>JAZKJV010002039.1:600000-937438 GCA_037367405.1 Ottelia alismoides | reverse complement strand
TTTTTTCTTTTTCATCTTTATTCTTTTATTTTTGCACAAAAACATGCTAATTATCTATATTTACAAACATGCATGCTTTTGCTAATTGACCCTATTTACACATACCTACATGCATTTGCATAGGTTTTTGTAGCTAAAATATAAGAATAAAGAGTGATGAATGGGTATTCATCAGCTACTTAATTGGATGTGCAGCGTGTTTATATGTAAGTTCTCTTCCTTTTAATCTCTAACTAATAGTTTGCTTTTAATAAATGTTTACCATATATTTAATTATGTTAAATTATTTTAAGGCATGGGCTCTGGAGCACTTATTCCCAACACATGCATTGAATCAAAATCTCTTGCCGAGAATTAGGAAATGGTCAACTCCTTGCAAAGTCACCATTGAACAATTCATGAACTTTAATGAAGATCAGGTAACATAATTTTATTTACATTTTCATTTGTGATTTTAATATTGAATATAATTTTTGAAGTTACTGAATTGAGTTTTGAAAGTTATTGATGCAAGTTACTGATGTAACTTACTGATGCAAGTTACTGATGCAAGTTTTGAACAATTCACGTACAAATAGAAATTTTGATTACTGATGCAAGTTACTGATGCAACTTACTGATGCAAGTTACTGATTCAACTTACTGATGCATTACTGGTGCAAGTTACTGATGCAACTTACTGATGCAAGTTACTGATTCAACTTACTGATGCAAGTTACTGTTGCCTTAATCAAAGTTACTTATACACGCTTCATAATTAGTGTAGCATTGTTCAAATAGTCTATGATAAATAGTTACATGTGAGAAGTAATATCTTACTAATATTAATTCATGCTTCAAATTAAATGATACATGTCTCATATGAATCAAGTATTTTACTGATTACTTCAAATTTACTTCATGCGTCAATTTTACTGATTTCAAATCTACTGACAGCCTGATACATTTACAAATGTTAATGCTTGTCATTATTTATTTAACTTGAAATGATACTTTTTATTAAAAAGAATTTTGATTGATGGCTAAATATATTTCCTTGCATTAGATTGTTGTCCAGCTAGACTATGAAGAAAAAGAGATATTCAAGATAGACCCAAATGAATTCATATTTGATTATGAAACCTTCGTAACAGAGGGTTTCATCTCAACTGCTTATGCATTGCGTGTCATTGTACCACCACAACGGCAACTTGATGATTGTTCAATGACATCAATTTTGAAGACTGCTCAACATCAAAATACACCAGAGTGCAAATGTGACGAATACAAGAAGAAAATAAGTGATTTGGAGAGTTTCATTTCTCAGATGCCCACTTTGGATGAGTACAAAAACATGAAAGAAAAATTTTGAGAATACATTGAGGGAGAATGAGAAGCTGAAGGTCGAAATCTCTATTCTAAAGCAATGGTTTGAGGAATTCTTTGCAAAATCAGTTAGTGTAAAGCAACAAGAGGAGAAGACAACAAAGGTTGGTGATCAAAAAGAACAAAATAATATCACAAAAAAGATCGAATCACCATCCTTTGATCTTGGAATTGAGGAGGATTCTGAAGATCGTGGCAAAATTAAACCATGTGTTCCAAAGAGGGGTAGAAGCAAGAAGCTTATTACTCCTAGCAGCATGTCGAAAAGGGTCAAGTCAAGAAGAGCAATAAAGGAAGAAGAAAATGCACAAACCATCCCAATGAAGGAGAAAATAGTAAGGAAAAAAAGAAAGCTTGAAAAAAAGAATATTGAAGAAGTGATGACGGTAGAAGATGAAGATGAAGTTCCAAAGATTGAAGACAACAAAGAGCAAGCTTTGGAGGTATGAAATCATCCTACCATACTTTAAATATACTGTTAATTTTAATTTTTTTTGATTTAGTGTCATTCAAATGATGGTAGTTTAATAAATTTCATATGCTAAATATTAAGTTACTGTTCATTTAGATATTATTACTTCTGTCAATTATTAAATTACAAATACTTACATATTAACTTACTGTTGATACATATAATGTTACTAGTGTCTTTCTGTACCTGATACTTAGAGATGACACTTAATAAGTTACTGTCGATCTTAGAAATATTGGGTGAGTAATTTTCATACTGAATGATTCATACAAATTATACAAAGGAACTTACTGATGCATTTGAGGATATTACTTATGTTGTTAAAAAATAATGACACTTAATAAGTTACTATCGCACCTAGAAATATAGGGTGAGTAATTTTCATACTGAATGAATCTTACTGATACATATTCCAATATTAAAACCATAACTCTAATGTTATTTTAAGTTTAAAGATTAAAGTTACTGATAAGATGATGGAACTTACTAATGTCTTAATCTAACTTACTGATAATAAAGTTACTGATAAGATAAGGGAACTTACTAATATCTTCATCTAACTTACTGATAGAACCTTCAAGTTTACTGAATGTATTCACCAAATGTAATATGGGAAATAGTTACTGATTCATTGAATAATCTTACTAATGCATTCTTCAATGTTACTGATAAGTGATACGATCTTACGAATACCTTTGTGAAGCATGAAATTACTGATTCAAGTTTCATAATTACTGATACCGGTGAGCATCTTGCACTTACTGGTACATGCATCTAACTTACTAATTGATAATGAATAAAAATATACTATGACTTTAAAGTTACCTGTATTTGAGATATTACTGATATTACTTAAAAATGTACATGTACTTACTGATTATGAATTTTACAAATGATACAAAGAACTTACTGATGCATTTGAGAATATTACTTATGTTGTTTTAATATCTTAATGATACTTACAAATGCTTACATAAATACAAATGCTTAAATTCTTTTGTTTATGCTTCAAAAGTAAGAAATTACAATGATGCAATAACAGAAAATAATGATAATATTTCTTAAGTTTATTTATAGGTTTACAATTTAAATCGCATTGATTACGCTGGATATGATGCAATTTCTGAATCAAAGAGGGCAACCATTCATGAATTTCTGAAGGATCCTGTCGCCAAGTAAGGGGAGATTTAATGAATTTATTAGACCCATTTCATGATATATTTATGTTGATTTTTTTGTAATGTTACAACTTAACTTACATTTCAGTATGGGAGCAACTTACCATGGTCCAGGAGACAACTTTTGCAATGGAATACACATTGAAGACCTACTTTATAACAAAATGGTCATAGATGTGATTTTGGACATGTTCATGGATGTGCTTTACAAATCATATCAAGAAAGTGATGTGGAATGCCCATTTATTTTTGCAAATACGGCTCAAATGGTAATATTACTTACCTATTTTTTGTTTTTAATATAAATTATATTAACTAAATTTTATTCATTTCAGCAATTGTTCCCAAAGACTGTGAAAGAAGCAACAGAAGAAGATTATGAGCCTCTAAATAATTTGTTCTCATGCACAAGAACAATGTTTGATAGTGTAAAAAAAGCCTTTTGTGTAATACACACCTCCAATCATTGGCATCTTCTTATGGCTGATTTTGATGAGAAGAAATTCATTTCATACAATTCACTTGCTGGGATGATTGGATATATTTGTGATATATTTTTGATATATTTTTTTACTAACATATTTCTTTAACAATACCCTTAGGTTGATTGGATGGCAGAATACTTCATGCCATTTACTGGAGAGCACCTTGAAAAGTGGCCAGTAGAGATAAAAAAAAGGAATCCCAAAGCAGCGAAGTGACTCCATTGATTGTGGGGTTTATGTAATGAAGTATATGGAATTTATTTGCAAAGGAAGATCCAGTGTTCCGAAACGAAGATATCCCCAAGTTTCGTGCGGAGATAGCAGCTATACTACTTACAAGTGTTCAGAAGAAAGATTAACAGAAATTTGATATCTTAGACATGTATATAGAGATGATGTAAATATGTACATGTACTGTTCAAAATTATAATGTAGTATCTTTCTTTTGAACATGAAATTCTTTATGAACGAGAAAATTTTATTGGTTGTTGATTGTTGGTTGTTGAAATTGTTACAGATGATACATTCGTCTACTACCTGATACTTACAGATGCATTAAGTTATTGATACATACAATGCTAAATAAAAAAGTTACTATTGCTTTAGACAATATTACTCGAGTATTGTATAGCTTACTACTACTTAAATATACTACTATTTGAACTTAAAGTTGATTTTGAAAATCTTACTTGAATAAGCTTAGAACTTACGGATTAAAATATATTATGTTATAAGTTACTAATACTTACAAATGATACGTAATAATTTACTAATGATTTTGAGGATAGTACTTGTGACATGTTAGTAACTTACTTATAGTTAGATGTGATACAACTGATACTTACGTTTTATAGTGATGAATGTTACTGATGTCTTCTACAGACTTACCGATACAAGCTTCATACTTACTGATGTATTCGTCAAAGAAAATTTGGGAAATATATACTGATACATAAAAACCACTTACTGATGCATTCTTCAATGTTACTAATACATACCAAACTTACTAAAACATGTCACATGCAAGAACTTACTGATTTATATAACAAATTTAATGAAACATGATTCATACTTACTGATGATGGACAAGTACCAACTTACTTATACAGTCTTGGAAATTACTAACGAAAAGTGAACAACAAGAACTTACATATACTACATAAAAACTTACTAATAATTAATATTACTTACATATACTACATAAAAATTTAACGTTGATTTTGGAAATATTACTTGAATAAACTAATATCTTACTGATACAAATGCTTAAAAAATCTTCTAAATCCAATTAACGATCGCTTACAAGTGCTTACATTAGATACATATATTATGTTTTAAGTTACTAATAATTACAAATGATACGTAATAGCTTACTAATGATTTTGAGATTATTACTTGTAATATATTATAAATTTACTTATAGTTAAATAAGATACAGAAAAACTTACTTATTATTTAAGTTACTGATACTTACGTTTATAATGATGAAAGTTACTGATGTCCTTTACAAATTTACTTATACAAGCTTCATACTTACTGATGCATGCGTCAAAGGAAATATGGGTAATATATACTGATTAATAAAATTAACTTACTGATTCATTCTTCAAAGTTGCTGATACATGTTCCAAACTTACTAAAACATGTGAGAGACATAACTTACTGATTCATTCACGAAATTTACTGAGACATGATTCATACTTACAAGACCATTGAAAAGTACCAACTTACTTATACATACTTGTAAATTACAATTGGAAATTGAACAATAGAATATAACTTACAACCAGATCATAAACACACAACTTCATACTTGATGAATAGTACACAATTAAGAAAGATTACAAAGAAGGGGAACATTAAAAAAATGGAATTCTTCTATAAAGTGCAAGGGGGCATGCTAAAATAATCTTCAGTCTTCTCGGTCCTTTGAATATCATCTGACTTCAATACTTTCAAATATCAGCTGCATTGATTATGTAACCACCTGTGAAATGGAAAAAATATACATAGTGATATCAGAACGTTAATATACTAAAAGTACTATATAAACCATATGCATAATAATTTATCTTACCTTCAGTCTTCTAAGTCCTTTGAATAACATCTGACTTCAAAACTTTCAAATATCACCTCATTGATAATGTAACCAACTGTGTAATGGAAAAAATATACATATTGTTATAAGAACGTTAATATACTAAAAGTACTATATAAACCATATGCATAAGAATATTTCTTACCATCAGTCTTCTCAGTCCCTTTGAATAACATCTGACTTCAAAACTTTCAAATATCAGCTCATTGATAATGTAACCAACTGTGTAATGGAAAAAATATACATATTGTTATTAGAACGTGAATATACTAAAAGTACTATATAAACCATATGCATAAGAATATTTCTTAACATCATGCATTATATTAAGATTTTGAAGGGCAATTCCTTGAATCATGTCCTGCATTGAATTTGTGGCATAATTTGCATTGTCTACCCTTTGACGAATTCTCTTCACTAATTGATTTCAATCTATTAGTGCTGCCCTTTGGTCAACCACCTTTTCCAGACCCTTTTGGTTTTGCTACATTAGGATCTTTTACAACAAATACTGTCTTATCACATTTTTCATTAACATCATGGACATCTTCAACATTTACAATGCTCCTTTTGCTCTTAATAGCTTTGACTCCTTCAGAAGCATCTATAAGGACCTTCTTAATGTAATCATATACTTCTTTGTTGCCATCAGCTTCGCTAATAAGTTCATTTGCCAATACCCTTAATTGACTATTATCATCTTGCATTGTTCTCCTCCTATAAAGTGGGTAGTAACCATTTCTCTTGATATCTTTCTTCCATCTATTCAATAAAAGAGAGGATTGAACGTCTAACGCATCAGTGTGTTTTAAAACACTAATAATGTGTCTGCAAGGAATACCTATTGATTCCATTTTCATACAATCACATTTGAATTTATTGTAACAAGCATGAAAAGTAACTCTGTTGAAATCTTCAATCCTCCCAATAGGATATACTCTGAATTGTATAACATCATCAATAAAAGGAAATGGAATCACATTTAGTTCAATACCTTCCAAAAGCTCTGTCTTAACCATATAAAACACGATCTTTGTGAAATGCTCAGAAAATTGTTTTTCAATGCTCCACTGCATAGCCAACTTAGGAATTTTATTCTCATTTTCATTATCATCCTATTAGCATGCTCTCTCATTCTTTCAACTGCGGTTTGAAATCTAGTCATGAACTCATATAAACTATTCAGCTGATTGACATGGTTAGTCAAGAATGAATTCATGCTCTCGCTCCTCAGTGTTGTATTCATCTCAGCAAAAAAAATATCTTCTTATGTAAATAGGAAACCACTTTCTCCTAATACGATACATAACATTAATCCATCTATTTTTTTCTAAATTACATTCTATAACTATTCTGTCCCACTCAGCTTCAAAATCTTGTTCACTTTTTGCCCCCCAAATAATCTTATTCAATGCAGGAATTGCTATATCAGCTTTCTTTGTTAAACCAATCCTCTTCTTCATGTTAGCTGTAACGTGCCAACCACAATATCTATGTTTGGTAGAGGGGAAGACTTCTCTTATAGCAGCATTAATGGATGGACACTGATCAGTAATAATTGTCTTGGGAGCGACATTAACAGCCATCAGAAAATTTTTAAAAAGCCATACAAAAGACTCCTTTGTCTCATTCATTAAGAATGCGTTGCAAAAGAATACAGTCTGTTTATGGTTGTTAACTCCACAAAAAGAAGCAAAAATGAGCTTATACTTGTTTGCATCGTATGTTGTATCAAAAGTAACAGCATCTCCAAACAATTTATAATCTTCCATAGAATAAGAATCTATCCACATGCAATGAGTTAAACACAAATCCTCATCTTGCTTGTACAGATAAAAAAATTCAGGTGTAATGCTTTTGCAATATTCAAGATGTTCCAACAACATAACAGCATCATGACCTTCAATTTCTTTCTTCTGATCACGCTTCAAATTGTATATGTCTCTGGCTATAGAACCAATGCGTTCGTCAGATCCACTTTGTTTGTCCAAAAAAGCAATTTGTTTGGCAGTAGGGATGTTCACTTGAGACATAGAAGCTAGTAGATTTTTTATGGCCTTAGTTGTTCTCCTATTCGGTCTCAAGTACTTTTTCTTACTTGGAGAAACAAGTTTATGGTTATGTTCCTCAACGAATGAGACCACATCCCACTGTTTAGATATCTGATTTAATTTAACACACAACTTTGCCTTACAACCACAGCGGCTTATTCCACATCGTCTACCCTCGCTGTCTATTCCATCAATATTAGCTTCTGCGTCTACCACTGACAGGCTCGATGATATCTTTATTTTTTTGGCATTTTGAACATACTGTCCTTCCTTCCAACAAACATATTTTTAAAAGAAAGATTCTTAACTTTGTTTTTTCGATCAAAACAATATTTGGTGCTACTCCTCCTAATATTAAAGCCAAGTTCAGTAGCATATTTCTCATAGAACATTTCACATTCCTTTAGGTTTGAGAAAGAGAGACCCTCTCGAGGGATAATAGCAGGATCAACAGCTGATATAGGGGAATCATCATCATTTAAATCTTCAACGCTTTCATATTCATCATTGACTAAAAGAATAAACCATAAAAAGAGTATCAGTATGCATATTTAAAGCATCAGTATGCTTGCTGAACTTATGTATTCTTCCGCAATTATTACTAATTATTTTGATAATATTACATCGTGATATCATATAACTTACTTATACATCTGAAACATAAGAGCTTACTTATTCTATTGCAAAAGTTACTATCGGAACTGAAAATATTACTTAAGTCATAATAAGACTTACTGAGACTTACATGTGGTACACTAGTGCTACTATTGAATTTATGTATATTACTTGTGTCATAACATAGCTTACTGATACTTACTTATTCTTTTTCAGTTATTACTAATGAGATTGATAATATTACTTCGTGATACCATATAACTTACTGATACATCTGAAACATTGGAGTTTACTGTTCTTACGTATTTAAAGTATCAGTATTGAATTTATGTAAATTACGTGTGTCATGACATAGCTTACTGATACTTACGTATTCTTTTGCAGTTATTACTAATGAGTTTGATAATATTACATCGTGATATCTTATAGCTTACTGATACACCTGAAACATAAGAGCTTACTTATTCTATTTCAAAAGTTACTATCGAAACTGAAAATATTACTTATGTCATAATAAGGCTTACTGAGACTTACATGTGGTACACTAGTGCTACTATTGAATTTATGTATATTACTTGTGTCATAACATAGCTTACTGATACTTACTTATTCTTTTGCAGTTATTACTAATGAGATTGATAATATTACTTCGTGATACCATATAACTTACTGATACATCTGAAACATAGGAGTTTACTTATTCTTTTGCAAATATTACTATCGAAAATGAAAATATTACTTATGTCATAATAAATCTTACTGATAATTACATTGCTACACTAGTGCTTACTGATTATTTTGCAAGTATTACTATTGAATATAAAAATATTACTTAAGTCATATAAAATCTTACTGATGTTTACATGTGCTACGATATCTGATCTTACATATATTACTTGTTTAATCTGAGATCTTACAGATACTTAAAAGATGCTTACATAATACTAGAGCTTATTTAAATTTGATGATGATACGAATTTCAAAATTACAATGATACAATGAACAACTTGAAAATAAAATTCATATGATTGCATAAAATATATAAAAAATACCTAATCTTCCAGAATTCTTGTGGAGATCAATCAGATCAAAAAAGATTGCCTTCATCTTCTAATTCACATAAATAATCTTCACTTTCCGAACCATGAACAAAGTCGTCTTTCATCGTTGAATCATACGTATCAAGATCAAAATCTACTCGCGAATTATCAATACACAAACCTATTAAATACATATTAGAAACGACAACATGTAACGAAAAATATAAAAAAAATATAAGTTGCAAATCAAAATACCTTTGGTTCCAGATTACGAGTAAAGAATCGCTCGAAGCTCTCGCGAATGACAAGAAAGGGTTTTTTCCCTCGATAGAAAATGACGCGAGAAGAAATAACTCATTTGCTAATTAAGGAATGTAATTAATTTTCATTTTTACAAAAGTGGCGGTTACAATCGTGGTTCCTATAATCATGGGATCGCTTGATTAAATCCAACGGTTGGGAATAAGGGCTCATTTTATATAAAATGGGCACAGTGCCCTCTGGATAAAAATCCTATATATATATATATATATATATATATATATATATATGGGAAAAGGGAAGCTACACCGGGGGGTGCAGCCAACTAGCTACACCCGGCTATTTTCTCATTGATTTTTTATTTTTTTGAAGGAAACTTATGGGGAATTTACTTAGTTTGTTGTGTGGAATATGTGTTTCAAATTTCATGCAAAACAAACACTCCTAACATGCCCATCTAGATATGGTCAATTTCAATAATTCTGAGACCGTTAAAATATGATAGCCTTGATGGAGATGATAGAAATGTCTAATTTAGTTGAAATTGGTATGATATCATGGTGATATATAGTGATTTAAATCCCTTTAGGTTTCATTTCAAAAACACAAAAAATCAATGAAAAAATAGCCGGGTGCAGCTAGTTAGCTACACCCCCGGGTGCAGCTTCCCCAGCCCATATATATATATGAGGTAAATGGGGCTGCCCCCAGGGAGTAGCCAACTTGGCTACTCCCACCCCTATTTTTCCCTCATTTTTTTTATTTTTTTGAAAAATAAAAATTTGTATATTCATCATTATATCCCTCTCACATTCTATTAAAATTTCGTCAGAAACAGAGACTCCTACGGCCTCCATCCAAACATGGTCGATTTAAAAAATCTTTCGACCGTTAGAAAAATAGCGTCTGGATGGAGGGCTTAGGAGTCTCTGTTTCTGATGAAATTTTAATAGAATGTGGGAGGGATATAATGATGAATATACAAATTTTTATTTTCCAAAAAAATAAAAAAATGAGGGAAAAATTGGGGTGGGAGTAGCCAAGTTGGCTACTCCCTGGGGGCAGCCCCATTTTACCCTATATATATAGGGAAATTATCCAATGAGCCTTGTGCCCATTTGAGATGAGATGAGCCCACTCATTTTTTACCATTATTTGCTATCTTTTTGAGCTTAATAGGTATTTGTTTACAAGTGTTATATCATATTCTTACTAGTAGTAACTATTTTCAGGAAAAAAACCTTAAAAGTCATACAAAATGATTGTATTATTATTTGTATTACTAGTCCCATTTTTATTCTTACTAATGACCACTTCTGGTGAATCTAAGATTTTCTTTATATGAAAATAGTTACTAATGGTAAGAATATGATATAACAACAATAAATAAATAAGCATTGAACTCAAAATGATGGAAAATATTGGTAAAATATGAGTGGGCTCATCTCATCTCAAATGGGCACAGGGCCCATTGGATAAGCCCCCTATATATATATATATATATATATATATATATATATATATATATATATATATATATATATATATATATATATGGGATTGGGGAGCCTACACCCATGTGTAGGTAGCTTTCCTACACCCACCTCTTGTTCCCTCATTTTTTTGATTTTTTTGAAAGGGATCTTTAGGGGATTTACTTAGAATATTAAATGAAATATGTGTTTCAAATTTCATGTAAAACAGACATTCCTAACAGCTCCATCGGAAGGGATCGATTTCAACAAATCTGAGACCGTTAAAATTTGACTATCATGATGGATAAGTTAGAAGTCTCGGAGTACGTTGAAATGTGAATGACGACATGGTGATATATTGTGATCTAAATTCCTCAAGGAATTAGTTCAAAAAAACAAAAAAATTGAGGAAAAAAGAGGTGGGTGTAGGAAAGTTACCTACACATGGGTGTAGGCTCCATTTTCCCTATATATATATATATATATATATGTGTGTGTGTGTAGGGACCCTTTCAAATGAGGTGGGGTCTCACCGAAATTGTGGTGAGCCATCGACCAGATTCGTCAGATCTCAATCTGACGGTTGAATCAAAAACCTCATCCAAAAGGGCATTTTCGTCAAATTGATTTCATTAATTTCAAGTTTCATTTATTAGTTTCAAATTACCATTATAAGCTTTTCTCGATTTGGTATTTTCACAAATGCCTTTACTGATTAATTTCCGATTTTGTTCCTAACGATTCGAAATCAACAACAGTTTTGTAAATTACAACGAGTTTTTGTAAAAAATATTATAGTCTTTGTAAAATTTCATTAATGATTTCATTTTATTACTGTAATTTCATTTTGTAAATGGTTGTATAATTTTTGTAAATGTGTACCTTCATTTTGTAATTTCAGTGAGTTTTTTGTAAGAGTATTTTTCCTCTTTGTAAGCTGCAACTTTTTTGTAATTGTGTATGATTGTTTTGTAAAAAAATCCGTGAATCTTTGTAACTGAATCTCCCTTCTTTGTAAAATTCACGCATGTTTTCTATTGCGTTAAAGTTCAATAGCCATACATGTTTTCGAGTCCTGCAAAATAGAGAAAAAACATTGAGATTTGTAAAAATGTAAATAAATATGTAAATCTGAATATCAGTTAAGTAAAAATATTATACGATAATGTAACAAAATCTCGCTCGTTTGTAAGAGTGTCTGATCACTTTGTAAATTTTAGGTGCTATTTGTAAAATGAACTGATCACTTTGTAATATTTCTGTAGAGTTTTGAAAAAATAGGTACACTGTTAGATATTGGAAATGTAAAAAATTGACATGATATTGTAAAAAATATTCAATATTTGCACAAAACATTCCCATTTTGTAAAAAAAAAATACGATTTGTAAAAAAGCTAAGGGACCCCTCCTCCGCGCATTTCGAATAAGTTGAAATTTCGAATAAGTTGAATACTTCTTTATAATTTCGCCAAAAGATTTTTCTTTATTTCAAAATCCCACATCAAGGGTTTTTTTTCCTTTCTTATCTTCTTCAAAGGGCAAAGAGGAGGCAAGCAGGGGGGCACCGCCTCCTCCCTTCTTCTCCAATGGCGCTGGCGGTGGATGAGATCGGAGCGGGCGGCGCAGCTGTTCGCGGCGCAGGAGGTCAGGGCGGAGGGTCGCGCGGCGGTGCCTTGGAGGAGGAGGCGCAGGCGCGGGGAGGAGCGGGCGGCAGCCACGCGCGACTGCGAAGGCTGACGGTCGGAGGGGATCGCCTGGGGGCGTGCAGAGCCTTGCGCGGGGGTCGCGCAAAGGGACGGCCGCCTGGGGGCGCGCGGATGCGCTGAACGGTGGGACACAGGCGGCGTTGGTAGAGGCGCAGGCCCGCGGCTGGTGGCGAGGTGGTGTGCGCGGAGGAAGGCAGACGTTGCGCCGAGGAAGGCCGCCGACAGAAGTTGCTGGAGAGATGGAGGACGTGCGGCGGGGGAGGACGTGCGGCGGGGGGAGGACGGGGGGCAGAGGAGGCGGTTGGGCTGGGATTAATCAAGAGAGAGAGAGAGAGAGATTAGGAAATTTAGTTGTCACATTCTATATTTAGAATTAGACAAATGACCAAAATGGATTTTTTACCATTAAAATAATGTAATTAATGTGAAATTAATCACAACCGTGGGATTTAAATTAAATGGATGAGATGGACGGGCTCACCACAATATCAGTGAGACCCCACCTCTTTTGAAGTTTCTCATATATATATATAGGGAATTTATCCAGAGAGCACTGTGCCGATTTGAGTTCAAATGAGCCCTTGCTTTCATCCTTCCGATCATGATCTAATGATCCTATTTCATCTCATCCATTCCCTTTTTTTAGCATCAATCCTTACCATAACAAACTCCCCCCGCATTCTCCTCGTGACTGATTTCCTTTTTTGATTCGCAATTAAGTCTCTCCGACGTTGCATTGTTTTTATTTTAGAAATTTCCAAAATCATCTATGAATTCGTCTTCCTGCGAAATCTCAAGATCTCCAGCGATGAAAGAAAGTCGTCTTCAAGTCCTCGATCTGTAAGTTTTTTCGTTGTTTATTAGACATTTATTTATTGTTCTTTTGTAGAATTTGATCGTTCGTTTTTTAGTTCTCATTTTCAGATTCAAATGCGATGGATCATCTGTGAATGGAAACTGATCATGATTACAAAGAAGCAATGATGAACGATGCTTCATGGATGGATTTGAATCGTGAAAAGATCGTATCAAAATGAGCGAAGATGGATGTCTTACAATTGGATTTAGATAGCGAAATCATTATTTCAGAAAAATTATACCAAGTTACTGATAACATTTGCATATGTTACTGATAATATATCAAGTATTACTTTTCTATTTTATCATTCTTACTGATTAAAATCCATTCATAGTTACTTATGTATCTTAAGAAAATACAAGTTCTTTCTATCAAATACGAGTTAAGTAATTTATACGTAGCTATCAGTAACACTTGACATATTGCAAGTAACTAAATAGACTTACATCAGTAATTTATACGTAGCTATCAGTAACACTTGACGTATTGCAAGTAACTAACTAGACTTACATCAGTAATTTATATGTATCCATCAGTAACACTTGACGTATTGCAAGTATTTAAATAGACTACATCAGTAATTTATACGTAGCTATCAGTAACACTTGATGTATTGCAAGTAACTAAATATACTACATCAGTAATTTATACGTAGCTATCAATAACACTTGACGAATTGCAAGTAACTAAATAGACTACATCAGTAATTCATACGTAGCTATCAGTAACACTTGATGTATTGTAAGTAACTAAATAGACTACATCAGTAATTTATACGTAGCTATCAGTAACACTTGACGTATTGCAAGTAACTAAATAGACTACATCAGTAATTTATATGTAGCTATCAGTAACACTTGACGTATTGCAAGTAACTAAATAGACTACATCAGTAAAGAAGGCCGGGATGGATGATAACCGTCTAAATGACTAAGGTAAAGGTATAGAAATGGTCGTTGCGACCTCAGTCACTCAGACTAGTGTATCAAGAAAAATCAGACCACTCGAGAAAATAAATCAATCAAGCACAAAAGAAAGCGGCCTAACTATGAGATTAACCTGGTATAGCACCCAGGGTCGAACACAAGGAGCATGGGTTGGCCAGAGGCCTACGAAGTAGTAAAAATAAAATAAAATAAAATACAAGGATTTTTAGTTGTTTTTAATAATTTTTATATTTTTTTGGATTTTTAATATAATGAGAAAATAAAAGAAAGCAAATGAAAGCACACTTGAGCAATTTATTTAAAGCACCAAAAATCAAGCAAAAATTCAAGAAAAATTGTTTTTATGTTTTTTAGGTTTTTAAGTGTTTTTGGTGAATTTTTGGGATTTTTATGAGGTGTATTTTATTTTCTAAAAATCAAACAGTGCTAAAAAGGCAAGGTACTATCCAGCCAGGCCCAAAATCCAAAAATAAAATATTTAAGGATCTCAAAGGAACCTAGAGGTACTTTTCCTGTATACTAGAGAAAACAAGGAAAATTTGGGCACCAAAATTATTGTTTTTGGGTTTTTAGATTATTTACTATAATTTTTATGAGTTTATAGGTGTTTTTAGATTTTTAAGGTTTTTACTCAATGAAAAATAGCCAAAATTGGCTAGAAAATCAAGAAACACACAAAGAACAATAACTAATTTTTTTAGAATTTTTGGGGGTGTTTTTATATTTTTTTGGGATTTTTAAACCTAGACAGTAGCTAAAATAGATGTTTTTGAATTTTTACAAATAGCAAATAAAATCAAAAATGTCCTCAAAAATTCTCAAAAATCCTACAACATGGCAAGAGCCATGTGTCAAATTTTCATCGAATTTGGAGGTGATTTGATATTTTATTCAAAAATCACAAGGGGGCACTGTGCACAGGGACTTAAGTGCAAATACCCGAAGCTCTGGGGGTCCAGGTGCAATTTTCCCAGCAAGTCACTCAGGGACCTTCTGGTAACAAAAATAAGTCCTAGGACCTTTTGGTAACTCGTACCAAAAAGTCCAGGGGCTGTTATGCAATTAACCCACTAAAAGGCGCACATGCGGAATAAAAACACTCACAGGGGCATATATGCAATTACCAAAAAGTTTCTATTCAATCATTAACCTCCAGAACTACAGGATAAGAGTTGCAAATAACCCAGACAAAGCACGTGACGAAGCACGTGGCTCACATACACAGGGGCATAAGTGCAAATATAAACAAGCACGAGGTCCAATGTGCAATTTACCCTACGTAAACAAAATGCATAAAATATTTACAGGACTGACACGTAAAACAGAAACTAAAAGGGGGCCTAAGGTAATTTACCTTTTATTACGTCGACGGCTGGATGCGCGCCACGTAGCTGATCGGACGGTCCTGGGATGCTGGCGCTTCTCTCCTTCCGCACGTGGGCCGATCGACGGCGCAGAACGAGACACGTGGAGGATCTAACGGTGCTCAGGTGCTGGTGCCTCTCCCTCTGCGCTAACGGTCCAGATCTACCCTCGAAAGGATCGGACGGTGGCTGCTCCTTGATGAATGGACGGCGATGATTGGAACTGGAGCTCTGAGGACGATCGGACGGTGGTGGAGGATACCGGAAGAACACTCAGCCGGCGAGCTTCGCCGGCCTCGTGCGCGTACTGTGGTCCTCCTCAGCTGCCTCCGAAGATCGGAGAAGGTCGGCGATGTCGTCCCGCAGCTGGTGGTGGCCTCCGATGGCCCAGCCGAGCCCTGGAGAGGCTCCGGCGAGGTCGACGGAGGGGAGCTCCTGGCCTGGATGTGAGGGGGCCTCAGATGGCCTCCTCTTGACCTGCAAAATAGCCCAGAAGCTTCGCGGGTCGAGGGCAAAGTGCCTCGACCCGATGAAGCGGCGTGAAGGTGAACTGTGGGTCTGGGCGAGCGAGCTCCGGCGAGCGGAGGATGGTGGAGCTCGAACCCCAGCTCCTGTGCGAGCTGGGTTGAATGAATGGGCAAAGAATGTGCGCGGAGGGATGGCGATGGTGACTGGGTGTTCCGATGATCGAAAAGGTACACGATATGGCCGGAATCAACGGAATACGTCGGAGCTACGAATTGGGGGAAACTAGAAATTACGCTAAATAGGCGAGCTAGGATGCTACCTGGGTGGAGTGGAAGGCTGTGCTGAAGCTTAGGCAGCTCCTGGTCGTTGCCTCGAAGGTCGCCAAGGCCTGAGGCTCGAGCTCCTGCACTGGGCGGAGCACGGCGGCGCAACGTCGCCGGATCAGTGGTCCGGCCACCTCCTCCTCGCTGCGACAAGGGCAATCGCGAGCTGTCACCTCGGGGATCGCTATGGAGGTCACGGGAGTGAGAGTGGAGAGCCAAAGATGGAAATGAAGTGCGGCGGAGCTCAGGTTATATACCACTAGGGGTCCGGCTAGATGGGAGTCGGGTGTGAAGCTCGGAGCGCGGATCCCCATGCAAACCTCCGGGCGTGGATCAGGGAAGATCAGGCTCGGATTAGCGCCCGGGGTTAGCGGATTCGGGAGTCGGATCAAGCGGGTACAAATTCGAGAAGTCGGGTCCAAATGCAGATCCGCAATCCTGTGGTCCAAGGGGGGGAGTTGACCGGGGGGTCAACATCCCCCGTGGACCAATCGGAGAAGGCCACGTCATAAATGTTTTAAAAATTCAAAATAAAATAGGAAATGGCCGATTTATTAAAAACTCAAAACATGAAATATTTTTGTTTTAATTTTTTCTATTTTTTGGTGATTTTTAATTAATTTTTGGAAATAAAAATAAGGTATTCACATAGTATAGCGATACATAGGTATATATACAATATAGGGTTCTTAATTTTGATTTTTAATTAGTTATTTTTATACATTTTTATTCCTATTTTATATTTTATTTATAGAATAAAATAAGGAATAAAAGGCTATTTTTATTGTATTTTTATTATTTATATACATAGGTAGAATAAATAGTTATATACATCTATATACATGGCATATACAATATATTTTTGTATTATTATTTTTTTTTAATTTTTGTTATTTTTATTTGATTTTTGTTTTAATTCTTTTTATTTATTTTATTTACAATATATAACGTAGAATATTTACAAAAAGTTCTGCAAATAATTTTATTTATTTATAAGGTTAAATAAATAAAGAAGGTGGTCTATGCACATGGTGAAGGGATATTTTTGGTCTTTTTGATTTTTAAATTTTATTAGTATTTTCTAAATATATACACAATATATACAAGCATATTTTTGGGTGAGGAAAATATAATTTTTATTTATTTACAAAAATATATACACATGAGCCCCTATCTCCCTCTACTTGGCTTTTATGCGGTCAGGCCCATGCTGAGCCCTCCCTTGGGTTAGGTTGCTCAATATTTATTCTAAATATTTCCCTCTTTTTCTTTTTAATCTTTATTCTTTTATTTTTGCACAAAAACATGCTAATTATAAGTATTTACAAACATGCATGCTTTTGCTAATTATTCCTATTTACACATATCTACATGCATTTGCATAGGTTTTTGTAGCTAAAATATAAGAATAAAGAGTGATGAATGGGTATTCATCACCCCCCTATACTATACTTTTCTAGTCCCTTAGCAAACACTTATTTGAAAAAGAAGTGAAAAAGAAAGACAGAAAAAGAAAAAGAGAATGTACATGGATCAAGGTTGATTATTAAACTTGCCTTTATTAAATTGAGGTATGGAGCTCAATCAGATCTTTGGATTATTAATGTGTCGGAACCTTATTTAGACTTAAGCTTAAAACCTAACAGCCTCTAAGTTCCACCAATCTATAACCAAGACTCCTCAATGCTCCAGATCAGAACAAGTCATCAATCACAAACCCTGAAGACCATGAATCTTTTCTTGTCCTGTGAAAGTGAGGTCTAAGCTCTCCACCTCAGAAATGGCAACTTGACAACCCTCCCCAACAAGGTAACTCTATGACCTCAATCTGGCCACTCTTTCCTCGAGGAGCGGGGTATTCCCTTCTAAGTTCAAGTACAACCGGCTCAAGAAGAGGGGGAAGAAGAGAATGGGTCAAGGCCAGTGTAGCCAAGTACCCCTTGGGAGCTTGACCAGTGTAGCCAAGTCTCCCTGCTGCAAGCTACAACAGATGGATCATGAAACCAAGCTTTGCTTATTGCACTTATATACATACTCCGGTGGGATTATCATTTTCTCTCAGACCCACCACTTTTTTGGAGTTCTTTTCTTTTTGCACATTTTTTTTTTCGAGTGCATCTATACAACATGTACATGTGCAGCATATATACAAGGAGTTTTTCCTCTTGAGCCAGTAGACTATCCCTCTTTTGAAGCTTTATTGCAACCCACAACTCCCGTCGTTAGACCTCATGGCGACCAGATCAAGTTGAGGCGCACTTCCTTCACTATAAGAAGAAGAGAGGTTCCGCCTAGAAGTACTACCCTCATATGCTACCCCAAGTCAAGGAAGACTGCCTCCTCACCACCTCATCCGTAGAGAGCTCGGTGCATAGTGCGGTTGTCCAAGTAAAGCCATAATCTATATGAGTCATGTGTTGTTGTTAAGTGCTCTACTTAGGCTCATTGAGATGACATGTGATCATAGCCTAGTGGACTCAAAGAATTAAGTCACCATGGACCTGAAAAGCCTTAAACCTAAGCCCTATAAGGTTCCTCTTAGAATTAGGTGGATTAAGATCTTAATCAAGCTCCATTTCTCAATTTGATTCCAGGCTAGTTTAAATGTCAACTATCATCCAAGAAGAACTATATACATATGTACAAAAAGATGCATATTTACACAATATTTTACAATCATGCAAAATTTTTGAAAAATGTTTTGAAATCATGAATGATGATGCATGAAGTGCAAGTTTTGCAAAAAGATATTTACACACATTTACACACGATTTTTGCAAACTTTTGATTTTCAAAACATTTTGAAAAAATTTTGCACTATATACATAATTTTGATACCAAAAATATTTACACAAGCTTTACACAAAAGATTTTTGAAATCATTTTTACAAAAATAATTTGTACACTAGCTATGTATGTGCAAATAAAAGAAGATTATGTACATGAAAATTTTTAATTTTTTTGTGGTTTTTAGCCATTTTTATTTATTAACACACTCACGCAAAGTACGAGTTATGGCTAAAGTATATATGAAATATATACACACCCCCCTATACTTAGCTCGACCGATGTCCTCAGAGTCAAGAGCGATGAAGAAGACATAACTCGTGCTATGTTTAGGGAAGTGAAAAGGAAAGCTATACAAAAGGGAAATGAAAAGTCAAGAGGGTCTCGGGTCTTCCCCCTATACTTAGGATCAAGTAATCCTAAGTATAGCAGTCTGTACACGAAGGGAAAACCGAGTGGAGAATGTACAGGGTCTACCCCCCCATACTTAGGGTGAAATGTCCCTAAATATAGGCAGCAAAACAGGGGTAGACAGAAGCAAAAGAAATACCCGAAATGTCTCACATCCCCCCTATACTTAGGGTAAAGTGCACCCTAAGTATAGCATAATCATAAGATGAAGAAAGGGATGTGGGACTAAAGAATGTGATGATATGGACATCTGGATCTATATACAACGGAAGATCAGTGAAACTCAGGCGTGAGATGCATTAGATGTGAGTCAAAGACCACATCTCACGCAAAATGAATAGGGGCAATATCAACGACCCGCGGCTCATGATCTAGAAGTGGTTTGAGCCGCTGGCCGTTCACTCGGAAGGTACTCTCAGAAGACAACTCAGATATGTCGATGCTACCGTTGTCATGTACCTTCCGAACCAGATAAGGTCCTTTCCATTTGCTCTGTAGCTTCCCTGGAAATAATCTAAGCCTCGCATCAAACAGCCATACTCTCTGTCCAATCTCAAAATGTTTGTGGCTGATATGAGAATCATGCCACTCCTTGACTTTCTCCTTATAATGTAGGCTG
Source organism: Ottelia alismoides (assembly GCA_037367405.1). Lineage (NCBI taxonomy): Eukaryota > Viridiplantae > Streptophyta > Magnoliopsida > Alismatales > Hydrocharitaceae > Ottelia > Ottelia alismoides. Next base: position 916,914 of record JAZKJV010002039.1, on the reverse strand, counting down.
CTTGAGAACGCTGTATCTCTAAGCTCCTCTATGGCAGCTAGCTCTGCCCTCCTCTGGTCTCCTATGCCATCTGAATCCATAAGTATGTCTGTGACTGCCCAAAGTGACTTGTGCCTCAGCTCAACAGGTAAATGGCATGGCTTGCCATATACGAGGCGAAAGGGAGATGTGCCCAAAGGTGTCTTGAAAGACGTCCTATATGCCCACAAGACCGAGTCCAAAAGCTGTGACCAATCCTTTCGGTCAGGGCGGACGACTTTCTGCAGAATAGTCTTGATCTCCCTATTCGACACTTCGGCTAGACCATTCGTCTGTGGATGGTACGGTGTAGCAACACGATGATCTATGCCGAACTCGCTAGCAAGTGCCTTCACCTGGTCGTTGATGAAGTGAGATCCCCCATCAGAAATGAGAACTCGTGGAATCCCGAACCGCGTGATGATATGTTTCCTCAAAAATCTGCAAACTGTCCTCGCATCAGCGGCTCGAGCGGGGATAGCCTCCACCCAACGACTCACATAATCCACGGCCAACAGAATGTACTCAAATCCCTGACTCTTAGGGAATGGACCCATGAAATCGATGCCCCATGCGTCAAAGACCTCACAGAAGTGAATGGGATGCATCGGCATCATATCACGCTGTCCACAAGTGCCCATTTTCTGACAGTCAGTACACTTCTTCACGAACTCATCTGAGTCCTTGAAGAGGGTAGGCCACCACAAGCCGGATTGGAGCACTTTCTGTGCCGTTCTCCTCCCAGAATGATGTCCTCCTGCCTCAAGCTTGTGGCAGTAAGTGAGGACACTATGGTGTTCCTCCTGAGGAATACACCGACGCCAGACGCTATCCCCTCCTTCGTGGTAAAGGATGGGATCCTCCCAATGGTAAGACTTGGCCTTCGCTAGGAAGGTCTCAAGCCTCTGCCTGGCCCAATCTTGTGGTACCTTCCCAGCAACGAGAAAGTTCACAATATCGGCGTACCATGGGAGTGAGGCGATAGCAAGGATCGCCTCATCTGGGAAGGTATCTCTAATAGGATCAATTTGCTCAGACTCCTCAGGCTGCTCTAATCGGGAGAGATGATCCGCCACCACATTTTTGACTCCAGGCTTATCCTTAATCTCAATGTCGAACTCCTGGAGTAGAAGGATCCATCTAGTCAGTCTGGCCTTGGCATCCTTCTTTGCCATGAGGTACCTGATGGCGGTGTGATCTGTAAACAAAGTCACTCTAGATCCGATGATATATGATCTGAACTTATTCAGGGCAAACACTACGGCTAGCATCTCCTTCTCTGTGACCGTGTAATTCCGCTGGGCGGAATCCAATGTGCGGCTAGCATAGTGTATAGCAAATGGCACTCCATCCCTCCTCTGTCCCAGCACTGCCCCTACGGCAAAATCGGAGGCGTCCGTCATGATCTCGAATGGGAGAGACCAATCAGGCGGCTGGAGGACAGGAGCCTCAATCACACACTGCTGGAGAGTAGCAAACGACGAAAGACACTTGTCATCGACAAGGAACTCGGTGTCTTTCGTCAGGAGGTCAGTCAACGGTCGGGCGATCCTGCTGAAATCCTGAATGAATCTCCTATAAAATCCAACGTGCCCCAGAAATGACCGTAACTGCCTCAGATTGGACGGCGGTGCGAGTTTTCTAATGACATCAACCTTGGCCGGATCAACCTCCATGCCCCTGTTGGAGATGATGTGGCCAAGCACCGTCCCTTGAGTCACCATGAAGTGACTCTTTTCCCAAGATAGCACCAAGTGATACTCAATACATCGCTGAAGTACTCGATCTAGGCAGTCAAGACAAGAATCAAATCCGTCGCCGTAGATCGAGAAATCATCCATGAAGACCTCTAAGCACTCCCCTACCATGTCCGAGAAGATCGACAGCATGCACCTCTGAAAAGTCGCAGGGGCATTGCATAGCCCAAATGGCATGCGTCGAAAAGCGTATGTGCCGAAGGGACAGGTAAAGGTGGTCTTCTCCTGGTCCTCAGGAGCGATGGCCACTTGGTTGTAGCCTGAGTACCCATCCAGGAAGCAATAATGGCTCTTCCCTGCCAGTCTCTCAATGATCTGGTCAATAAAAGGCAGGGGGAAATGGTCCTTTTTGGTGGCTTGGTTGAGTCTCCTGTAGTCAACACAAACCCTCCAAGAGGTGGGTACTCGTGTAGCGATCTCCTCTCCCGACTCACTGATCACAGTCGTGATGCCCGTCTTCTTGGGCACCACATGCAAGGGGCTGACCCACTTGGAGTCGGAAATGGGATAAATAAAAACTGCACCCCACCATTTTGATATTTCCTTCATCACAACCTCTCTCAGGTTGGGGTTCAGACGCCGCTGGAACTCACGCGACGGCTTCGCCCCTTCCTCGAGATAGATATGATGGGAGCACACTGATGGACTAATCCCATGGAGATCTGCTACGCTCCATCCGATCGCCTTGCGGTTCTTTTCAAGAACCCCCATCAAACGGGATTCCTGCTCTCCAGTCAACTCGGCGGAGATGATGACTGGGTACATCTCAGGCTCGCCCGCAAGGAATCGATACTTCAGCGAAGTAGGGAGCGGCTTCAGCTCTGGAATGCTGGGTGCCAGCAAATCTGGCTGTGGAAGAAACTGAGTGAAAGCTGCAAGGTCGGCCAAATCTGCCGGGGAAAGTGAAAGCATACTCTCGCAAACTGGATCGGGAGAAGGCGGCTCAACTGTACTGTCTCTGCTCGGCTCTGCATCTACCTCCTCCTCATCAATAGGCTCAGATGGACTCAGGTCTGGCATCTGATCATAGCAATCGGCCCAATCAGACTCTGAATCCGAGGGATCTGCATCAGAAACGGTGGCATCGGTACCATCGGAAAACAAGGTGGCTTCAGCACCACCATCACTAATCATCGTGCTGCGATCAAGGACCGGCTCTGCTGCCTCAATGGTATCCTGAACCAGGTCTGTGCTCTCCAGACTCTCCTCTGTTGTCATCTCTGCATCAGCTGTGTCTGAAAGTGAGAGGGTGGTCTGTGTCTCAAGGTCTGCCCAAGCTGCCTCATCATCTGTGATCACAAAATCACAGTCCTGGTGGATGTCTGGCTCTGCGTCTGTCAGCTGCTCTGAGTCTGTACTCGCATCTGAGTGGGATCTGAATCTGGCTCTATAGTCCTCGACCGTCTCTATTTGTATACTCTCGCCCTGGACGCGAAAGCACACCTTCCCGCTATCATGATCAGTCACCGCCTTGGCTGTGGCCAAGAACGGACGACCAAGGATGATGGGGGTATCGGCCACTGACTCAGGGATCTCCATGTCCAACACTACGAAGTCCACGGGGAATTGCAGGCCCTGAATCGTGACGATAACGTCTCGTAATAACCCCTTCGGCCTCTTGACAGATCGATCAGCGAACTGAAGGACTGTCCTGCTCTGTCGAAGAGTGCCCAACTCGAAGCGGTCGAGAAGGGCTGCCGGAAGAAGGTTAATCGACGATCCGCTATCTAGAAGAGTACGGTCGAACCACTGCTCACTAATCTGGCATCTGACATACGGGGCCCCTGAATCTGGCCTCTTGGCTGGCAGTCGGTTCTGGATCGCAAAGCACGTAGCTTTCGTCAGCACATGTATCTCTGAAGTGTGGTTCCTCCTCCTCCTCCTGACTGTAGTCCTCTCTCTCAAAGAACGCTGGAGAAGGGGGATGTGCTGCAAAGCCTCCTGGAGGGTCAGCTGGATATGGAATCGGTCAATCATGCTCTGGCTGAACTCCTCAAGCTCTCTCTTTTTTGGATCATTTTTCTTCCCCTTCCCCATCTGAAGGGCTCTAGGGAAGGGGATCACTGGGTCCTTTTCAGATGAAGGACTAGGAAAAGGTCTAGACGGTTCAGGGACCGGATCCACACATACATCATGCACCACAGTGGGACCAGAAGAAAGTAAACCTTTTCCTTTATTCATAGCAGAGTTCCGAGATACATGAACACGAGGAAAAACAACATCACTGTCTCTACAAACACCGGTGGCCTCAGTACCACCACGGGCTGGCTGCTCTGCTGCTGCTGAAGGTAAACGTCGTGCGGCATCAGTACCGCTGGCTGGCTTGGCTGAATGGGTGGCATCAGTACCACCTCCTAGATTTGGTGAAGCGGCGGCCTCAGTACCGCCGGTGGGATCAGCATCCTTGGTGGCCTCAGTACCACCGTCATCATCTGGAGCGGCCTCAGTACCGCTCTCATCCTCCTCCTGTGGCGCCTCGGGATGGTGCTCAGATGAGGCGTCGCCGCCTGCTGGGGTCCTACCGCTCCTAAGTGTGACAAAATCAGCATCAAATAGATCCGAAGAAGTATCATCAAATGGGTCACTAGGAGTGGCTAACTCAGTAGGTACTACCTGCTCAGACTTCCTCTTGAGGCTGTTCGGATTGGGCTCTATCTGGGCTGGTATGGCGGCCTTCCCTCTCACCAGGTCCCGCATCTCTTGGCGGAACTCGTCCATCTCCCGTCGGAATGTGGCCTGCTGATCCGTGAGGAGGCGGGCGATGTCATCCAAGGCGGGGCTCTCGTGGGAGCCCGACGGGTGGCCTCTCTGTGGGTGAGGCTGCTGGAACTGCTGTGGGTAAGAGGGGTAGGATGGAGGGTGCTGCTGGTATCCCTGGTGAGCCTGATGCTCACGTCTCCAAGACTGTCCCTGCTGCTGATAGGGACGAGGACCGTAGGATGACTGCTGGTGATATGCTGGGGGCTGCTGCTGCGGCTGGTGCTGGTCTCTCTGCTGGGAGTACTGCCCTCCCTGTCCTGACGGCTGCTGTTGGGGCTGGGCACCACCACCACTCCCCCACCTGAATCCGGGATGGTCTCGTAGGATCCCAGGCTGGGGACGGTCGTACCAAATCCCGTTGACATCCATCAACGGCTCGGCATCAAAGGGGGCTGGCGGGAGTACTGCCAGAGGCTGGTCCGGCTGGTAGACCACCATCTGCATCTCTGGAGATGGTGGAGACTGGTAGGTGGGCTGCGGCTGCTGGTACGGCTCCGCCTGTACAAGATGAACCTGTCTTGGCTGCACGGGGGTGCTGGAGCGCTGGGACGAGCTGCTGCTGCTGCCGGCGTCGCCTCGCGACTGAAGACGGGGCTGAGAAGCCGTCTGTGCCTCCTGGAGACACATGAGCTGTGTCTTCATGTCGCTTAAGACCTGTGCCATCTGCTCCATCTGCGTGATACTCTGGCACTGCTTCTTCTCAATCAGCTCCATGCGGTCCAACTTCTCGCTAATGATACCCATGTCTGCAGATGATGACTCTGCCTGTGCTGCTGCGGCTGCAGACGAACTGGATGGACCTGCGTCTACCCGTGCTATCCGCTGGTACTGCACGGGTCCTGGCTGATGTGGCTGGGTCTTCTGAGTGTAGAGCCGGGTCTGGGACATCACCATGTAATTCTCTGCCATCTCCTCAAAAATGGCCCAGACCTGGTCGTGGTCCTTGGCGAAGTAGGACCTGCCACAAGAAGCATTCACCAGGCCCTGTAGCTCTGGTGACAACCCGCTGAAGAAGCTCTGAACTAGGTCGGCTTCGTGATATCGTGGTGCGGGCATCTGTCCAGGAGCTCTCTGAACCTCTCCCAAGCCTCGTGAAACTGCTCGTTGGGGAACATGGAGAAGTTGCTGATCAGGGCCTTCGCTGCATTCGTCCGCCCGAGTGGATAGTACTTATTCAAGTACTCGGTGCGGAGCTGCTCCCAGGTGTAGACAAATCTCCCCAAATGTTTCAGCCAGGTGGCTGCTCTGTCTGCCAGTGAAAAGGGGAAGGCGATCATCCTGATCGTGTCCTGGTCCACATGTCTGTCGTGGACAGTGCTGCATATCATCAAAAACTCCTGGAGGTGGAGGTGGGGCTCCTCTGTAGCAAGTCCATGGAACCGAGGAAGCATCTGCAAGGTGTTCGGGGGGAACTTGAAGTCCCCCACGATAGCCGGAACCACAACCCAATGGTGCATCAGTGTAGATCCGGGGTTGTGCAACTCCCGCATCGGTCTAGGTGGTCCTGCTCCTCCCGCGGCTGCTGCCGCTGCGGCGGCGGCCGCGGCTGCTGCTGCTGCTGCTGCGGCTCGTGCCTGTGCATCTGCATCCGGGATCTCCTCGGGCTCGCTCTGCTGGTCTCTCTCTGCTCTGAGCCTCTCCAACTCTCTCCTCATCTCCATCATGAATGCTCCCTGATCGCGGAGCTGCTGCTGGACTGTATCGAGTGATGCAATCAGGGTGGAGTTGATCACTCCCTGGTCTAATACAATGTGCTCTGGTCGACGGGAGTGATCATCAGAACTGCCTGCTCCGGCCATCTCGACGTCTGCAAAATCAAACGAGCCCAACTCAGGTGTTGTCAAATGTATCAATCTCTCCTCGGGCTCGTGTCTCTCGGGTAGATCAGAAAGGGGATCGAGGGGGAACAGGGTGGAGTCGTACTCGGGCTCGGAGAGCGGGTCTGAGCTCTCGCGAGCCAACCTAGATGATGAGGTAGACGCGCCCGAAAGCGGTGCAGCCAGAGGCTGCCTAAGAGACCGTCTACCCATCATCTTGATCTGGCGAGTAGGGCGGATGAGATCTGGAAAAATTATGATCTAAAAACAAACCCCCGGTTCACCAACGCAACGCGAGCTAAAGACCGTGAAAGTTCGGTCAAATTATCTTGTCAATTTTATTTTGGTGAACACTCAAGATATCAGAGCGCTTACGTGACCTGTTGGGATATCCGCTGCTAACCCCAACCGACTGGCCCGCACGGAAGAGTCGGTAATCAGTCGGGTTTAGCAACGGGGGGCTCTACCTAGTGTGCGGGTCACTCTCTCGCGCATACAAACCAAGCAATGAGGGGGTTGCTCTCCCCAAGACAAAATTTTTAGGGTGAGCGGGTTTTAAGGTCAATAATCTTAGCAGTCCCAATTTTATGGTTTCACTTTTTAGGTATTTTTCAAAGCAAACAAAACGCCTAACGAATTTTTCAATTCTCCTGATTATTAAGTCCAAAACAAGGGGGAGAAGTCGAAAAAGGCGATGCACGAGAAATCAATGATGTATGCAAAGTCAGAAATGCGTACCTGCCTCCAGCTCTCTACATGCAATATGATCCGCGCATAAAATAAAAGACAGAAATTAAACTAAGCTAAATGATGTAGCGGGAAGCCGAGTCCTAGACGAGCAACTTCTAGCGAAGAACCGTCTAACCGGTCACCGACCTCCAAGCCAAAGGGTCCGGTCTTGGCCCGTCCCTCCCCTGCCTGACAAATCGGGGGTAGGAGTAAGCGCTTTACAGGACGGGCTACGGCACGTAGGCTACGGAGGCTAGCGAGTCGATTATTTTTATTATTTATTTTAAGCAGGTCCAATTACGGTCTATAGGAACAGATAAGTCATTAAGGTGTGTGGATCCTACTTAATTACGTCACAATCACCAGAAAGTCCTAAATCTAGGGGCTCGAGCAAAAACCGCGAAGAAAACCGGAAAATGACAGTAAGAAAGAAAAAGAAAAGCCGCGAAAAACCGTGAAAAACCGCGAGGTCCTAATGGGTCCCCCGAGCACACCGGTGCTCGGCGAAACAGACCCGCTACGGTCACAAGTCCAAACAGTGTCCAAGTCCTGTCCCTGTATTATTACAATAAGAATAATAAATGAAATAAAGTCCTAAGCTATCCTCACCCACTCAACTCTCTCTCTCTCGCTCTCTCCTGCGGCTTCGTAGAGAAAGAAGCCGCCTCCAAGTTCCTCGGCTGCTCAGGCTCCTTGAAAGTCGCCTCCGCGGTCCTCGGGCCCTCGCAAGACAGAGAAAAGAGTGGTCAGACCAGTAAAATAATCAAATGAAAAGAAAAAGAAATAAAGATACAAGTCAGGGTATATATGCAAAAATGAAAAAGAAAATAAACACACAATATAAAACAAAAATAAAAATAAAAGAAAATCAAAATAAAACAAAATAAAACAAAAAGAAACTAGATACAAAAGCCGCGAAAAGCCGCGGACTCCGAAGAGCTGCGAAAAACCGCGAAACGAAAAACGAAAATAAAGACAAAAATACTACTGAGCCGTGCTCCCCGGCAACGGCGCCATTCTGATAACCGTCTAAATGACTAAGGTAAAGGTATAGAAATGGTCGTTGCGACCTCAGTCACTCAGACTAGTGTATCAAGAAAAATCAGACCACTCGAGCAAATAAATCAATCAAGCACAAAAGAAAGCGGCCTAGCTATGAGATTAACCTGGTATAGCACCCAGGGTCGAACACAAGGAGCACGGGTTGGCCAGAGGCCTACGAAGTAGTAAAAATAAAATAAAATAAAATACAAGGATTTTTAGTTGTTTTTAATAATTTTTATATTTTTTTGGATTTTTAATATAATGAGAAAATAAAAGAAAGCAAATGAAAGCACACTTGAGCAATTTATTTAAAGCACCAAAATCAAGCAAAAACTCAAGAAAAATTGTTTTTATGTTTTTTAGGTTTTTAAGTGTTTTTGGTAAATTTTTGGGATTTTTATGAGGTGTATTTTATTTTCTAAAAATCAAACAGTGCTAAAAAGGCAAGGTACTATCCAGCCAGGCCCAAAATCCAAAAATAAAATATTTAAGGATCTCAAAGGAACCTAGAGGTACGTTTCCTGTATACTAGAGAAAACAAGGAAAATTTGGGCACCAAAATTATTGTTTTTGGGTTTTTAGATTATTTACTATAATTTTTATGAGTTTTTAGGTGTTTTTAGATTTTTAAGGTTTTTACTCAATGAAAAATAGCCAAAATTGGCTAGAAAATCAAGAAACACACAAAGAACAGTAACTAATTTTTTTAGAATTTTTGGGGGTGTTTTTATATTTTTTTGGGATTTTTAAACCTAGACAGTAGCTAAAATAGATGTTTTTGAATTTTTAAAAATAGCAAATAAAATCAAAAATGTCCTCAAAAATTCTCAAAAATCCTACAACATGGCAGGAGCCATGTATCAAATTTTCATCGAATTTGGAGGTGATTTGATATTTTATTCAAAAATCACAAGGGGGCACTGTGCACAGGGACTTAAGTGCAAATACCCGAAGCTCTGGGGGTCCAGGTGCAATTTTCCCAGCAAGTCACGCGCGTGGCGCGTGCCTGGGGCACTCAGGGACCTTCTGGTAACAAAAATAAGTCCTAGGACCTTTTGGTAACTCGTACCAAAAAGTCCAGGGGTTGTTATGCAATTAACCCACTAAAAGGCGCACATGCGGAATAAAAACACTCACAGGGGCATATATGCAATTACCAAAAAGTTTCTATTCAATCATTAACCTCCAGAACTACAGGATAAGAGTTGCAAATAACCCAGACAAAGCACGTGACGAAGCACGTGGCTCACATACACAGGGGCATAAGTGCAAATATAAACAAGCACGAGGTCCAATGTGCAATTTACCCTACGTAAACAAAATGCATAAAATATTTACAGGACTGACACGTAAAACAGAAACTAAAAGGGGGCCTAAGGTAATTTACCTTTTATTACGTCGACGGCTGGATGCGCGCCACGTAGCTGATCGGACGGTCCTGGGATGCTGGCGCTTCTCTCCTTCCGCACGTGGGCCGATCGACGGCGCAGAACGAGACACGTGGAGGATCTAACGGTGCTCAGGTGCTGGTGCCTCTCCCTCTGCGCTAACGGTCCAGATCTACCCTCGAAAGGATCGGACGGTGGCTGCTCCTTGATGAATGGACGGCGATGATTGGAACTGGAGCTCTGAGGACGATCGGACGGTGGTGGAGGATACCGGAAGAACACTCAGCCGGCGAGCTTCGCCGGCCTCGTGCGCGTACTGTGGTCCTCCTCAGCTGCCTCCGAAGATCGGAGAAGGTCGGCGATGTCGTCCCGCAGCTGGTGGTGGCCTCCGATGGCCCAGCCGAGCCCTGGAGAGGCTCCGGCGAGGTCGACGGAGGGGAGCTCCTGGCCTGGATGTGAGGGGGCCTCAGATGGCCTCCTCTTGACCTGCAAAATAGCCAGAAGCTTCGCGGGTCGAGGGCAAAGTGCCTCGACCCGATGAAGCGGCGTGAAGGTGAACTGTGGGTCGGGGCGAGCGAGCTCCGGCGAGCGGAGGATGGTGGAGCTCGAACCCCAGCTCCTGTGCGAGCTGGGTTGAATGAATGGGCGAAGAATGTGCGCGGAGGGATGGCGATGGTGACTGGGTGTTCCGATGATCGAAAAGGTACACGATATGGCCGGAATCAACGGAATACGTCGGAGCTACGAATTGGGGGAAACTAGAAATTACGCTAAATAGGCGAGCTAGGATGCTACCTGGGTGGAGTGGAAGGCTGTGCTGAAGCTTAGGCAGCTCCTGGTCGTTGCCTCGAAGGTCGCAAAGGCCTGAGGCTCGAGCTCCTGCACTGGGCGGAGCACGGCGGCGCAACGTCGCCGGATCAGTGGTCCGGCCACCTCCTCCTCGCTGCGACAAGGGCAATCGCGAGCTGTCACCTCGGGGATCGCTATGGAGGTCACGGGAGTGAGAGTGGAGAGCCAAAGATGGAAATGAAGTGCGGCGGAGCTCAGGTTATATACCACTAGGGGTCCGGCTAGATGGGAGTCGGGTGTGAAGCTCGGAGCGCGGATCCCCATGCAAACCTCCGGGCGTGGATCAGGGAAGATCAGGCTCGGATTAGCGCCCGGGGTTAGCGGATTCGGGAGTCGGATCAAGCGGGTACAAATTCGAGAAGTCGGGTCCAAATGCAGATCCGCAATCCTGTGGTCCAAGGGGGGGAGTTGACCGGGGGTCAACATCCCCCGTGGACCAATCGGAGAAGGCCACGTCATAAATGTTTTAAAAATTCAAAATAAAATAGGAAATGGCCGATTTATTAAAAACTCAAAACATGAAATATTTTTGTTTTAATTTTTTCTATTTTTTGGTGATTTTTAATTAATTTTTGGAAATAAAAATAAGGTATTCACATAGTATAGCGATACATAGGTATATATACAATATAGGGTTCTTAATTTTGATTTTTAATTAGTTATTTTTATACATTTTTATTCCTATTTTATATTTTATTTATAGAATAAAATAAGGAATAAAAGGCTATTTTTATTGTATTTTTATTATTTATATACATAGGTAGAATAAATAGTTATATACATCTATATACATGGCATATACAATATATTTTTGTATTATTTTTTTTTTAATTTTTGTTATTTTTATTTGATTTTTGTTTTAATTCTTTTTATTTATTTTATTTACAATATATAACGTAGAATATTTACAAAAAGTTCTGCAAATAATTTTATTTATTTATAAGGTTAAATAAATAAAGAAGGTGGTCTATGCACATGGTGAAGGGATATTTTTGGTCTTTTTGATTTTTAAATTTTATTAGTATTTTCTAAATATATACACAATATATACAAGCATATTTTTGGGTGAGGAAAATATAATTTTTATTTATTTACAAAAATATATACACATGAGCCCCTATCTCCCTCTACTTGGCTTTTATGCGGTCAGGCCCATGCTGAGCCCTCCCTTGGGTTAGGTTGCTCAATATTTATTCTAAATATTTCCCTCTTTTTCTTTTTAATCTTTATTCTTTTATTTTTGCACAAAAACATGCTAATTATAAGTATTTACAAACATGCATGCTTTTGCTAATTATTCCTATTTACACATATCTACATGCATTTGCATAGGTTTTTGTAGCTAAAATATAAGAATAAAGAGTGATGAATGGGTATTCATCAATGGACATTAGTAACAATCAAAATGAGCACAGTAAAATGGATAATTGTAATCAGTACTTCTTGTATGGACATTAGTAACTTAATTACTGATCTCACAACAATAATTACTAGAGAACTGAATATGTATTACTTGAGTAAGATGAATGAATTACTGATCTCAGTACAATGTAATATTATGTAAATTACTGACAACTGTTTCAATATTACTGATCTCGCAACACATAATTACTTACATATAATATATACATTACTGATCAAATGTACAATGACTATTTATTCGAAACGAAATTAAGGATTTGAATTTATCTTTCCAAAACCGTCTTCCTTTTTTTAAGGACTCGATATAATTGGAAATAGAAAAGGCTCAAACATATTAATATCCTTCCAAAACCGTGTCCCTCAAAATAGGAAACCATTCAAATGGAAATACACGTGGCGAACCCACGTTTGGTGCTCAAAAAAACTCAAATCGGCACAGTGCTCTCTGGATATGCCCTATATATATATAGGAAATTTATCCAGAGGGCACTGTGCCGATTTGGGTCGTGGTGAGCCTCTAATTCCAACCGTCAGATTTGTATCTCTCAATCCCTTAAAAATAGGAACCATAACCAAAATGGAAAGAGAAGCTAATTGGAAATATTAAGCAATTCTTAAATTAGTATACGTTTATGGAAACGTGTGTTGATAGATCAACGAGAGGCGGTTGATCTCGCATTTTTCGATCTAGCGATTTACAAAGTGAGGCGATGAATCATGTAAAGAGAGGCGATCGTTTTTGATCTAATGCAAGGTATTGTATTTCGATTAGATTTTTATTTTTCGCATTTTGATTTGAATCTTATAATATGTAGAAAGATTTTTTTTGGATATTTTGATTTGAATCTGACTGATTATAGACCATATTTTGATTTTTTTTTTATGTTTCTAGATCATGAGTTGATACACGATTTGTAGTCCATTGAATCTGATTTGAATCTGATTGAATTTGATACACGATTTGAATCGTATTTTTATGACTGATTTGAATCTGATTGAATTTGATACACGATTTGTAGTCTATTGAATCTTTTCGAAGGTATTTTGATTTCATACAATAAAAAGTTACTGACGTATTTAAGTAATTTACTTACAAGATATATTTATGTTACTAATGCTAACACACTTATTACTTTTAATGTGTTACTTTGAAAATATACCGAGTTACTGATGTATTTAAGTAATTTACTTATAAGATATTTTATGTTACTAATGATAACACAATTGTTACTTTTAATGTTTTACTTTGAATATATACTGAGTTACTGATATATCTACTTATTTTACTTATAAGATATTTTATGTTACTACTACTATCAAAATTGTTACTTTTAATGTGTTACTTTGAAGATATATTGATTATAATGCTGAGTTACTAACAATTCATTACAAGTTACTTGTCAATAATCAAACGTTACTAACATTTCATTACAAGTTACTTGTCATTGAATGATTCTTACTAAAGCGAGTATATTGCTGAGTTACTAACAATCATTACAAGTTACTTGTCATATAATAAATGTTACTAACAATTCATTACAAGTTACTTGTCATTCAATGATTCTTACTGAAGTGAGTATATTGCTGAATTACTTTTCTTTATACAATTCTTACTATTCACGGATATAAATTAACTTATTGTTTCTTGCAGAACAATGCACAATTTGGTGTCTTGAAGAAGCTGTTGTTATGCCGAGGAGCGAGAGCAAAACAACATCATCTAAATGAACTAGAAGACAGTTGACATTTGGATGTTCACCATATAACTATAATTAAGTAATTTATGTGTGACTTTCGGTAACACTTGACGTATTACAAGTAATTAAATAGGCTACATAAGTAAAGAATGTGTGATTCGATAATAATTCAAAACAAAGAATAAAACAAGTAAGATACATAGAAGCATCAGTAACATATAATAAATTGTAGGTAAAAGAAGGTAATGGAATAAGTAAGTTGGAATAAGTATAAAAAATCACGTAACCAGTAACTTATGTATTGCTATCAGTAACAGTCGATACATTATAAGTAATTAAAAATGTTATATAAGTAAATAAGAGGTGCTTCAGTAAGACTCAAAGTATTGAGTAACTATAACATTAGTAACAATCAAAATGACTTCAGTAAAATGTACATTTGTAATCAGTACTTATTGTATGGACATTAGTAATTCACATACTTAATTACTGATCCCACAACAATAGTTACTTGAGAACTGAATATGTATTACTTGAGTAACATGAATGAATTACTGATCTATGTACAATGTAATATTACAGATGTAAAATAACTATAGATTCAGTAACAATCATAATGCGTTCAGTAATATGTATATTTGTAATAGGTAATTATTGTATGGACATTAGTAATTGACGTAATCAATAATTATAATCAGTAATTTATCTTTCTTAATCCAAACTTGAAATGATCATTCCATAGATAGAATATATGCCGACAATAATTTAAATGTGTATTTTTTATCTTACTAAAACCGACCACCTATTTTTAAGGAAATGATTTAATTCGAATTCTTATTATGTTAATAATGCATGCACATTGTTATTGCCAAAACCGTCCCCTTCCAAATAGAACCGACACATACACGTGGCGAGCCCACGTTTGGTGCTCACCACGACCCAAATCGGCACAGTGCCCTCTGGATAAGCCCTATATATATATATATATATATATAGGGTGGCGATCCTGTGAGATGGGGATTCTGTGAGATGGTGAGATGGGTAATTTCAACCACCCATTTTACCATCATTCACGACATGAAACCTGGGGGGATTTAGATCACTATATACCATCATGGTGCTATTCCAAATTCAACTTAATTCGAGACTTCTATCCCATCCATCAAGACTGTCAAATTTTAACGGTCTCAGAATTGCTGAAATCGACCCCCTCCAGATGGACATGTTAGGGATGTTTTTTTTACATGAAATTTGAAACACACATTTCACTCTTTATTTTATCTAAATCCCCCCAAGTTTCATGCCATGAATGATGGTAAAATGGGTGGTTGAGATTACCCATCTCACCATCTCACAGAATCCCCATCTCACAGGATCGCCACTATATATATATATATATATATATATATATATATATATATGAGGCCGGGGAAGCTGTTCTGTGTAACAGCCAAGTTAGTTGTTACACGGAGCAATTTCCCCCAGCTTTTTTATTTTTTTTCAAAAATTCCACCATGTATATTCATCTATATATCCCTCCTACATGTCATTCAAATTTCGTGAGAAACGGAGACTCCTATGCCCTCCATCTAGAACAGGTAGATTACATCAAATTTCAGACCGTTAAAATTTACCCAGTTTAGATGGAGGGCATAGGAGTCTCCGTTTCTCACGAAATTCCAATGACATGTATGAGGGATGTATAGATGAATATACATGGTGAAATTTTTAGAAAAAAATAAAAAGGGGGGAGGGGGGGTAATTGCTCCGTGTAACAGCCAACTTGGTTGTTACACAGAACAGCTTCCTTTTACTCTCTCTCTCTCTCTCTCTCTCTCTCTCTCTCTCTCTCTCTCTCTCTCTCTCTCTCTCTATATATATATATATATATATATATATATATATGAAATTTCAAAATCACCTCTATTTGAAATATATTACAACACAACCCTAAATTGTATTATTCTTTGCAATTATGTAGATGAATCCTTTCAAATAAAGTGGAGTATTTTGGTGTGAGTCGAAAACTCCGGCTTATTTGTTGGATATTTGACCTAATGGTATCGTTAACGTCATTTATCGAAAATGATAATACGATAAATAAGTGTTGATTATGAAATGTTTGTTCTGTTTCCATTATAGTACTATTTTTACCTTTTTTGGTTACTGGTATAATTTTATCAACTTCAATCACATCCATTTTTGGCAAACTTATTATATTGCAACTTCAATATCATCTATTTTATCAACTTCAATCACTTCGACCATCTTATTATATTGCAACTTCATTTGACACTATGTGAGGTAAAATATAAATCAAGTCAGTAAAAATGGTAAGTATTGCACTACATGTCCAGAATCTTTTAAAGAGAAGAATAGTGACTTGTAGGTTTACTATGCGTACATACAAAATGGTGAATGATTTTCCACTGAGTTTTGTTTTTAACTTTATACACTGACATTTTTTATTTGAATTTACACTTGTGTCCCTTAACTTTGTCCACTACTTTGTCATATTGAGTATTTAAATTGGATTGATAACCGGTTGATTATGCATTGTATGTAATCCTATAAGACGGAATCATTTTACTCGAATTGACCACTATTTGATCTCCTTAGTGATAGCACGCGAAACAACAATCTTAGAAAGGATATTCAAAACCATAATAAAAAAATATGCCAGATACGATATTTGAATCGATGGTAGATATGACCGAAATGTCTGAAAAATTATGTAAAGAAAAATTTCAAGGAAAGACAGAAATGCGTGAAAATATGATTAACTACCATCGGATCGATGTCGATGCTTGAAATCAGAAGTCCCAGTTTGTTGACTGACATAGCATTCAGGTCTAATCGGCGCCCAACAACGCACATGTTGTCCTGACGACATAGCACTCAGGTCTAACGAACCAAGCTGTTAGGTTCATGATGTCTTGATGCCATTGCGGGGGACCCTCTCATCACATCGGCCATGCAAGGACCGGCATGGAAGGCCAGCCAAGATAGAATTAAAAGCAACAAGGAACATGCAGAGAAATTTAGATATTCTATTTAACTAAAATAGGCATACCATGAGGCCTCTGTACATATCTGTTCTGTACATAAATAAACTGAAAAGGCAAAACCAGCTAAATACTCTTATAACCTTATGTCTGATATATATATACACTCGGATCGCTCCCGCTCTTGTGCAGAAGGAACTGTCGTCTCCTGTCAAAACAACAAAGAAGAAAAAGCCGTCCAAACTACCACTGAATATTTACATCGGCCAACCATCCGTTGCGACATGTAACTGTAATTCCTGTGATATGAACACTAATGTTAACTTTCTCGGCTAAGAAAGCATCCTAGGAAAGATGGAACGATCCCTGTCCTTCAGTTATGGCATACAGAAGCCTCTCTCTTGTCTTCTCCTGTGGAAGAGTAAAGGAAAGGAGATGAGGTTACGACAGTTCTAGATCTTTGCCAATGAGAATTGTTATATTGATCATGATGAAAGATATTTCTTCAAGGAGCAGATATAATTGTGAACTGATAAAATAAAGTAGTCAAATATCTGCATAAAATTTGTAGAATCGAGGGGGAAGTGCATACAGGCAACTTATGCAACTTATATGTTGTGGAAACCACATCTGAATCTTCCGATAAGAATTTCATTAAGAGCCAAACAAATTCAACAAAAGCCAGAGGATGACATTAGAGGTTTTTGAACTTCCACGATAACCAGAAATTTTAAGATGTTTTCGTTTTCCAGCTGACGTGAATGATATCAATTGGACCGCAGTGAAAACATCGGTTCCCTCAACTTTAGATGGAAGTCGAGAGCTTCTCAGATTTGATTCGACACCCACATGCCCAAACATGGTAACCAGGAATTTTAAAAAAGATTGTCATTTGCAGCAGCTGACATGAATGATATCAATTGGATCGGAGTGAACATCATTTCATTTAACTATAGTTGGAAGTCGAGAGCTTCTCAGATTTGATTTGAGACACCCCACCCCCCACAAACGATAACCAGAAATTAAAAAAAAATGTCATTTGCAGCTGACATGAACGATATCAATTGGACCGGAGTGAAAACATCAGTTCCCTCAACTATACTAGGAAGTCGAGAGCTTCTCAGATTTGATTTTGACCCCCCGCCCCAGACACCCACACAGAACCCAAACCAAGACCATAAAACAAACGAAGATGTTCATCGACACTTTTTATTCGTGTTTCCTGCCCAAAAAATGACAAGTCATTGTCCATGTTTTATAGTATCATAATTTATAATGCCTGAGTTTAAATTTTAACAATATATTAACAAGCTTTAATTGGCAATGGCATTTACACTAATTAGTAATCCCATGATGCAATCAGACAAAATACATTTAACTGAGACCCACGTTTTCTTTTCAAAAGCAAAGACTGTAAATATGTCAATAAGTACATCTAGCTGCTCAATGCATGAACTCATTTGTTACCTTAGATGAGTATGGAGGTAGCTTTAGATAATTAGCACAAGTCATCACGCTCGGAAGATCCATATCAGCACAGCCATTAACATGCTGTCATGTCACAGAAAAGAAATGGGCATGACTTTTTGCCCCCAAGTCTCACAAACCATGTACAAAATAATTTTTAAAAATAATATATATAAATGAAGACAAACCTTGCGGACAACAGTTAATTTTGGGATAAGAGCAGCTAGGCCTCCAAGAGGAAGCCGTGGAGCTCCGGTCACAAACTGGAGGAAAGCACGCCTCTCATGGCACTTGAATCCGATGATGATTTCCAAAAACTACAAAATGGGGAATTGTTTGAAGTTTTTGAAATAAAAAATGATCAATCATTATACCATATGAAATATGGAAAATATAGTAAATTTACATCGACGACTTGGGAACTTCTGACTGTATAACCATGGTCGAACTTTATGTTGTCGAGGAGCTCTTCAAACTGTTAAAAAAAGTAGATGTTTTAGATCCCTGTTAGTTTTTCATAGTTCTTACATATTAAAAAGATGAAAACTACATACAGTCCAGGTATCCTGTTCCCCACAAAGCATCTGTTCGAGCTCTTCTTCAGAAAATATAGAGAGACTTCTCATAGGGAAGACCTGTAAATGTTCATGAAAAAGTAAACTACAATTAATAGCAAAAAGGACCGATGAACATATAGAAATTTATCAGATTAAATGATATTATCCATCTGTTTAATTGCATAGGTAAGCACAACTAATCTTATGCAAACATAACCTACATGAGACAAAATTTTCAGAATTGAAACTCATCTTAAGAAATGGACTCCCACAACCAGATGAACGATGATTCAACTAATCATTTGAACCTGTCAGAGCATAAGTTGTATGCGCCCATTGTGTTGTAACAGGGTAAATGGATCCTGGAGGAGATCCATTTACCCCATCCAGTGTTTAGTCCCACATCGTCCAGTGGTGGGACTTGGAGGCTCTGGAGAGGCTATATAAAGAGCCCCAGACCTCCTGTACTCATTGAGAAAAAGGAATGAAGTATCCACCCCTTTGAGGGCTTCTCCCGTGGCTTCATCCCGCTCCTCACGGAGTAGGGTTCCACGTAAAATCCTGTTGTGTACTTTTCTTCTTATTTATCTTTATTCCATGTTACGCTTCCGCTTCCGATTTTCTAACATGGTATCAGAGCGGGTTCGATTCTCGCGGATTATTTTTTTTATGTTCCTTGTTTCCGAGAGTCGATTATTCATTCTTGAAGAGTATTATGTTCGAGATTTGATTATCAAGTTCAGCCGCGGCATATCTTCCAGCCGCATCTCCAGCAGAGGCCTTTCTCGCCGCTCCAGGCCCACACGACGGCTTCAAGTCGCATCCAAAGCTCTAGAGTTCCGATCTGGAACCCTAAATTTATGTTCATCTTCAACCGCAGCAGGTACGCTCCAGCCGCCGCACCTCATATCCGGTCATCCCATATTTGACGGCGGTTCCAGGCACAGCCGCGGGTGGATCCAGTCCCATCGTGTGACCCCTGGAGGGTCCAACAGCTCCAGGCGTGTCCTGCTCTCTCCCCGCGGTTGTGCGGCAACATCTCCATCGTGGAGGCGCGCTACCTCCAGATCCGCAGCAGTTGCGGCATCGCAGATCCTCGCAGCCTCTCCCTTAGGCGGGTCATCTTCAAGCTGCCCAGGCGGGGCAGCCCCTTCCGCTCAGCGGTGCCGCCCTCAACCCCAGTCTCCCGCGGCGGCGCACTCAGGCGAAGCCTCCGAGACCCGCAGACCTCCAGTGATCTCTCTCCTCAGGCGGCGAGGCCCTTCCCACGCAAGTCACGCGCAACGCCTGTTCCTCTCCATCCCGCGATGGCGCACGCGACAGTGATCTCCAGCGCCAGGCACACAGTCAAGACGCGCGCATGCGGCACCAGATTCGAGTAGGTGATTTGCCCTCGCACGCGTTCCTCTCCAGCAGCGACCGAGTACCATGGGGGGCCTCAAGGCGGCGGCTCCGGTATCTCTGCGTGCAAAGGGGTTCCCTGCTGGGAACCCTAGTAATTGTCGTGCGTGGGGGCAGCCCAATAGGGCTTGGTTCCAGGAGACACATATGTTTGGGCCCTTATGGGCCGAAGGTGTTTATTTAAAAAAAAAATAGGGCTGTGAGTTTAGAGAGTGAGAGAGATGTAAAAAAAATGGGGGAGAGGGGCATCGATGAAAAAAAAAGGGAGACGAGGAGTTTGTTAAAAAAAACAAAAAGGGGAGATGTCATGGCTATAAAAAAAATGGTGATATAGCCGGAAAAAAAAATGATGATGAAGGGGGTGTATGTTTGAGCCCTCTTTGGGCTGTGTTTTTTTTTTAAAAAAAAAGAAGTGATCAGAGAGAAAAAAAAAGGAATTTGAAAAGCCGCGTACAAAGAAAAGTCGTACGCAATTTTTTTAAAAAAAATGCAAAAGCCGATAAAAAAAATTGTCTACGGCTTGAAAATAAAAAAAATAAAATATATCATCATGACGGCTATTAAAAAAAATTGATAAAGCCGCAAGTTTCATGTTCTTGTTGTTTACCCCCTATTCATCTTGTCTTCTCCCAACTTTGTCGATATTCATGTTCCGACAAGTATGGGAGAAAGGGGGAGTATATATATAGTCACAGGTCTTCTCCAGATTTCAGAGATATCAGATTCGTCCGACCAGTTCAGATTTTCAGACTATACAGATTCAGCGGTTTCAGACTCGACGATTGTCTTCCGAGTCCAGTTTCAGACACGCACAAGTGTGCGGTCATTGTCAGATGAGCATAAGTTGCCATCATTGTCAGAGGTCCCCATCATTCTTCTAGTTGTCAGGCCAGAGTCTTCATGTGAGCCATAGGGACTCCAGAGCAGAGGACCATTCCCTTGAGGGTAAGGGTTTTCATGTGGTATCATAGGTACACCAGAGCAGTGCACCATTCTCTGAGCCAGATGGGAGAGACCCAGTTCTCCGACGAGGAGACTTCAGGCGCAAGTTCAGACTCGACGGTCAGATTCCGAGTCTTCAGTTGACTCACACTCCAGCCCGTTCGTCCTCCTCACCTGCACGGCATGAGAAGCAACGTCCTCGACTGCAGCAATGTGCGCGTTGGGTTGATATTGTCCGTAGTGTCTTGTAGCGTTGAGTTGAGATTCTGTCTGTTTGTCCAAGCTGAGCATTGCATGCTCCAGCTTGAGGGGAGTGTTAGAGCATAAGTTGTATGCGCCCATTGTGTTGTAACATGGTAAATGGATCCTGGAGGAGATCCATTTACCCCATCCAGTGTTTAGTCCCACATCGTCCAGTGGTTGAACTTGGAGGCTCTGGAGAGGCTATATAAAGAGCCCCAGACCTCTTGTACTCATTGAGAAAAAGGAATGAAGTATCCACCCCTTTGAGGGCTTCTCCCGTGGTTTCATCCCGCTCCTCACGGAGTAGGGTTCCACGTAAAAGCCTGCTGTGTACTTTTCTTCTTATTTATCTTTATTCCATGTTACGCTTCCGCTTCCGATTTTCTAACAGAACCAAATATGACCAACCTACTAAAGTAGAGAATGGTCAAACAGCAAGGCAGAGCTCGTTTTAACCAAATGCAAATATGCATATACATATCCGTAGATACACGTGTGAAAATAGTGAATGAGTTGGGTTTGTCATGCAGGCCAAATTTCTGTAAAATTAGATAAGGCCTATTGGTGATGTAGTCATCAACAAACAAAATTGTCTTATGGATTATGTTGAGTTATTATACTTATATGGGTAAACGGATCTTTGGATGAGAGACCGTTTACCCATCATTCTCTATATATTGTACCCATCCCTCATTTGAAAACAGTTTTAGTGAAGAGTGCCCTAATCTCTAGTGAGGGAGATTAGGGATTGAGAGCCCCCGTGGTTTTTCCCTCTCCATAGGGTCTTCCACGTAAATCCGTATCTCCATATTTATGTGTGCTTAGTGTATTTGATTCTAACATGGTATCAGAGCATCGTTGAGGCATATGATTGTGTTTTCTGCTGCTCGGAGTGCTAGACATTGGTTCCACCGTGCTGGATTGTCTTTTGGTGGTGATTTTTGATTTCTCTCGCCGTCGATCAACCATATTGCATTGTGGCAACCATTCCATGCGTTGTGAAGTTGTTGTGAAGGTCTGAATCCACCCGCAAGAGGCTGTTGCTGCTGCTGCTATAGTGTTTTTTGGAGTCTGAAATCGATCCGAACTCTATTGGTGTTGTGAGGTAAGTTCCCTGGTTGTTGGGGGAACAACCCTTGGTGTGAGCTTTGTGCTCTTAAGTGCTGTTGTGGGCGTATAGCCCGTTTCTTGGGACATTTTCTACCCCTCTTTTGCAGGAGAAAATTGGGTTGTTTATTGTTGTCCACCAAGTGTTCGACAAAAAGCCACAAAGAGCCTCGTTGAGATCTTCTGTGTTTCAAGTTCTTTGTGTTGCACCTCCTATTGTACTCAAGGTGTATGATTAAATGTCTGTGAGAGATAGTCAAAGTCTAAAGGCTACGAATTTTCTGGTGAATGATCCCATGATGCTTGGAGCATCCACAGAACCCGACTCGACAAAGGATACCATTATGGAGTTGCAGTCCTTCTTGAAGAAATCATTTACGAAAGAACATGTCTCCTTGCAAACAGACAATGGTTTAGCTTTTAATATGAGGAGAACTAGCAATGTTTGCTCTATCAAACCTGAGTGGATTATCGACAGTGGTGCTTCCGATCAAATGACATGTGATCATAGAATATTTCATGATTACAAGTTATCATCTGGAAGAGAGAAAGTTACAGTTGCAGATGGGTCTCTAGCTACTGTTGCTGGAAAAGGAACGAATTCTGTTGTTGATCGTTTCCTCCTTACCTGAAAGGCTGAAATATACTGATCAAGTTGATGATCTCTTCACAAAGGGGCTGCCTACGGTACAATTTGAGTTGAATGTAGGCAAGTTGGGCATGCTGGACATGTATGCCCAACTTGAGGGGGTGTTGAGTTATTATACTTATATGGGTAAACGGATCTTTGGATAAGAGACCCTTTACCCATCCTTCTCTATATATTGTACATCCCTCGTCATTTGAAAACAGATTTAGTGAAGAGTGCCCTAATCTCTAGTGAGGGAGATTAGGGATTTAGAGCCCTCGTGATTTTTCCCTCTCAGTAGGATTTTCCACGTAAACCCGTGTCTCTATATTTATGTGTGCTTAGTGCATTTGATTCTAACAGATTACATTACAACTTAATACAACCTAGGATGGAGGGTATCCATATCCTCATATCAAGAAATTAACCTTGCAAGGAGCTATAGAATTTTTCTTTCAAAAGGGTGTATCAAGTTTCTTTGCAGGTGTAGCCTAATAACAAGTCATTAGGTTTCAAATTTATGAACTTTATCAAAGTTGTCGTGTGTTATGTTGTTGGGCATGAAAAACAAGAGAAGATGTGTGTACGGGCATTGAAAAACAATTGGTGTACTTGAGGGACGTGACGTATAGAATGGGAGGAACTTGAGGGTTCTATGAGGAGAAACAGATTCCATGGTCAAACATAACTAGGTTCTGAAACTAAGTCAGGCTTACTGATTGCAGGCCGATTCAGCTTCTCTTGCAGACCTCCACCAAAATCAAATACGCATGCTTCTTCCATTAGCATTTTGCAAATCACTGAGCGACTGTACTACTATCATGACTCCTCTGACAGTTAACTAGCACTTGATTTTGAGCCACCGTTACAACCACAATTCACACGTAGGGCTCTTGCAATCGAATACACATAATTAGAATGAGGGGCATGCAAAATTATAAATAAAATGACGGTATATGCATTTCGAGTAAAAGGAGCGCTCTCTAGGTGACATGCTATTGGAAAGGAAAGAACAAGTTTTGTATGCACATCAAGGTCACATACAACTACAGCTACGAGTTTTTTCTTTATAACATAACACCAACCCATTCTTACAGTTAATATGATCTTTGTTCGACAGCTTGCACAGTGATAAATCAGATTTACGTTCTATAGCCATGAAATAAATCAATAACTATATCACAACTTGCAGCATGGAACTGATCTACCATTTGCTGGAGTTCAGTATTCCTCGTTGATTTTGTTAGAAAACTGTTGAGATATCTTTATATTGTTTTTTTATTTTCTATTTCTTTTGTCTTCTTCTTGTAATTTGCCCAATAGGTTCCTCTCCTATATAAGAGAACTCTAAGGCCTCTCATTGATGCAATTCACTCCTTTCCCTCTACATGGTATCAAAGCGACGGTCCTAGACCGGAGTTCCCTTATCCCATCATGTCAGAGAACAAGGGTGATATTTTTTCATATATTGCCTTCAAGGGCCCGACTCCCATCGCTAAGATGGATGGGACCGACTATGAGTTGTGGTCCATGCAGTTTCTCACCCTCATGCAGTGCAACAACAAGGAGCACATCCTGACAGATCCAGAGCCAACGGATAAGACTGGGGCTAAAGCTTCTTGGAAGCAAGATGACGTGTGTGCGTGGGTTTGACTTTGTGAGACCCTCACTACAAAGATAGCCAATGATATTCTGAATCAGCCCACCGCTAAGACGATGTGGGATATTTTGGCATCCACCTATGTCAAGCGAAGAATGAGGACAAGATTCTTCAGCTCCAGTTTGATATCTACAAAACCAAGCAGAATGGTCGTCCTCTGCACGTGTACTACTCTTCGCTCCGTGGCATGTTTGAGAAGCTTCATAGCTACATGCATATTACTGCATCTACTAAGCAGCAGAAGACGTATAGGAACTCCACGATGGTTGGAGTCTTCATGGCTGGACTTGATACAGAGTATGATGCTGCGCGTACTCAGCTTCTCACCGGAGCTACCATACAGCCCATAGAGGAGGACTATAGTCGTCTCTGTCGTATTATCATGTTCTCTACAGCCACTTCTCCGCCCTCTTCAGTGATGACCACTTCTCTTAGTCATAGAGGGAAGATCCAGTGCAGAGGATGCACCCCTCGTGGCAAAGGCGGTGGACGCCAGCATGGCCCTTGCACTTACTGTCGTCGGCATGGACATGCATAGGATACATGCTATCATGATGCAGCATGGAGCCGAAATGTAGGGCCGCATAATCATTTAATTTTAGGCGTCAATTTTATTTACGTTTATTTAAGTTGTCACAATTTTAATTTAAATAAAGAGATCGCGTGTGATCTCAATTAGTTTTAATTTGAACTGCATCATATCAAAAGCATGGATATCCTGTTTCCGGTCGCGTAGCAGAATAGATTGAGCCTTCAAAGACTCCATCTTCCCACATCGATCCTCATCTGGATGATATTGTCTCTCGTATTCGAGAGATCATGACTCCTACTGCTGGCACTACCACAACATATACCGCAGCCACAACTAGAGCCATTTCGAACTCCTCAGGTATCGCCAATGCTTCTACTGGTAGTACCAGTGCAGACATGACAGTGGATTATGGACTATGGTGCTTCCTATCACCTATGTGGAGACAGAGCGCAGTTGAGGTCCTACAGGACTATACCACCTGGCAGATGGATTGTCATTGCTAATGGCGATCACTTGTCCGTTACAGGAAAGGGGGAGGTGCATTTGACACCGTCCATACGTCTTCAGAATGTGTTATATGCTCCTGACTTTCAGATGAATTTACTTTCCATTAGTCAGATTACTAAGGATCTATATTGTCGTGCCATTTTGACCCTTCATCTCTTGTGTTTCAGGACATACTCACAGGCAGAGAGATTGGATGTGACCGTGAGCAGTAAGGGCACTACAGACTGGTCCAACCTCCTCATGCTGGTGTTTCTACTATACCTACTTGACTAGTCTCTCCATATATGTGGCACCTTCATTTTGGTCACTTCCTCTGCAAAAGATGTGTCATGTTATCCCTCAGATTTCTACAAGATCCTCCTTTCAGTGTGAGGCATGTTAGCTTGGGAAGCATCACTGTTCCTCCTTTCCATCTCGTCAGAGTCGGAGCAATTCTTATTTATTTGAGCTCCTTCATTTAGACATTTGGGGTCTGAGTCGTGTTCCTGATCACCAGGGACATCGTTTTTATCTGGTTGTGGTCGATGATTTCTCTAGTCCTAGGTCTATTTATTGAAGAATAAGTCTGAGGATGAATATGTGATTAAATATTTTATTAATGAGACAAAAAATATCTTTTCTACTAATGTCAAGTCTCTTCGCTCCGATAATGCCTTAGAATTATGCACCTTATAGCTTTCTAAGTTTCTTAGATCTCTTAGCATTGTTCATCAGACCTCATGTGCGTATACTTCCCAGCAGAACAATGTTGCCGAGCGCAAACACCGTCACTTGATGTGATCAGAACATTGTTGATAGAGTCGTGCTCCTCACGCTTACTGAGGCGATATTGTCCTTACTGCATGTTATTTAGGGAACAGCATACCCTCATCTGTGTTGGGAGAGAAGATTCCTTTCTCAATTGTGTTTCCCAAGAAGGATGTTTTCTCCCTTACACCTCGTGTGTTCGGATCTGTTGCCTTTGTTCATGATGTCTCTCCAAGTCGTGATAAGCTCTCTCCTAGATCTATCGTGTGTTTGTCGGCTACTCTCGTAACCAGAAAGGTACGTTGCTTTGATCCGCTAATGCGGAAATACTTTGTCAATGCTGGCGTTACTTTCTTTGAGTCTGTTATGTACAGGTGACAGACTAGCCCCATATGACTCTGACGAGATCTACATGCCTCCACCTCCTACTGTCATTCCTCCACCTCCCTCTACTCATGCTATACCACGACCTCCTCAGCCACCACTATCTAGACCTACTCTTACCTTTACACATGCTCCTGTGGCTCCATCTTCTACTGTGACTCAGTTTTTGCCGTGTGTTTTGCTCGCAGGTCTCGCTCGGTTCCCCATGCTCACAGGTCTTGCCCATCATCCAGCACGCCTTAGGTATGTAATGAGCACATTGTTTCTACTGATGGCACTACTGAGTTTTCTGTGCAGCATGATTCCATACAGGATGAGCAGGTGCCCTCTCAAGAGGGAAACTCACAGGTTACAGACTTAGCAGATGATCTCGATGTGTCGATTGCTCTGCGTAAGCCAAAATATAAGTGTGCTACTTATCCTCTTGCACTCAGGTTTCCTTGAGCATGTTGTCAGAGGATTTCAAGAGATTTACCTTGGCACTATCAACCATGGAGATACCACGAACATATCAAGAGGCTCTTCAGGACAGCTAGTGGAGGTTAGCCATGGAGGAGGAGATGGTCGCGCTATAGTCACGTGGTACGTGGAGTCTTGTTTCTGCTCCAGTTAACGCATCTGTTATGGGATGCAAATGGGTGTTCATTATGGAACACTGTACGGATGGCAGTGTGGACCGCTATAAGTCGAGACTTGTGGCACGTAGGTTCACCCAGATATATGGTGGATTATCATGATACTTTCTCTTCAATTGCCAGACATTCTACTCTACGTATTCTACTTTTTGTTGATGTGACACGAGATTGGCCCCTTTACCAGCTTGATGTGAAGAATGCCTTCTTCTATGGTGATCTACAAGACGAGCTCTACATGCAGCAGCCACTTGGGTTTGCTGGTGAGGGGGAGTGTCAAAAGGAGGTTTGCAATCTACACAAGGCTATCTATGGCCTTAAGCAGAGTCCAAAAACATGGTTCCAGAAGCTCTCAGACTTGATGGAGCGGCAGGGTTTTGTGCGATCGACTGCCGGTCACTCCTTGTTTGTGCAGAGGACCCAGAGAGGTATTATTGTCATTCTTGTTTATGTTGATGACATTATTGTTACAGGAAATGACGAGCAGGGCATTCATGGTGCCAAGGACTTCCTAGGTCAACCGCTAGCGGAGGGCATTGATGGATCCCAAAGGGCGGAGGGCGATAGCGGGAGCTGCTGCGGCGGGCGGAGGGCGCAAGAACCTGAAGCGCCTATGGATCCCAAAGGGCTCCGGCTATCGACTCAACGCTCAGACTCGTGACACCCGTCAACCGCTTCTGGATTCGCATGTCGCTGTCGAAGACGAAGATACCAAGGCCGGATGGGTAAGGGTATCTCGATCCAAACCCGGCAGACGTTGCTTTAGATGTTCAGAACGAGGTCATCTGGCGTCTGCGTGCATGGCGCCACCGCGATGCTTCCGTTGCGGCCGGATTGGACACCGATCATTCTCTTGCAAGGAAGCAACCATGGATTCCAGGAGATCGAAGTCGTCTGCTCGAGCAGATGTCCACCCCAGTGCGAAACCTTCTGCGGCGTTTACGGATGTTCGCTCATTTGCTCAGGTGGTCTCGCCAACCGGGGCTGCGGCTCCGTCAAAATGGAAGACCATTACCTCCGCATCACTCTATGGATCAGATATGCCGGCCTCTCCCTCCCGTCCAGCGATATTACCGCAGGCACCTATCCACCAGGGACCACATCGGACGAGCAATCGGAGTCCCTATGAGCTCGGGGCTCCTGCGGCGACAGTTACTCCCACTGCGAAGGCGTCAGAAGCAAATCTCAAGATGGCGATTGGCGTGTTGCGTCGGCGGGACTTCGACCGAGAGGCGATACGTGCGGAAACTCTCCTCCTTCTTGGCGAGGGCTTCTCCGGTGATTTCTTCTTTCTGGACGACACCCGCTGCTGTGTTCGAGGACTCTCCCCGGAGCAACGGGAGTTCCTCATATCTCACTCGGATTGTGCGATGGTCATATGGCGTCGTCCCCGGGTGGCTGATGGTGCCTCTCTCTCCTCCGAGATATGCGTGGTGGAGGTTCGCGGGGTTCCATTCATGTCCCGCTCGGTGCACTGCCTCTCCAAGGTAATCCGAAGTTGGGGTCAGGTGCTGAATATTTTGGATGATGGTCTCTCCCCTGGTTCAGACTGGTCATGCACAAGGATCTTGGTTGAATGCTCCGTCAACCTTTCACGATCCATGGCCGGTAAGTCATTCTCGGAGATCTTGGATTTGGGACGATGGTCCTTCAAGCTTGAATTTTTCTTTCCGCCGCCGGTGGCGTCGGCAATCCATTCCGACGCCGGGAACGCCTCCGCCAGTTCTTTCGGCGGTTCGGCTCCCTTCGGCCACGTGGCACCTACTTTGGCGGTTCCCGATGCCCTTCGTACTCATGACGACGCTTCACCTTCGTCGGCGGGGCCTCGCTTCTCGTGCAAATTTGGACGGTTGCCTCTTCACGTGCCGAGGGGCTTATTCGAGGAGGATACGCGGTCAGTGGAGTTTAATGAATATAGTATTCCAAAGTATGGCGGCCCATCCCCAATTCTCGATATGGCGCTTCAGATTCCCAACTTCGGGTCGGACCCTTATCGGGCCCTAAAGTGGGTCGACAATGATCAGACAATATTCGAGGACTCCATTATCTATGTTGAAGATACTCCATGCCCATTAAAGGACTCCATTATATATGTTGAAGACATTCCATGTCCATCTCCTATATCGGCGGTGCCCTTCTATTCTTCGGAGTACTACGACGTCTGGAGTCCCTCTTCCTCTGCATCACCGCCTTTGCTGCCTGCAAATGCCCCGGGCTCCCCACGGACTGCCTCAGAAACCGGTAAACATGATATCATTTATCCTTATGACAGGCCGACCTATTCCGCTGGGATTTCCAGGTATTATGCTGATCAAGGGGAGTCTTCTTCGAGCGCCGCTCGAGGTACTGATGCGTGGACTACTGAGACCATAATGGATACTTCCCCGAATCGTTTTGGCGTGATATATGCTCGGCGCATGGACCTCTCTTCAGAAGGAACCTCTTCGCAAACGCTTCTAATTTCTAGGGAGGCGGTGGCGGAGGCGGCGGGACTTCGCCGAATGGACTATCGCCGCGCCTAACCGGGGACTACATCCGTCCACTTTTTGGGATAAATTTTTGTAATATTTAATGAAGTTACTCTCTTGGAACGTTCGTGGAATGGGTGATCCCTTACGTCGCAGGGCCTTGGGCTCACGATTGGTAGACTGGGATTGTGATATTGCTCTCATACAGGAATCAAAGCTACAAGGACTGGACGACGCCTTATGGAGATCGATGGGAGCAGGATTGATGGATACATTTTGTGCCTTGAACGCGACTGGCTCCTCTGGTGGGGCTATTGTGGCTTGGAAATCTTCAAATTTTACATTATCCGCCTCTCGCATGGGAAGACATTCCATCTCTGTAAACCTTTTGCATGTGGCCACTAACGTGTCTTTGGCGGTCTCATGTATTTATGCGCCTATTTGTCACCTTGCGCGTCGAGAATTATGGGCGGATTTGCGGGACGATGCGGCGGCATTTGGAGATATTCCGTGGCTTTTGGGGGGGGATTTTAACGTCACTATGCTCTCAAACGACCGCCCCCGAGGCCGGGGGGGAAGGGACCCCGGCTCTATCGACTTCCTGGACTTCTTCAAAGATTTGGCGCTGGAGGACCTGGTAGCCTCGGACATCAGATACACTTGGCGCAATAGCTCTTCTCGATCGCGGATTGACCGGTTCCTTGCTAATTCACGTTGGATGGAGGCATTCCCGCTGTGCTCGGTGACGTCTCGTCCTCGATCTTTCTCGGATCATAGCCCCATCATTTGGGATTCGGGAGAAGCTTCGCGTCCGCGCGGCATATTTCGTTACGAGAAGAGCTGGCTCATGGAGCCCAACTTCAAGGAATTAGTGCGTAATCACTGGTCACAAACGACATTCTCGGGTAGCGCTGCTCATCGTTTCGCCCTCAAACTCTCTTCACTGCGGCGGGTCCTTGCGACCTTTAAAGTATCTACTCGTATGGCGAGGCGATCGGTTCGCAAGGAGGCCGAGGAAATTATTATTAGATTGGATCGCGTGGAAAGTAACAGGGAACTCTCCCAGGAAGAACTACACGAGAGATCAGCTGCGGCTTTGACCGTTCAGGAGGATGACAAGAAAAAGGCAATTGAATGGAGACAACGCTCGCGGCTTCGATGGCTCAAAGAGGGGGACGCTAACACCGCATTTTTCCATCGGGTAGCTAGCTCTCGCAAACGAGCTAACTTTATCTCTTCCATGGAGATCGGGGACGCCAGGCTGCAGAATGATCGAGACATGGGTGCGGCTCTGGTTAATTATTTCAAGAACTTCTTCAACCGCCCCCCCTCCTCTCCATGGCTATGGACGGCGCCCGGGGCCCCCTCCATTTCTGGTGCGGATGCCTCCAACCTATCTCGCCCAATTTCTTTGGAGGAGTTAAAGAGCGCGGTTTGGGACCTGAATGTCGATGCTTCCCCTGGTCCCGACGGTTTCCCTATTTCCTTCTATAGGGATTTTTGGGACGTTATCGCTGGTGACGTTTTGGCGGTGGCTACTGAATTTTGTGATGGTAATCGGGGCTTCGACAGGGTTAACCGGGCTTCCCTTGTCCTCATCCCCAAAACCCAGGGCGCCTGGCGCATTGACGAATTCCGCCCAATCGCCATTTCCAACGGTATTTACCTGATCATTGCGAAGGTGCTGGCTCGTCGATTAGCGCCACTGCTTACTTCTATCATCTCCCCCTGCCAAGCGGCCTTTGTTCAAGGGAGGCAAATATCTGACTGCTATGCCCTTGCCTCCGCCATCATTGATAGCTGGCACAGAAACGGCACGAAGGGAGTCCTATGGAAAATTGATTTTGCTAAAGCCTATGACTCCTTGGATTGGCGCTTTTTATGGTCGGTGCTCAGGTCTCGGGGATTCCCCCCCCTTATGGATTTCTTGGATCCGTAGATGTGTGACCACGGTCTCCTTCTCCTTATTCCTTAATGGGCGACCATCTGGAAATTTATTTCAACCGCGCAGGGGTGTTCGACAGGGATGCCCCCTTGCCCCGCTCCTTTTCGTCTTAGCGGCGGATGTGCTACCCCGTATGATCCAAGGAGTATTTGATGCTGGGTACACTCGTGGCTGCTCGCTTGGTGATCTTCATATACCGCTGATCCAATACGCAGACGACACATTATGCTTTATTGAAGGGGATCAGATACACTATTCCGGAATGGCAACTACTGTTCACTTATTCTGCGAAGTTTCGGGGCTCCGCATCAATGCGGCCAAGTCCAAATTTGTCCCCTTTTCTCTATCAAATCTGGAGACCGGGGACTGTTCATCCATATTGGGGGCCCCGATTGGGAACCTTCCCCTTGAATACCTGGGATTATATCTCTCAGTGGGCCGGCCGAGACTGCGTGATTACCAGAAAGTGGTGGAGAAGGTCGAATCAAGGCTGGCGGGTTGGCGTTCTTCTTTGCTCTCTCGGGGTGGTAGATTGGTGCTTATCAAATCCGTCCTCTCCGCTATTCCTATATACGCCCTATCATCGCGTGGTCTGCCTAAGGGGATTAGGATGCGCTTGGACAAATTTATGAGGGGATTCTTTTGGGCCAAGAGCGGGACTGCAAACCGAGGGACTCACCTGATCGCTTGGGAGGACATCTCGCGTCCTAAGCGGCTTGGGGGCTTGGGCGTTCGGCGGTTGGAAATATTGCGGGACGTGTTCCTTCTTAAATGGGCGGCACGGCTCCTGGGCCGTGAGGATGGCTTTTTGGTTCAATGCCTTCGCAATGCGGCGGGGAATGCTCTTCTCTCTGTCTTTGATGATAGATCACACTCTCAATCTCCCCTCTTCTGGCGCGATGCTTTCTCCGTCTTCAACCGCAACCGCTCCCTATTCCGACCATCTCTGGGCGATGGCTCTTCCTTCCGGTTTTGGACCTCGGACTGGTCTGGCAAAGGTATATTCAAGAACATGTTTCCAAGACTGTATGCGCTTGCCGGGGACAAGGCTGCATCGGTCGCCTCATACTGGTCCAACGGCACATGGTGCCCGACTCTGGTGGACTCTCTCTCCTCTCAACGCCTGAATGACTTTTCTGCCTTGATGTCTCTGCTCGGGGACGCCCCTTCTCCATCGGAGGGGCGAGATCACTTCTCCTGGTCTGACGGACCTTTTTCGTCGTCAAAGGCTTATCTTGCCCTTATCCCCATCGGAGGCCAGCCGGAGATGTCTGTTCTTAACCACTGCAAACTCATATGGGGTCTCAAGCTCCCGGAGAGGATTGGCATCTTCCTGTGGATCC
Source organism: Ottelia alismoides (assembly GCA_037367405.1). Taxonomy (NCBI): domain Eukaryota; kingdom Viridiplantae; phylum Streptophyta; class Magnoliopsida; order Alismatales; family Hydrocharitaceae; genus Ottelia; species Ottelia alismoides. Next base: position 883,865 of record JAZKJV010002039.1, on the reverse strand, counting down.
TTAGGCGTGGACGACTACCTACTCGCGACCGCTTGGCTGCAATTTCTCCGGCATTTACCATATCTTGCGGCTTATGCGATGCGGCTGCTGAGACGGCGGAGCACCTCTTCCTACATTGTGACCGTGTGCGGCATTTATGGGAGGACATTGCATGGCTGAATACTTCGTCGATGGCTTCTTTTTGGGATAGTATTGATCGCGCTGCAAATCAATCAAGGGCACGGAGATTGGTCCCCTTCGCACGAATATGGTGTATTTGGCTGGCAAGGAACAAACTCATATTTGCTGGGCAGAGGTTCTATGTAGAGAACATCTGTATTGACGCTTACCGTTTCTGTTCGGATTGGTCGATCGGGTAGTGCGTTTTTGGGCTCGGGTTGTACGATTTCTCTCTCCATATCATCCTCCACTCTCTTATCTCCTCTTCTTCACTTGTAAGTACTTTTTCTCTTTTTTCCTCATTAATAAACTGGGGCGAACACCTACGGGTGTCTCCCCCTTTTGGAGTGTCAAAAAAAAAAAAAAAAAAAAAAGGACTTCCTAGGTCAACAGTTTGTGACCAAGGACCTTGGACATTTACGTTGCTTCCTTGGACTAGAGTTTGCCAGGAACCAGCGAGGTCTTGTGATGACCCAGAGAAAGTACGTTACTTCCTAGGTCAGCAGTTTTACAGACCTTTCAGAGACAGACATGGCAGATTGTAGACCTCCCCCTACTCTTATTGACCCAAGCATGAAGCTTTATGATGATGACACTGAGTAGGTCGACAAGAGGTACAGGGAGCTTGTTGGCAAGCTACTATAAGTGATTATTACCAAGCCCGGCATATCCTTTGCCATGAGCAAAGTGAATCAGTTTATGGAGCATCTCAGATAGGCACATATGGATGCAGTCCATATGATTCTGAGATACCTGAAGATTTCACCTGGTACGGGACTTCTTTTCTGCAGAGGCATATCTTGCTCTGTTATAGCATGTGCAGATGCAGATTATGTTGGGTGTCCAAAGGATAGAAAGTCTACATCATGCTTTGATGTGCTCATAGAGAATTCCCTGGTTTCATGGAAGAGCAAGAAGCATACTGTGGTTGTCAGATCGAGTGCAGAGTTAGAATACAAGGCCTTGGCACAGGCTAGCACAGAGATGATGTGGGTCGGATCTGTTCTTACTGACTTGACTATAGAGGTACCTCTTCCCATGCACCTCCAATGTGACAATCAGGCTGCTCTTTTCATTGCCAACAACCCAGCCTTGTAAGGTGGATTGTCACTACACTCATGACATAATATAGAATGGTCTTATCACCACTACGCATGTCAGCTCTGGAGACTAAACAGCGGATGTTCTTACTAAAGCTCTAGTCAGACTTGATGGGGAATGGTGAGATATTAGTTATCTTTATATTGTTTTCTTATTTTCTATTTCTTTTGTCTTCTTCTTGTAATTTACCCAATAGGTTATTTTCCTATATAAGAGAACCCTAGGACCTCTCATTAATGCAATTCATTCCTTTCCTTCTACAAAAACTGATGAAAGAGAAATATTCATCTCACAACTGGAAGGCAATAAACGCTAAACTCATGAGCTTCTATCTCATATCTAGAAGGCAGTAAAAGCTGAATTCATGGGTTTCTAACAAGCAAAAATTCAATGCTTTGTTACCAAGAGATTAAAAATAGAATATAAACAGTGCATACCTCATTAAATCCAGACTCAAAGGCTTCCATCTGTTTCGAAATTCCACTCCTTACTGTTGCGTCCACAACCAGAAATATGTACTCTTCTAGATTAGCACTACTTACCTGGAAGATAAAACATGATATTTGATGCGATCATTCCTTGTAACTAAAATCTGAACACAAATAGAAGAGTTATTTACCATTTTAGAGTCCTCAGTAGAAAACACATAATCTGCATAGCCAGGAAGCGTAAAGTCGATATAAAGATCCTCAATTCTGGCATCTCTAAAATGTATTTCACAATTTCCTGAACTACTTTCTTCCAAGTATCTTTTTCTGCAAGCAAGCGATTGGAACTCAAGAAGAGTCCTCCCAAGCTCAGGATCAAAAGATGAGATATCATATATGCCAAGTTCCTGAAACATATAACTGCTAGTCATGCAAAAATACGAAATTATCACTTACTATTCATGGAAAAAAACAAAAGAGAGCACCTGTCCCAAAATAAGCTTATAAAAAGCTTTGGAAAGAGGTAGATCGAGGATCCTTTCATCATACATTGCCCTTGCCACAAGCCATCCAAGAAGTTTAAACTTCAGTAGCACATCAGAAAACTGATTCTCATTTAAAAAATTCGGTATAGTCGACCATGGACGAGGAAATAAGCCCATAGAAGCATCCACATACTTAACATCGACCAGTTCACCTGCAATGGGGCCCACAGGAACAGTTGATGGATAGTGGTCCCCTCTCCACAAATTGAGGCCACATTTCTGAAATTCCCGGCTGGCCAATGTATAAAATTCCATCGTAGGGCCTATACCTGTTCCTATTTCATCGTCATATTCTACATCAAGAGTAACTTCAATACTGGCATTCAACTCCATTATTTTTTCGGCAGATTCCAAAATGTGATTACGATCAACTACGAATTTTCTACGCAAATGACTAGATCGAGGAACACTTAATGAATCTGTATTAGTTTCCTGACTTGTCCTTTGAATTTGATTTGTCCTTTGGAAAGCTAGCTGTGCAACTCTGAAAAACGTGGATCTTATCTCGAATGAGAACATAAAAGGACATAAGGCTACTAAGCAGCTAAACCAAGCAGGCATGTTACCAGTGAGCAACGAAAAATTGTCAGCCATTTGCTGCTCGAGCTTTTCAGAAAGTTTACTACTAAGGAGCTCACTTTCTGGAATCAACAATGAAATCACCAATTGATCACTGAAATCATGCAGTCCTTTGTTTGACAATAGCATGGATGCATATTTGTTTACACCTTCCAACGTTCTAAGCAAGAATAGTATATCATAGAAAGGATTTTCTCTTTCCAATTGAAAAGGTAACTTAGCAGACAACAAGCTGGAGAAGAAAGGAAGCTTTACCCAAAAAGACTGGAACTCATTATCAGCAGCCAGTTCTGAGGGATGAATATCTTTAGGATTTGCTGTAACTGATGTTTTATAAGTAATCGTATACACCTGATTCCAGAACATGTCGTTCAATATCAAATCAGATTGCAGATTCGCCTTTTGCTGAATGATGGCTTGATAAATAGTCAATGACTTGTCAATTTCCTTATCATTCAGGTAAAAAATCATTTTGGATTCAGCACTGGTTTCCTTTTGTGGATCGGTAAACTTCCCAACCTTGCCAGGCCTCAAGTCTGAAAGCTGCTTCAAGCAATACATACAAATTTCAACATAAAAAGATTATCTACCAATTACTGCTACACTTAAACCTGTTCATCTAACAAACTCGTACCAGTAATGAAGTGTATGGGATTCTCAAAACATAGTCATCATCTCATTGAACACAACAAACTGCATAGCATAATGTATGTGCATGCATATGCAGAAGATAACACCCACGGCGTGATTATATCTAAGTTACTTTTATGGACATGGATAGCTTAGGGCAAAGTACAACAATGTACCATCCCCCGAGAATTTTCACATTATAATGATCCCATACAAAAACTACAAAGCAACCGTGTATATATGAATGCACAGAAAACCAATACTCATACACAATAGCAGTCTATATTACTTTTTAAGTTCGGTTTAAGGCAATATATAGCTGTATATAATCCCATAAGCATTTTCATTGCAGAGAATTTGCTCATCTTAAATTACATGCCATCAAGTGAGATGAAAAATATAAGTTAACCTATAGAGTTACAGGCTCCTTAAGAAAAGCATCATGCAATTGTTAGATCTTTCAAGTCAAATAAAATGGAGAAAGAAGATGAATGACCAAAAGTGCATTGAAGCTGTTCACCTTTTGCGTCAATGAGATGGGTGTCTCCTGTTTGACAGAGGGCTCCAAACATCCGAAACGACGACTTCCAGGAACACTGCCTTCATTGACAATCAATTGAGATACATTCAAATCATCAACTAGTTCGCTCATCCCCTTTCCAACAAATCCAGTGGCAGTTTTATTTGGCGCAATGTTAGGCCACAGATATTTTTCGATAGAAGAAAAAGAGGATGACGGTTCCACCTTTATAACACGGGCAGAACAATCTCGTAAGACATTATCAGCCTCGTCCTTAGCAAATTTAACTTTAAAGCACGGATGTAAAGTGGTGCGGCCATATGGTATATCTACATAAACACCATCTCTAGATTTGAAAGGTTGGCTTGTGATGACAGGAAGTTTACAAAGCGAAATCAAAGATGACTGCAGTTTCCGTACTAAAACGGCTAACATCAGATCCTCCCGTTGTGAACAATACTGTGATGACATCATTCTAGCAAAAGTCTGACACCTCTGCATCACCACATGACTCCGGCATTGAAAGTCTGGACAAAGCATTTCTCTTTGGAAATACTGGCCATCACATAAATAGTTAATAATGGATTTTACAATTCCACTTTCAATGAACTCAAATGTGGACATATCCTCCACTTTAACCTCAAATAAGATTCGGTCTAATACATGAGCCAAGTATTCTTCATTCTCCACATTGTAATCAATTTCTGAAAATTTCTTTACATTGTCATTCAATACAGAGCAGAAGGTTGTTAGCATGCTAAGAGCTTGATCTGGATTAATGTTGCCATTCCCTGGTGAAGCAAAGTAAGAACATTTAATGTTTTTTGCCAAATTAAATAGGATAACCTTCCCAGATTTGCATCTCCGAGTTTGAGGTGGTGGTGACCTTGATAAATCAAATGAATAACAATAACATCCAGAAACACTATTCTCGGCAATTTGTGAATTTGAGAATGATGAACATCCAGTATCAAGAGGTTGATCAGCCATATCACAGGCACCATTCAACTTCAACAATAGATCAATCGCATATGCCAGACCCTCTTTAACAAATTGTTGTAAGAATGTATCCGGATACCTTTGTAAAAGAATGTCAGCAATTCGGAGAGAAGATACAAGCACGTGATCATCTTTATCAGATAGTAAGTTCGCCAAGGAGCTGTCACATGCACCACAAACAAAATATTAAGACACAGTAGCTCGGTTTTACCTTATCAATCAACAGAATATATTTACAGTTAACTAAATTCTTTCTATTTACCTTGAGATGCATGTTTTGTTTAGTAGATCCAGAAGTTCTTCCGGTGTGCTAAAGTATACTATAGATTTAATGATAGAAAGGCATACATATCTAATAAATGAACTTGTGACAGAGTCAACCACCTGATTCAGAGAGTTTAAGTAAGTTCATAGAAGATTCCACAAAAATAATGTAGCAGTGATTCACCTGGATTAGCAAAGGAATAATGTTCTGGGCAAACTGATGCAAGAGATGAGGATTGTCCAAAAATATTTGTTCCTTGGCAAGGGATTGCTGATTTTTCTCATCACAAATGGCGACAGGAGGTAGGAGCTGATGCAATAACTTAAAAATTTCAAGGGCCTGAAAAAGGACGGCATGTGGTCAAGTCAACATTATTTTGCAGCTAGACCTTTCTCATACATGATGTGAAGACATGGTGGATTAATGATGTTCTAATTCCATATTGCAACTCTAATGATGTTCAAATTCCATATTGCAACTCTAACAACATAATATGGAAGATAATACCCAATTGTTCTTCACTTAAATGTTTAATGACATTCCATGACATGTTATGAATCGTGAAATATCCACAATGTAGGCATCTAGACATACAAAGACCTGAAGATTTCAAAAACATGCTCAATGATTAAGCATGCTCAATAATTACCATAGGATGTGTACTCTCCACAGTTGACATTCATATTATTTGATAAGGACAAGCACAAAATATTACCATATATCAACTAGCATCACCATACAGTTCAAGTTCCTAATCTGCAACGAATACCAGCAAATTAGTCTGCAGAGAACAGTATGAATGTCCTCTCCTTCGATATGTATGATTTTTCAACCCTATAAAATGTTGATTTACATTAGCATCCTTGCTGGTTATTGTTATCTAACAGCATAGAAGTTTAACCTGGTACATACAACTCCATGCTTGATGGCTCAGGGGGAAGGGTTGATCTACTCTATGTGATCCAGTTGTATCCTGCACTTAAAGCAAAAAGGCTATGTCCACAGCTTGATAGCTCCAGCTTGCATATGTTAACAAGATTTATCATTTTGTCGAGACTCCGATTCAATTGGTAGGATGCAGTGATGTCTAAAAGGTTCAAGTTTGATGAACTTGACTTAAACTCGACTTATAAAGGGCTTGTCAGTTGATCTCGTTAAGCTAATGAGTCGCACTTGAGCCAACAAGGGATAGATTTCTAATTAAGTCAAGCTCAAGTCGAAGGTTGCTCAAATCATCGTCCCGGCTTGTTACACTGATAAAAAAAATATTTTTTATGAAAACAATCAATATAGAGAAAACAGAAAAGTGTGCACAGATTAGTTGGTGATGTAGATTGGCTTTGGGCAATGAAAGGAAGAAGGATAACAACACATATGTCGCATGGGATTTTGGTAGAGAAGCATGGAGATGATTGAAAACAGAGGAAGAAAGGGGGATAGAGATGGAGAAACTCGAATTTTTGTACAAATCGACTCTGTCTCCCTAAGTATACCCATTAGACCCATTATATCGAGAGTATGGGATTACACAAAATAAATTTATAAATTTATTAGAACCCTGACAACTCTTATTTAATGCCTAAAACTCATGTTAAATAACCAAACTACCTATATTATCTTTAAAGATTTCAAATTATTTAAATAAAAATTGAAATTGCAAATGATACAAATTGGACGAAAATGGAAGCTATTAAACCCTACATTACATCTAACTCCTACTTTTACACTGCAGAATTTGGTGGGTAATCTTCTCACACAGTAGAGATGCTAGGTTCAGGCATGTATGTTGCATTATCCTCTCTTTATTTGACAATTATTTTGATTGTAAGTGGGAATAATCCTACATTGTGAGGTTTTTTCCTAAGTGCAGAGTGCCTTCATCACGGAACATTTTTTTTCTTGAGAGTTTTATGGAAGCATATGAAGCAATTACTTATTGTGAGAGACTATGGACGCAAGGATCTTTTTGGAAGGTTGATTTTAGCAAGGCTTACAGCTGACTTGACCGTTCTTGTGGTTGGCCATGAAGACAAGGGAACTTCCTGACCGATGGGTGGCTTAATTGGTCAATGGTCATATGAAGATAGGTTGGATACATTTGAAGCGTGTTGTTATGAAGTGTTGTCCCTTCGTGCTAGTGTTTCAAATTTCGTGAAATTTCTTTCGATTTCGACACTCCACCGAAATCAAAATCAAAATCTCGATATGGACCCTTCCTTCACAAATCTAGGCCGATTTTAGCCGAAATTTCGAAATTGTTTTGTTTTTTCGACATCTCGAAACGAAATCAAAATTGAGATTTAAAACCTTGCTTCGTGCTACAGTTGGTTATGCTTAATGTGGACGCTTAGTTGTCTGTGTTGTGGATACATGTGCCACAAGAATGTTTAGAGGCTTAAGCCTTAACTGGAAATGATAACGATATCACATTCTTCCCACTGTTGTAGTATATCGTCTTTTCATCGAGAGTTCAAGAGAGCAAGCCTTATCTTTGGAGACTCTTCTTGATGTCTTTAGGATGGTCGTCAAGCGTGCTCTCTAAGGGTGGATACTGATTCTTTTAAGATCGATTCTTTTGCTTATACGAGAATGGATGCTTTGCTAAGGCAGTTCCTATGGTGGGGATCAAGTGCGTCAGACAGGGGCAGGGCCATTGTCAATATATGAGAATCGACAAGATGGTGATACAATATATATATATATATTGTTAGAAAATAGAAATGCGGAAGTGAAATGATAAACAGAGCACAAGAACATAAATATAAAACATGGAAGAACAAGAATTTTTACGTGGAACCCTACTCCCTAAGGAGCGGGATGAAACCACGGGAGAAGCCATCAAAGAGGCGGATATTGCATTCCTTTTTCTTAATTTGACTACAGGGGTGTGGGGCTCTATATATAGCACCCACGGAGTCTCCACATCTCCAAACTGGTAGATGTGGGACTAAACTCTGGATGAGGTAAATGGATCCTAGAGAGATCCATTTACCCATCTCCCATACATATGACGCATATAACAAATACGCCAACACTCCCCCTCAAGCTGGAGCATGCAATGCTCGGCTTGGACAAACAGAAAGAAACTCAATCCACGCTACATGACACTACAGACAATATCAACTCAACGTGCACAACTGTCGGCTGTTGTCGAGGACATTGCTTCTCATGCCATGCAGGTGAGGAGGACGAACGGGCTGCAGTGTGAGTCTGTTGAATCTCCTCGTCGGAGAGCATGTGCTATGTACTGCGCCTGTTAGAGTCACTGCAACTGAAATGAGTCTCCTCGTCGGAGTACTCTGTCCTGCCACAATAATGTGGACAACTGCTCCATTTCTAAAAAATGGTCGAACAGGAAAAGGCCGTGGAAGTGTAATCCTCGTCGGAGCCCACGATCGTTAGAGAATGGAGTCTGAAAAGTCTCCTCGTCAGAGAACCGGGACTCTCCCATCTGGCACAGAGAATGGTGCTCTACTCTGGAGTCCCTATGATACCACATGAAAACCCTTGCCCACATGGCATAGGAAATGGTCCTCTACTCTGGAGTCCCTATGGCTCACATGAAAACTCTGGCTGAAACATAAAAGATGGGGACCATGACAAAAGATGGCAAACATCTGCACATCTGAATGAAGACCGCATACAAGTGTGTGTCTGAAACTGTGGACTCGAAATCAATCGTCGAGTCTGAATATCAACTGTAAAGTTTGAACATCTGACCGGTATGGAGAATCTAACATCTGAATCTGGAACAAGACCTGTGACTCTACACAATGCTTACCCTTTCTCCCATACTTGTCCGAAAACAGTGACATCGACAAAGTTGGGAGAAGACAATAAAATGGGGTGCAAAACATCAATAAGCCGTATCACATTTTTTCTTCGGCTTTTCAAACTTCCCTCTTTTTTAGCATTTTTTTAGAGAAGTCGTGTCATCGTTTTTTTCTCGGCTTTGCAAATCCTTTTTTTAAACATTCCTTGCGTACGGCTTTTGTATGTACGCATCTTTTTTTTAAATTAAATTTCTCTCCCCCTTTTTCTTTAACAAACTTCTTCCTTTTTTTAAGAGGCTACTCTCTCTCCCCTTTTTTGTTTATACTTGGGCCGCACACCACAAGCCCACTTGGGCCGTCTAAAAATACTTTTTTTAAATAAACCCACAGGGCTCATTTAGGGTTCCTCATCGATAGGGAACCCCTTTTTCCTGTGCCGCCACCGATGGGGGGATCTCGTGCAGACGCCGCCATGAGGTGCGAGAGAGAGCTCCACATGGAAGGGAGACAACATAAAGGGAGATCGAGGAGAGCCACCTGCAATATGCATTTGAAAAGAACTTCCGCTTGAAGGTTTGGGTGTCGTCGTCGACTGGGGAGGCACTCGCCTGGAGAGCAATGTGTGGAGCCACCGCTGGGGGGAGAGGTGAAGGTGGCGACACCGATCGACTGGAGATCGGCTGGCGAAGGCACTGCCAGGAGGTGCGTCGCAACCTGGATGCTTGGAGGAGATGTCGCTGGACGTTTGTGTGGATCCGCGCTGAAAAAAAAGGAAGATGCGCGAGTATCTCCTGGATAACTGGAGCTTCCAGGAACCGATGAAGGAGGAGCCGTGAGGGTTCTGCATGGAAGGGCGGCTGCACGAGATGAAGGGTCGCTCGCGAAGGGGCCTCCTCCTAGTAGCTTCTGCGCGAGAGGCGGAAAGGGGCACCCGTGCGATGGGTTTGGAGGACTGCATGCTTGTCTGTGCAGCTTTGAACCTTGCTAGATCAGGGCCAGCGCATAAAGTCTGTAGCCACCTGCGCCATCTTTTGGGGCTCCGTCTGGTGAATGCGAGAGCGTCGCGCAAGACCTCCACCTAGGTAGCCAAACGCTGCCAGGATCGCCTGACAGAAATTAAGGTTTCAATCGAAACCCTAAACTTGGATAGAACACGGCTAGAACACCGCAGAACCCTTCTTGTCAATGACAATCATGAACAACTGATCTTCATAAGCAATCTTCAACAATAATCAAGAACTGAATCTCGAACAAATAACAAATGAACATAAAAAAACCTCGAGAATCCACCCGCTCTGATACCATGTTAGAAAATAGAAACAGAAGCGGAATGATAAACAGAGCATAAGAACAGAAATATAAAATATGGAAGAACAAGAATTTTTACGTGGAGCCATACTCCCGAAGGAGCGTGATGAAACCATGGGAGAAGCCCTCAAAGAGGCAGATATTGCATTCCTTTTTCTCAACTGACTATAGGGGTGTGGGGCTCTATATATAGCACCCATGGAGTCTCCACATCTCCAAACTGGTAGATGTGAGACTAAACTCTAGATGGGGTAAATGGATCCTGGAGAGATCCATTTACCCATCTCCCATACATATGACGCATATAACAAATACTCCAACATAAATATATCCTTTTCCATGATATCGACCGATATTCCGCATGATATCGGCGGTATATAGCCATATTGAGACATATCGCTAAAAATGATAGGTTTCATTACAAACTTTCTCGGATATCAACCGATATCGCCAATATTTAGCACATATCTAAGTATATCAATGATATTATCCATGTAAGCTTGATTTCACTACTTATTTTGCTATTCCTAGTATTAAAACACATAATGGTTTATATATTTTATTTCGGATTCCCCGTCTGGTAAGGTATGTTGCGACAAGGGAGTGCACACGACCATTCTTCAATTGGTGGAATTCACCCCCTTTGGGCAAATAGAAATGAAACAACTCTATTGCTGATCAAGTAAAAATCACAGGTTTGGAATATATCTCAGCATCTAGCGGTCAACAGTCAGCATTGATAGCCTGCGAAATGTGCGATATAATGTTTATTAGTGTGTTAAATACACCTCATTCTTCCATATAAGTGTCTATTTGTACGTTGTTTATAGTTTTAATAACTAGCATGGTCTTAATTTATGAAAAAAAAAAGCTTTTTGCGTCATTTTTGAGATTTCCACCATTATCGTCGATATCCCCAATATATCATTTTCCAAGTAGACTGGTACGATATCGATATCTATATTTTGAACCTTGGATAGGGGTATGCCCTTTGGGTGTGTCCAGAGGTCTATTAGTCAATGGGTAGGTGACTTGGTCTAAAATAAGGCCCCAAATATTTCAGTGACCGACCAAAACAGAATTTCGGTGGAATTTCGATCGATATTCGACCGAAATTTCGATCATTTTGGTCATGTACTAGGGCCCCCATATTTCGGTCATTTCGGTCGAATTTCAATTTCGACAAGATATTGATATTCGACAGAAATTCGATCGAATTTCGCTGAAATTTGAGGCCATGGTCTAAAAGATATGAGTGTAGAGATTCATCTTCATGTTAAAGTTTGTCATAAGGACATCGTGTTAACTTGCTACAATTGAACTTTGGACTTGTCAAAATAAGCAAGGTAACCACCTCAACCTTCTTTATCCATGAAAGATATGGTTAAGATGTTCCCATTGATTGATGACTTTTTGAAGCCAAAATTGTGGAAGGGTGCATACTTTCTTTTTTGGTTAGATGGAGGGTCAGTAACTAACGGTTCGAGAGAGATCCTCTCATGATTTATTGATATTGCAACAACTTTCGAGTCATGGTGGAAAACATGCCAACTCTAAACACTCTTTCAAGCTGGAGCATAGATACCCTTCATGCTCAAGCTTTTTGGTGCAACAACGCTCAAAAAATCTATGGGAATTGCCTATGTTACCTGCAGTGTTGTAAAAATCAGCCGACTAATCCGATTAGTCGGTCCGATTAGTTGACTCAGCAGGGTAGCCGAGTCGAGTAGCCAAACTCGGCATATAATCGGGTATACCTGATTACTCAGTCGAGTAATCGATTTAGTCGGCCAATTAAGCGGTTGCTTTTTGCATCACGTTATCGGGTCCCCCAAAAACCCAATTACCCGAATAAATTTGATTAGAGAACTTACTATCAAACAGTAAGCTCTCTTCTCTCGTTTTCTCGAACCCAACCTCTACAGCCCTATATCCTAATCACATCCCCTCCCGCTCGTCAACTTGCCATTGCTCCATCATCGCCTCGTCGCTGCTCTATCGCCGCCTCGCCTCTCCTCTGATAAACCGCCTCGCCGCTCCCCCATCGCCTCCACGCCACGTTGTCCAAAGGAAGATCCCCACCACGCTGCTCACCACCCAGGTTAGGGTTTTTTATTATTTTTTTCATTTTTTCCTTTTTTGAATTTATATGATTAGAACATTCTCTAGACCATTCACTAGGACCCTAATCATTTAGGTTGTATGTTGGGTGTGATGATTAGGGATCTAGTGATGCAAATATAATTATGATAAATGAACATTCACTAGAACCTAATCACATATAATTTAGGTTGTATGTTGGGTGTTGGAGTATTTGGTTGTGCGCCTATTGAGTTGTAGATGGGTAAATTGATACCTCCAGGATCCATTTACCCCATCCATATGTTTAGTCCCACATCTACCAGTGGTGGGACTTGGAGGCTCTGTGGATGTTATATAAAGAGCCCCATACCTCATGTATCCATTGAGAAAATGCAATGCATAACCTGGCTCTTTGAGGCCTTCTCCCGTGGTTTCATCCCGCTCCTTAGGGAGTAGCGTTCCGCATAAAATCTCTGGTCTTCCAGTTTATCTTTCTTTATTCATGTTATGTTTATCATCCCGCTTCCGCATTCTCTATTTTCTAGCATGGTATCAGAGCGGGTTCGATTCTCGAGGATTTGTGTTTGAAGATTTATTTTATATCTGGTTTCTTGGAGGCGTTGTGCATGCGGAGCTCCATCCCAGGAACGGTGCACCCCTGTGCACCACCTTCCAGTCCTATCATGATTCCAATGCCGCCCGGCGGAGGCCATCTCTTTTGCATCATGCGGCGACACATCCTTCTTCGACAGGCACTCCTCTTAGCGTCACTAGGCGCTCTCGCTCCCAGGTGGAACCCTAGTTCTTCAGACAAGGTGGCCCCAGGCCGCGACTTCTTTCCTGCGCGCCGCTCGAACATCCAGATGCTCCAAGCACATATGGCGCTCCAGGCACTTCTCATTCTTGAGGTTGTCCTGCACGCCCCTTCCATCTGCTAGGTAGAGCTTCGCAACCCCCTACTCTGTGTGATGGTAGCATACAAACAACCACCGTGCACCTCCATGCGCGCTGGCGGCGCAGCCCCAGAACCACCCTTCGGTCCAGGCACAAGGCGCCAGCACCAGCCTTCCCTCGCGAGGCGGCGCACTCCAGACACTCCACAAACTCGAGATCTTCTAGCGACGACGCCTTCCGCAGTCCCGTGCTCCGAGCTCCTGCAGTCCTGCTCAGGCAGAACCCTGTCGGCGGCGCCTCCTCATCGCCTTGCGGAGTCCCACTTTCCTCACTCGCGCAAGTGATGCGAGGCCTCCGATCACGCGCCATCTTCAGCGGAGGAGTGCTCCTCCGATCGCTCGACCTTCCACACAGCAAGTTGCAAGAACCCCGAGGGGGCGGTGGCATTTGAAGGTGGGAACCCAAGGGCTCGAAGCCCTGTTTTATAAAAACAAAAAAAACAGTTGAGGCTGCAATTGTAAAGCCCAAGTGGGCGTTGGTTTATTAAAAAAGGGGGGACAAAGCTGCAGTTCAGGCCCAAGTAGGCCGAGAAAAAAAAGAGGCAAAGTTTTTGGGCTCAATTTGGGTCGTGTTAAAAAAATAGGCGCGTACACGAAAAAGCCGTACGTAATTCCAAAAAAATAAAAAAATTGCAAAAGCCATATAAAAAAGGAGAGAGAATTGAAATGGCTTAAAAAATATTTAATGTTTGGACGGCTTATTAAAAAAATGAAGGAAAGCCACAAGGAATTTTTTGAGGATATTCATGTTTTGTATTTCCAGCTTCTTTGTCTTCTCCCAACTTGAACGGTGTCCATGTTTTCTGACAAGTATGGGAGAAAGGGGTATGGAGAATCACAGATCTATTCAGATTCTCCAGATCCAGATACAGATATTCCAGACCAGCCAGTTGTTCAAACTCTACAATTGTTCAGACTCGACGTCTGATTCAGAGTCAGTTTCAGACATGCACATGTATGCGGTCTTCTTTTCAGATGTGCACATGTGTGCCATCATTTGTTCGTGGTCCCCATCATTCTTCTTGTTTTGTCGGTCAGAGTTTTCATGTGAGCCATAGGGACTCCAGAGTAGAGGACCATTCCCTATGCCATGTTGGCAAGGGTTTTCATGTGGTATCATAGATACTCCAGAGTAGAGTATCATTCTTTGTGCCAGATGGGAGAGACCCAGTTCTCCGACAAGGAGACTTTTCATACTCCATTCTACATAAACCGTGGACTCCGACGAGGATTGCACTTCCACGGCCTTTCTTTTCAGTTCGGTCCTTTTCAGAGATGGAGCAATTGTCCACATGTTGTGGCGGGCTAGAGTACTCCGACGAGGAGACTCAATTTCAGTTGCAATGACTCTGACAGGCACAGTTCAGAGCGCATGCTCTCCGATGAGGAGATTCGGTTGACTCACACTCCAGCCCGTTCGTCCTCCTCACCAGCACGCCATGAGAAGCAACATCATTGACAGCAGCAATTGTGCGTGTTGAGTTGATATTGTCTGTAGTGTCATGTATTGTGAGTTGAATTTCTTTCTATTTATCCAAACTGAGCATTACATACTCCAGCTTGAAGGGGAGTATTGGAGTATTTGGTTGTGCGTCTATTGAGTTGTAGATGGGTAAATGGATACCTCCAAAATCCATTTACCCCATCCATATGTTTAGTCCCACATCTACCAGTGGTGGGACTTGGAGGCTCTGTGGAGGCTATATAAACAGCCCCAAACCTCATGTATCCATTGAGAAAATGCAATGCATAACCTGGCCCATTGAGGCATTCTCCGTGGTTTCATCCCGCTCCTTAGGGAGTAGGGTTCCACGTAAAATCTCTGGTCTTCTAGTTTATCTTTCTTTATTCATGCTCTGTTTATCATTCCTCTTCCGCATTCTCTATTTTCTAACATTGGGTATGATTACAACCTAAATTATAACTGAACCCTGATTATAATTGCATCACTAGAACCCTAATCATTATATGAACTTGTATGTTGGCATATCCTAATCATTTTTTCTTTTTTAAACTTTACTATATGATTAGAGCACTGTATGTTGGCATTTGGGTTTATAAATGATTAGACCATTTAGATTTTCATATATTGTTCGGCATTGGGAAGGTATCTTGATGAAGATTAGGGTTCCTTTATATCATGGCTTAGGGTTTGCTCATATATCATGCCACTGATGACGCCTGATGGTTAGGCTTTGTTGGATTGTATATCATGCCACTGATTTTTGTTATGTCACGACTTGCCAACTTTTTGATCATGTAGATGGCTACACCTCCAGTGAACGTCGCTTCCAGTAGTGACTCATCCTTTTACATGCCGCCAAGATCAATGATCCTACATGGTAATACGGTTACCTTACGAATCGTGCGGATCCAAATACGGTCACTTGCAGATTGTGCAAGAAGGTTGTCAAGGGTGGTGTGTACAGGTTCAAGCAATATCTAGCACACCGAAAAGGCAATGTGGCTGCATGTCCCAAAGTAGATGAAGAGACGAAGAAGAAGATGACCGCATACCTTGATGATGTTGCCGGGAAGAAGAGCCAGAAAGCCGCTGATGTTCAGGAGATGAGAGAGGAAATTGATATAACTGGAGATGCAGGTTCAGCGAAGGGATCGTGAGTATCCAACTCCTTGGGGCAGAATGTCGCAGTGGAAGGGTCATCACGTTAGATGACCATAAAAGATTCATTCTCCAAGGAACATCGTGATATGGTCACCCCGTATATAGCTAACTGGGCATATACATTAGCGATTCCTTTTAATGCATAGACGAGGAAGCCCTTCACGCAGATGGTGGAGGCGATTGGGAAGTACGAACCTGGACTAAAGACTCCTACGAGGTATGACCTTAGTGATCCACTTCTGAAAAAGGCAGTGAAGAAAATGCATAATGGCTTGCAATGTCATTGTGATACATGGAAGTCGACAGGATGCTCTTTGATGACTGATGTGCGATCATGTGTGGAAGGAGCATCATCAATTTTGTGTCAAAAGCACCTTGGGGACTTCTTTTTTTAAGTCCATAGATGCCTCAGATGAGGCTCATACTGCGGAATATATTTTCAAACTGGTGGAAAAGTGTCTTAATGAAGTGGACGTGGAAAATGTATTTCAGATTGCGGCGGATAATACATCTACCAATGTAGTAGCGGGAAGATTGTTGTTTACCAAATATCCGTGGATTTTGGTGTACTATTTGTGTCGCGCACTCCCTTTATCTTGCTTTGGAGGAGATAAGTAGAGACTCGAAAGACGAAGGTGACGAGCGCAATCACAAAGGCGAAGAGGCTTACGATGTTCATCTACTCTCACACCAAAAATTTAATCTTGATGCGCAAGTTCACCACCAAGAGGGACATTGCAAGGATCGACCAAACAAGATCGACAACCACTTTTCTCACTCTTGAGAACTGTAGAGACATTTTCTATATTCTATTACCTTTTCTGTTACGCTTATTTTCTTTTCCCATCTTATGTAATTTACCTACCCATAGGCCTTCTCTAGATATGAGAGCCTAGGGTTATCTGGAATAAACAATGAACTCTCTTCTTCCAACATGGTATCAGAGCCAACCTAAACCCTAGCCGCCTACCACCCTCCACCTCTCTCTTCTTCTGCTGCCGACCCCCCCCTCTCCCTTCTCTCGCCGTCGGCATTGCCACCTCCCACCCCTCTCGCCGCCGCCGACCCCCCCTCCCTTCTCTCGTCGTCAGCGCCGCCACCCCCACCCTTCTCACCGCCGGCGCCGCCACCCCACCCCCCACCCTTCTCACTGCTGATGCCGCCACCCCACCCCCCACCCTTTTCGCCGCCGTCACCCGCCCTTTCCTTACCACCTCTCTCGTCGTTGCCTATGGATTTGAGTGCATAAGTCTACATATGCACTCAAATCCTTTGATGTTTATGTAGGCATTTGTCCCTTGGTCTACAAACCCTAGTTTTATATCCCCGGCGATAATGTTCGAAAATAAGGTCAACATGCCCCCCATAGGCGCTTTCAAAGGACCAGCACCTATTGTCAAGATGGATATGACGAACTACGAGCTCTGGGCTATGCAGTTCATGAGTCTCATGAAGTCAAATGGTAAGAAGCACATTCTTACCGAAGATGAGCCGGCAGAGAAAACTGAGGTTTATGTCTCATGGGAGGTCGATGATTCATACGCCAAAGCCTGGCTTTCAGGTACACTGACGATGGAGATTGCCAATGATGTACTCCATCCGTCCACTGCTAAGGCGATGTAGGACATCCTTGCAGCGACATCCTTGTAGGTGCGGAACAAGACCAAGATCCTTCAACTCCAGCATGACATATTTACGCTCAACCAGAATGGCTGGACTCTGCATTCATTGTATACATCCTTGCGAGGGATGTTTGAGAAGATCTACAGCACCATTCCCCTTACGGCGACTCCCGAGCAGCATAAGACGTTCGGAATGCTACATTATGGGGGTCTTACAAGTGGTAATTGACCATGAATATGATGTTGCTCGCTCCCAGATTCTTGCAGATGCCACTATTCCTCCAATGGAGGAAGTATACCGCAGGCTTAGCCGAATTACTGTCCCGTCTACTGCTACTACTCAGCCTCCTTCGGCGATGGCGACCTCAAGAGGCAGAGGAGCCTCTTCTTCCTTTCGTGGACGTGGACCTCGTGGTAGAGGTGGCCGTGTCCGTCAGTCCTGCACATTATGTCACCGCCCAGGTCATATGGAGGATACATGCTATTCTAAGCATGATTTTTCGGTATCGGCGCATGTAGCCGAGCACGTTGCATCTCCATTGACATCTGCTTTAAATCAGAGGTTTAAGGAACTTGTTGCCAGACTACGAGATATCATGCCTCCAGCCTCTACAGACTCTCCAGGAGGCAACTCGGACATAGTTGCTTCATCCAGTACGTCAGCCACCGCTAGCACCTCAGGTAATGCTTATGCCTTTACTTCCTATCATGGATCTGACGTTTCAGAATGGATTATGGACTCCGACGTGACACATCATCTTTGTCGAGACAAAGAGAAACTTACATCTTACAGGGAGGTCCACCGAGGCAATCTGTTGTGATTGCAAATAGGACTCATTCCCCCAACATTGGACCGGGGGAGATCAATTTGACACCCTCTATGCGTTTACAGAATGTCTTGCATCCTCTAGATTTGTCAATGAATTTGTTATCTATCAGTCAGATTACGAAGGATTTGCATTGTCGCAATATTTTTGACCCATCGTCTCTTGTTTTTTAGGACATTCTTACGGGCAGGGTGATTGGTTGTGGTTGTGAGTAGGATGGTCTCTATCATTTGGTCTGAACTCCCTATGTTGGTGTATCCTCTCAATCCAGTGGACCAGTCTCTCCATTTACATGGCATCTACGCTTTGGTCACCTCCCTCTTCAGAAGATGTGTCATCTCTTGCCGCAAATTTCATTGAGTTCTTCGTTTCAGTGTGAAGCATGTCAGTTGGGAAAGTATCACAGATCTACTTTCCCTAGTCGTCAGTCTCGGAGGAGTACCTCCCCATTTGAATTGATTCATGTTGACATTTGGGGTCCGAGTCGTGTCCCTGATCACCAGGAACACAGGTTTTACCTAGTTGTGGTTGATTTTTCTCGGTTGTCATGGGTGTTTTATTGAAGAATAAATCTGAAGTAGGAGATGCGATCAAACATCTTATAAATGAAGTGCAGAATGTTTTCTCATCCACTGTGAAATTTATGTGTACGAATAATGCTTTGGAATTTTGTACTCGTGCTCTTTCACATTTCTTCTCGTCTCGAGGCATTGTCCATCAAACAGCTTGTGCTTACACGTCTCAACAAAATGGCATTATAGAGAAAGCATCGTCATCTTCTTGATATCACTCGAACTCTACTTATCCAGAGTTGTGCTCCCATTTCTTTTTTGGGTGATGCAGTCCTTACGACATGTTATTTGGTGAATCGTATGCCATTCTCTGTCTTAGGTGAGAAAGTTCCTCTTTCCGTTGTTTTTTCTGACAGGGAATTATTCTCACTTACCCCTCATGTCTTTGGCTATGTTGCCTTCGTTCACCAGTTGTCTCCGGGCCTTGACAAGCTCTCACTTACGGCGGTCAAGTGTGTGGTTGTTGGGTACTCTCGGACTCATAAGGGTTACCGATGTTATGACCCTTTGAGCAGGAAATATTATGTTAACGATGATGTAACCTTCTTTAAGTCTGTGATGTATTTCTCTCCTACAGGCGACAGGTTAGCCTCCTCCACATCGGATAATGAGATTTATGTGCCACCTCCTCTGCGTCCGTATGTTCCCAAACCAGTTCCTACTGCTCCACCACCACCACCACCATTACCACCAACACCACCATTACAACCACATGTTTCACCTTTGCTGAGATTTTATACCCGTCAGTCTGTCCCTGCTCATGGTGCACATCAATCATCCAACACACCTTAGGTTTGTCCCGATAATATTACTAACATTGAGCCTGAAAATATGCAAGTGCATAAATCTTTGCAGGAGAATAGCATACCGACGAGTACTACCTATTGCCTTACGGAAGCAAAAGCGTACATGTGCATCATATCCACTTGTTTCACATGTTTCATTCCATCGTCTCACAGGGGACTTTCAGAGGATTGCTTTGGCCTTATCTACCGTGGAATACCATGGAATTATCAGGACGCCTTGAAGGTGAGCTGATGGCGTTCAGCTATGGAAGAGGCAAAGGCTGCTCTGTAGTTGCGGGGTACATGGAGCTTGGTGTTTGCTCCCCGAGGAGCTTCTATTGTCAGTTGTAAATGGGTATTTACTGTCAAATATCATGCAGATGGCAGCCTTGACCGTGACAAGGCAAGGTTAGTGGCGCGTGGGTTCACTCAAACATACGGCGTGGATTACACGGACACGTTCTCTCCAGTTACACGTCACTCGACTCTACGTGTCCTTTCCATTTTTGTGGTACGTGATTGGCCCTTGTTTCAGCTTGATGTTAAGAATGCTTTTTTGTATGGGGGCATACAGGAAGAAGTCTGCATGCAGCAGCCTCCGGGATTTCCTGCTGAGGGGAAGAGTCGGATGGTGTGTAGACTTCACAACGCAATTTATGGCCTTAAACAAAGTATGTGTGTGTGGTTTCATAAGCTTTCTGACCTAATTCAAAAGCAAGGGTTCAAAAGATCAAATTCATATCATTCTTTGTTTGTCCAGTAGACTCCCAGAGGTACTGGCGTTATCATGGTGTATTTTGATGATATACTTGTTACGGGAGATGATATGCAGGGGATAAAGATGGCAAAAGCATTTCTTGGCCATCATTTTGTTACTAAAGATCTTGGCACCCTCCGATATTTTCTGGGGTTGGAATTTGCTAGGAATGCGCAGGGTCTTGTGAAGACCCAAAGGAAGTATATTACAGACATGCCTGTTGAGATGGGCATGATCGGGTGTAGACCCTCGACTACTCCATGGATCCTAGCATAAAGTTATATGATGATGATACAGATGAGGTTGACATGAGAAGATATAGAGAGATGGTGGGAAAGCTTCTCTATATTACTATCACTAGACCTGATATCGCTTTTGCAGTAAGTAGAGTGAGTCAGTTCATGGAACAACCCAGACAAGTACATATGGATGCCATATACATGATATTGAGATATCTAAATTCATCTCCAGGTGCAGGACTACTGTTCAAGAAAGAAACAAATATTTCTGTTTCTACATGTGCTGATACGGACTATACAAGATGCCCTAAAGATCGGAAGTCTACTTTATGTTTTGCAGTGTTTGTTGGCAGATCTTTGGTTTCTTGGAAAAGCAAGAAACAAACAGTGGTGGCTAGATCTAGTGTTGAATTTGAATATAGGGCCATGGCACAAGCAAGTATAGAGATGATGTGGGTTCGAGCTATGTTAGAAGATTTGCGTATAGATGTACCTCTACCCATGCAACTACAATATAGAAGATTTGCATATAGATGTACCTCTACCCATGCAACTACAATGTGATAATCAAGCAGCGCTATTCATTGCTAATAATCATATATTTCATGAAACAACAAAGCATATTGAGGTAGACTACCACTATACTAGAAATATGATCCAAAAGGGCTTGATTTCTACGTCCCATGTTAGTTCGGGAGAGCAGACTGCAGACATCTTTACCAGGCCATTGCTCAGAGGGCCATTCCAAAAGTGTTCTTCAAAGCTGGACATGATTGATATCTATGCTCCATCACGAGAGGGAATGTAGACATATTTTTCTATATTCTATGTACCTTTTCTGTTACGCTTATTTTCTTTTTCCATCTTATGTAATTTACCCAAGGCCTTCTATATAAGAGAGCCTAGAGTTCTCTGGAACAAACAATGAATTCTCTTCTTCCAATAAGAACCTAAATGAGAGGAAAGACAAGCTTAGAATGATGTTTTCCTTAGAAGAGTGGAGGAACTGCAAATAGTACAAGACCAAGAAGGGAGAAGCAACGAGTTCCATTGTATTCAGCCCTACATTTTGAAACCACAACGCACATGTCATCCGAGTTCACTCTATTGATTTGTTTATTGTGTGTGGTTGATATAGATCGACGTCCATCCATGGGCTTTGTCTACGGAGGGCTTGAAGAGGTCAAACTGGAGATAATTGCATCATTCAATGGCGTGGAGTCATCTTACAATTTTTTGTGTATGTTGTTACCTCTAGGGGTGTTCAATTTATTTGGGTCAAATGGGTACCCACCCCGACCCGGTTATTTTGACCCTAAATATACGGGTACCCGTGAAAATAGTCCGGGGCGGGTACCCATACACAGTTGCCCCGTTAAACCATTGCTACCCGGTGGAATATCCATGGGGTGAACCGGGTACCCGGTTGGGTCGGAGCAGACTCGCCCATCAGTTCCGTCAGCAAGCGCGGGTACGAGGGCACGAAAGCTCGTGCGTCAATCTGGAGGACGATCCGGCTAACCTCCGCGTCGTCAGAAACTATAGTCGGACTCCCGAACAGGTGCGACCTGAACACCTTCCCGAAGCTGTCCAATAAAAAACAGGGTCATCTCATGGGACGAATGGAGGAGGAGGGAGGGGGAATTTACCGGTGGCGGCGCTTGTCCACGAATGATTCAGGGCGAGGGGAGTAGGCGGAGAAGATGAAGGAGAGGGTCTCGCCGAGGAAGGGAAGGCCGGAGGAGCCGAGTGGGAGGTGGGGGTGGTTGTTCCTTGTTGGAATGCCCATCTATGTTAAACTATGGATGCTCCCGATTTGCTTACAAGCTTTCTCCTCATTTCTACCCTACACCAGATTCTGCACAGCCCGTATTGTACGCCCCACATCCTCCCGTGCCTCTCCACCAGATCCCGCGTAGCTCCGCTCCATGCCCTGTCGCCTTTCACGTCCCTCCGGCAGATCTTTGTGCAGCCTCGCTCCATCCCTCCGCTATCATCCTGCATCCCAACCCGTTCTATGCTCCGACACTTTTTAGGTTCTTCCGCCTCGCCTTTACATTGTCGGAAAGACGCACACTGCCTGTATGCAATCTCGATCTGACGAGCCTCCTTCCAACCTCGACTTTATTGTTGTTTTTAACTTACGTCGGAGAAATGTATCTTTTTTGCAATGTAAATCTAACGGTTCCGATATGACGAGTGCGGGATTATAATATGGTAACGTGGCTTATGGGCATATGCATTGATCTCTCTTTATATATTTTGTGGGGTTTAGAGTTGAGAGTATTTTTCTCATTATTGACTGCAAATGCAGCTGAGGATTTATAAGTCGTGAGATTTCGGAACTTCCGAAATATACTGATTTTTAAACGAGTGAAAGAAGGAAATTAGATCATTGTTATTCAACGGGTACCCACGGGTACCCGTGACCCGCTCATTTAATATGGGTACCCGTTTGATCTGGGTACCCATTCAAACGGGTCGGGGCGACCCATGACCCGGTAGTGACAGGTTGGGGCGGGTCGTGATCGAACGGGCCGGGTACCCACCCCGTGAACAGCCCTAGTTACCTCCAAGACCAAAGGAGGCTCAATACCCCACTGCATCTAGCAGCTTATTACTTGAACCCATTTTTCTTCAACACCGAGTCTCATGGTGATACGGGTGTTGTGGTGAGGAGAGGGTTTAAGTAGTGCATGGAAAGATTTTATCTAGATTTGGATACACAAGATACAATTACCAAGGACGAGCTTCTAGCATACAGAATTGGTCGGGGAGATTTTGGCAAGCCTTTAGCTGTGAGACAGAGGATGACAAATGACAGCTCAGACGATGACAAATGACATCAATTATGATCCAGGTGGTATTAGATCTCTTGGGGACGAGGAGAGATGGGAGAGGGAGCGTGGGAGAGAGGGTGAGAGAGGCGCCCGCGGGAGGCGATGAGGAGGCGGATCGCTGTGGGACTCCGTGAATGGCGGCGAGTCGATGGAGAGGTTGCGCTCTCTCGCAAGTAGAAGGAAAAAAGATGCGCGTCGGTTACGCATCACAAGCGTGGTCAAAGATGTTTCAGATATGGGGAGGCAGGCCATGTTGCATCCGAGTGCTTGAAGCATTCGTGTTGTTTTGGTTGTGGAGAAGCTGGTCATCGCCGGGCGTTCTGCCCGTTTGTTTCCGCAACGACGACAAAAGAGCCCTCGCGTGATGGTGGGAAGATTCCGCTAGGAGGCGGTAAGCAGTTAAGGCCGGGCGTTTCATTTTGGAAGTCATGGCTGGAAAAGATGCTGAGGAAATGGGAGTTCGTTGGCTGAGAGGCTCATGGATGAAAGAGTCGATATCCAATAATTCTGTGTGGGTTGGATTATTCCTCATCTTTGGGAAGAGTTTCGCAGGTGATGACTTTTGCTAGGAAGAAATAAATGTTGTGTGCGGGGATTACAAAGACTCAGGCAGAGCAGCTGCTCAATCCGCGGGGGAAGAGTGGCATGTTATGGTGTCACCTGTGATTTGCAGATGGAGGGGAGGTGGTGTTCACCAAGCAGGTTGCTCAGCTTAGGGGAGTCCCATTCCTCTCTCGAACCCTGGAAGTTCTTAGCCCAGCCCTAAGGGAAGTCAAACACGTGACGAAGATTTTGGCCAATGGTGGTTTGTCGGGGTCCGATCCCGATGTCACTATCGTCCTCATGGAATGTCGTGAGTCATGATGCCTCTTCCACCAGTGAGGGTGCAGATTGGTCGTGCGACTTTCTCGATTGTTGTTCAAGTTTTGTAGCCGCCGCCTTTGTTCCAGCCTCTGGGGTCGTCGGAAGCCAGCTCTTCCGCAGCGGAGCCACTTCAGCAGGGCGATGATGCGAAAATCGTGAAGATCGCGAAAGTTGAGGAGATCTCGCGCGACCTTCGATTCGTATTCCGCATCATTCCGAAAATGTTACAGTTGTGGAGTTTTTTGAAGACAGACCTTTCCAAGGCACCGAGGGACTTTGTTTAGTTGTCGATCGCGCGGGTCGAATGGAGCATCAAACCCATGTCCCACAACCAATCTTTGGAGCTGATCGATTCGGATTCGGATATGGGGCTCCGAGTCAGATTTTGGGCGGATAGGGTTTCCTTTCGTTATGGCAGGCCCATCATGCTTCGAGTAATAAGGCAGATCCAGCTCCGCTTGTACCGTTTCGAGTGCTTTGTCCAACAGGCGCATTCCCTCGAACTCTCCATGTGCAACATTCCGATCTGCCTCTGTCAGTCTCTCTAGCAGAGGATGGGGCAGACTCGGGGGCTTTAGCCCTTTCTAGGTTGCAACAATTTGATAACTCCTCTCCTTTGTTAGCCGCACAAGTTATGAATCCAACTGGTAAGGACCTTGCACCACCAGTGCCACCAGTAGCAGGGTTGTTGATTGGGATTTGCAAGGGAGACAAAATTGCCGTGAGGAAGGGATTTCTTCGGTCTCAGGAAGTGAAAGGGGAAATGCGAAGACGTGTCGACTAAGGTGGAAACAAAAGTCGGCAAGTGGTGAGGTGCATATTGTCTCTGAACGGAAGGTACATGTGGCAGTGTTCGTGGGAGCGATGAGCACAGTGGGTGGGCAAAGCTGTGCCTAAATGAATATTCTTTTCTGGAATGTCAGAGGTCTGGGTGACCCGGAAAAAAGGAGAGCATCGGATGCTAGGTTCGTGGAGTGGGGGTGTGACGTCATCCTTCTTCCAGAAAAAAAGTTTGACTCTTGCAATTTAGTTGTATAGAACTCCTTTGGTCCAAGCTCGTTGTCCGGTTATCGGACATTGGATGCCTCGGGAAGCTCTAGAGGCTTGATTTTGACTTGGAAGGATACTTCTTTTCAATTTCGGGCGGAGTTGAAGGGCTCACACGTTCTTTCGGTTCTTCCGGAATGCCCATCCTCCTCGACTTTCTTTACCTTCTCGTGTGTGTATGGACCCTGTCAGTCGATTTTGCGACATAAGATGTGGATGGATATATGTGCAACTATAAGTGCTTTTCCGGACTGTGCTTGACTTGTTGGGGGAGACTTCAATGTTTCGCTGCTTTCTTCTGATCGTCCTTGTCTATGAGGTGGACAGGACATGGGTTCATCGGACTTTGCTGATTTGATTGATGATTTAGAGCTTGAGGTTTTTGATGCTGCGGACACAAAGTACACTTGGCAGAGCTCGAGATCTCGCTCCCGCATTGATCGTTTTCGTGTCTCTTCTGAACTCTTTGATTTGTTCTCGAGTTCCTTCAGATCATACACCTCTGATATGGAATTCTGGTTCTACCTCTCCGTCGAGAGGTTTTTTATATTTGAACGTGCTTGGCTTCTGAAGGACTCGTTCAGAGACTTGGTGAGCACCCACTGGACATCCTTGTTTATTACTGGTTCGATGGCGATGAGTTTCTCAGAGATATTGAAGTGTATGCGTCAGAGATTATGTGCCTATAAGGAGGTGAGAGTGGCTAGAAGAGCTCGAATGGTAGATGTGGAAATAGAGGTCCAAAGACTTGACAAACTAGAGGATGACAGGCAACTGGATGCGGATGAGTTGGGGCAAAGGGATTCTGTCCCTTAAAATGATAGTGGAGGAAGACAGGAAGCAGGTGGCAGTGTGGAAACAGAGGTCGTAGCTTGCCGTGTTGAAGGAGGGTGATGTGAACACGGCATTTTTTCACAGGATTGCGAGTAGTAAATGTCGAAACAACTCCTTCCGATATATGATTGTTAATGGAAATAGAATTGAAGGGAACGAAGAATTGGGTAGTGCGATTGTTGACCACTTTCATTATTTCTCTAGGAGGGTTGCTTCCAAACCTTGGCGTTGGAGTTTTCTCAGGGCTTCTCGGTTCTCAGATGTACATGCAAGTAGCCTGATGTTGCCTGTTACCTTGGAAGAGGTTAAAGCAGTTGTATGGAGTCTTAATGCAGACAGGACACCAGGTCCAGATGGTTTCCCCCTAGTTTTTTATAAAGAATTCTGGGAGTGTGGTGGATGGTGAGGTCTTGGAGGTTGTGGAGGAGTTTTGTCATTGCAATGCGGGATTTGAAAGATTGAATAGGGCTTTAATTTTCCTTATTCCAAAAATGGGGACGGCGAGGAGGATTGAAGACTGCAAGCCGATTGCCCTCTCCAATGGCATTTGCCTCATTGTAGCAAAAGGTACGCGTGGATTGTCTTAACTGAGCTCTTGACCTTCTAGTCTCCTCAGTTAGACGACGTTCATTCCTGACCGTCAGATTGGGGATAGTTTGTTATGGCTTCTGAGATTATATATGATTGAAAGCGAAATGGCAAGCAGGTATTACTTTGGAAAGTGGACTTTGCCAAAGCCTATGACACCTTAGACTGGCGTTTTCTGTGGGCAGCTCTGTACAGGAGGGGATTTCCGGACATTTGGATCTCATGGATGAAACGTTCCATCACCACGACATCACTCTTGATGCTGGTTAACAGCTGCCCAGAGGGAGGTTTTTTTCAGCCGCAGAGAGGGGTCATGCAAGGCTGCCTCTGGATCCTTTACTTTTTTGAACTTGTTGTTGATGTTCTTGCTTGCATGGTTGACCAGGTTCAAAGAAGTGGGATTGTAATTGGTTACAGATGTGGAGATGTGCATATCCCCTTGTTGCAGCATGCGGATGACATAATCCTTTATCGAAGGTGGCAAAGAGGAGGCCGATGTCATGGGCATTACTCTTGAGATACTTGGTGAGATGTCTGGTCTGGAGCTGAACCGTAGCAAATCCATTGTTGTCCCGTTTGACATGCCGGAGGAGGAGGCTCATTCTTGTTGTGTGCAGCTAGACATGGCATGTGATTCCCTTCCTCTCATGTATCTTGGTCTTCCTCTTACGGACGGTAAAATTAAGCTATCGGATCGGTTGTCGTTGGTGGAGAAGATGGAGAGGAAAATGACTGTCTGGAAGGCGGCTTTGTCGTCGCGTGACAGCCGGCCGATGCTGATTAAGGTGGTTCTTGCTGCGATCCTGGTGTTTTTCTTCTCTTCTCGATTACTACCAGTGGGCATCAGACGGAGATCAGAATGGTTAATGTGCAGATTTTTATGGAGCAAATCAGGTCAGGAAGGACACGGCAAACACCTGGTTCATAGGGAGGCCATTGTTCAGCCTAAAAAGCATGGGGATCTTGGGATCAAGGGTTTGGAGACTCTCAACGAGGCGCTATTACTCAAATGGGTGAGCAAGATTTGGGGTAAAGATGAGGGCATGTGTTGTCACCTAATCCAGTGCCTTTATGGCGCTTCCATGGCGAGCCCTGGTCTGTTGCGGCAAGGGCCAAAGCAGTCTGCATTCTGGACAGGGATTCTGAAGGTTTTGCCCCGCTTTCGTAAGCATTTTAACCCGGTTGTAGGGAATGGTGCCACTTTTGGTTTTTGGTTGGACGATTGGATGGGGGACGGGCCCTTTTATAATCGCTTCCCTCGCTTGTTTGCTTTGGCAGCTAATTCAGATGCGTGTGTTGTGGATTGCTGGGACAATGGGAACTGGCTGCCACCATTCAGATCATCATTCTCTAATCAGCGCATGGAGGAGTTCCTCCGCCTCCTGGACTTGCTTGGGCAGGTGGGCAGGCCCTCTAGCTTGGATCACTGGATTTGGAAGAATGCATTCTTCTTGATGCGGAAGGACTACACCATCTATATGCCACTGCCTTCCATTACAGACAGTATAATTCGGGACTGTGAAATCATTTGGACACTTGGTCGCCCGGAGAGGATTGGTTTCTTCCTCTGGCTCTTTAGACGGAAGCGTATTATGACTCGGGATCGATACGCAAGGCTATTTGAGATGGTATCAGATATATGTCCCTTGTGTGGTACTGACATTGAGACACTGGAACACCTTTTTTTCTAATGCCATGTTTCCTCGCATGTATGGAGTGACTGGTTGTGCACTCGTGATTGGACTTGCTGTGCACCGGTGATTTCAACACTTTTTGATCTTCTCATTTAGGGGCGCGTAGTCGACAAAGAAAAGAGATCCTTACTCTGGTGGCGGTCATGTGGGCCATTTGACTGGCCCGTAATGATGTGCTTTTTTCTGGCCTCCTTTTTACTTCGAGAATGTCTGTTTCCATTACAAGCAATTGCTTGATTCATGGCCTGTGTAATTTGTATTGTTTATTTTTAGTTAATTAATTTATTAGGGTGGGCACCAATGCGTGTTTCCCGCTTTTTGGCCTCAAAAAAATTATGATCCAGGTATTTCATCCTCCGGCCAATTCTCTCTTTGCCAAGCCTTTTTTATTTTATTATATTATATTGACCAATTCTCTATTTAAATAGCTAATTGGTGGATAATCATGGAGATAGCACCCTCATTTAAAAGCCATGGCCATCAAGATCTTGATCTTGACATCTTCATCCTCCGGATGTGAGCGTAACTGGAGTACATTTAACTCGATAATGGCTTCATTCCACCCACCGAATTTGATTAGTGATAGTAAACTATAACATAGTAATGGATATGAATTTAAAATTTGTATTTTGATCTTCATATCCATACCAAGAAGAGAAACATGTTGGAGACGAAGAAGCTGAACGATCTTGTATACGTCTGTTTCAATTCAAACTTGCAGGAACGTCGAGTTGAGAAAGAAAGATATCCTCTCTTATCCAGTGATCATGCACACATGGCTGAATGGACCGGATGTGTCGATGCTCATGACGAGTTTTTCCAGGTTCCGGATTAACATGGGGTGCTATAGCACATGCTAGTGGTGCTGAAGAGAATTTTAACCGAGAATGAGCCAATGAGGTGAACGTGGCAAGGGAACTTCATCTTCAAGCTCCAATGCTATGCCGATGAATGAGAACGAGAAGTTACATCTTAAGGATATAGATGATGATGATGATGATGATGACGATGATGACGACGACTTGTCTCACTTTCCACTTGTATTGTTTTTTGGGCATGTTGTATGTATTTTTGAATATTTTCCCGTGCTATGTACCAAACATTTTGTTCTTAACTTGCTTTATTTTTTCTTCTCTTGCTATAATTTTTTAATCTCTTAAAAATATTAAAATTGTTAAATATATAAAAATAAATGAGAGTATATGTATTAAAATTTGATTTATATAATTAAATTAATTAAAAAAATTCAAAACCGACTAATGACCGACTAAATATGATTACTCTGTATCGACTGCCGACTTATGCAACTTTGGTTACCTGATCTACAAAAGTGACACTAAAAGTTTGCATAGACCTCTTTGGATGAGATTTTTTATAAAACGTCAATCAACCTATTCATGTTTAGAGTGCTCATGAAAAAGGTATTGTTTGAAAATATGCATAGCAATCACATGGTCGCAACTCAGCCAGATGGAATATGTAGATCAACAACTATTGTCTGTATCCACAGTATGTAGTTGTATGGACCATCACCCTATATTCGATTTCTGTACTCTAGTCATAGATTTTCAATCTGCCATATATCTTATAGTTAGCATCACAATAATGTGTAATATCTAATGGCAAA
Organism: Ottelia alismoides; assembly: GCA_037367405.1. Lineage (NCBI taxonomy): Eukaryota > Viridiplantae > Streptophyta > Magnoliopsida > Alismatales > Hydrocharitaceae > Ottelia > Ottelia alismoides. Next base: position 853,601 of record JAZKJV010002039.1, on the reverse strand, counting down.
CCTACTATGAAAAAAGATTCTTTTTAGGGACAACCTCGATATACCTTAAAGTCATCAACGTGGAATCCATGTGAGACTATGTTGACATGCTCATGAACTATCTTAGCTTCCTGAGCGATGGAAATGTTAGTTCCAGTGATCATGAGGGACAAAAACCTCCCAATTGATTAACACTAGGGTGCATACACGCGCTTCGCAGCGTGAGTACTTTTTTTTGGGTATTCTATGATATTAAAAGGCAATAATATAAAAACATATTTGAAACATTATATGAAAAATATGTTAGAATATATTGTGAGGAAATTTTGTTGGTTCGGAAGGTACAATTTTTTAAATAGTATGCATCATTTTCATAACTGAAAAGATAATGGTATCTTCAACAAATAGTAGATACAGAATTAAAATAAGTGCAAAGGAAAGAATAAAAGTTCAAATACATAAATGAAGTAAAGGGAAATTTCGTTGTAAAAAGCCTACTTATTTTTTTATCCATTGATCCCACCATAGTTGTTATTTAATAAATTTAGGGATATCTATTTAAAAAAAATAAAATTCATTATATTTTTTATAATTTAATTTATATATAACTTATGTACAATAATATATTTTATTATATACATACTAATAATTTTTTATTTTTATTTTAGGGATTTTATCACTTGTGCCCCTCCGAGATGTTGCAATATCAGTTATGCCCCTATCTTTTTCGTAATATCAGTTGTGCCCCTCAAAAGTTTCTCCGTCATCAGTTGTGCCCTTCCGTCAGGTTGACCGTCAATGAATTGACTTAACCATGGTTTTTTCAAACCTTGCTGCATTTAAGAGGGGTATTATTGTCCAGAGGTCTCTTCTTCCTCCTCCAACCTCCTCCTCCTCCCTCTCCGGCCCGAGCTCCGCCCCGAGCTCCCCTCCCCTCCCCGACGCCGCCCCGAGCTCCCCTCCCCTCCCCGGCGCCGCCCCGAGCTCCCCTCCCCTCCCCTCCCCGACGCCGCCCCAGCTCCCCTCCCCTCCCACCTCAGGACATCGAGACCCTAATCGACGACTTCCACGCCTCGCGCCACTCCAAATGGCTCGACCCGGAACCCCTCCCCCTCCTCCTCTCTTCCCTCCTCCGCCGCGAGCTCCCCCTCCCCACCCGCACCTCCATCCCCCCCTTCCTCGACGAGTACTCCCACCTCCTCTTCCCCTCCCCACCCCTCTCCCTCCCCTCCCTCCTCTCCGCCCTCACCTCCCTCCTCTCCGACCCCTCCTCCCCCCCTCCCCTCCTCCTCTCCGCCCTCGTCGCCTCCACCTCCATCTCCCTCTCCTCCTCCCCCCGCGACCTCCTCCCCCTCCTCGACATCCTCCTCTCCCTCGCCAACCGCCCCAACTCCGCCCCGGACCGCCAATTGCGCGCCATCGCATGCGAGTGCCTCCGCGAGCTCGAGCTCGCGCACCCCTGCCTCCTCTCCGACATCTGCGGCCACCTCTGGAACCTCTCCCAGATGGAGCGCACCCATGCCGCTCAGAATTGCATGCTCCTCCTCGCCTCCGTTGTGCTCAATGGGGATGCTGTTGTTGATGTGAAAGAGGTGAGGAAGGTGGTGGCTTTTCTCATGGAGCGGCCGCATCTGTTCACACCTGTTGCGACGATGGAATTGGTCACCACACTGATGGGGATTGTTGAGGCGATCGAACTGCATGGGTCGGTGGCTCGCAGCGATGGCCTGTGAGACCCAGCAACCGTTGGTTTTCCGGCTGCTTGCGCTTCATTGGCTGCTGGGTGTTGTGGCATTGCGGCCGCCTGATAGGGGTGGGTTACTCGTGCCTGTGGCCCTGAGGCTATATCCGGTCATGTACGATGCACTTGCCCTGAAGGCAGTGAAGCTGGATGTTCTTGCCTATGTTGCCTCTTGCATAGATGCACAGAATGGAAGGGAGAGGTCGAGGGAGCCAAGCAACGAGGTGTGGTCCACATGGTGGGCGGCATAGCCGGTCTATGGGGGGCCTTCATAGAGGCGGCCGCCTGGAGATGGAGGCGGAGAGCTCGAGGCGGAGCTGGACGGCGCGGGGCAGGGGCGGGGGCGGCGGCAGCGAGGGAGGAGGAGGAGGTGGAGGAGGAGGAAGAGGATGTGGAGGAGGAGGAAGAAGAAGAAGATGAGGAGGGTGTAAAATGACCTCCTAACCTTTTTTTTAAAGTAATTCCGCCTATGTCCTCAAAGTTAACGGCCGTTTGCACTGTGGATGGACGGTCACTAACCCGAGGGGCACAAGTGATAAATTATCAAGTTTTGAGGGGCATAACTGATATTACCAAAAAGATAGGGGTATAACTGAAATTGCGAGATCTCGGAGGGGCACAAGTGATAAAAACCCTTTATTTTATTATCATATATTTAAGTTTATAATATATCTTTATATATATACTATTAAGAAAGCATATTATATATATTAAGATAATGGTTTCAATAGATCCCACTATTCATATTTATTTCTTTGCAGATTCTATCATCTCATTTTTATGGAATTGTCATTTATAACATATTGACTTCAAAAACAAAAATAATTTAATGTATTAATTAAATACTACTTCATTCTTTATACATATTATTTGTAATTTTGTATTTTCAAATTTAAAGATAGAACTATTTCCATTTTTTAAAAGATAAGGGTATAAACAAAATTATAAACAAAGTATATTTTTATATCCTAACCATCTTAATATTTATTAAAATATTAAAATATATTCTCATGTAAAATGTCTCATATTTTGGTGTTAAAAAAGGTGTTGAGAATAAATATATTAATACTTCAAATTGAATTTCGAAGAAACATTTTTTCGTACATACTTAAATGGTCAAAATGATATGTCTTTTACTATAATACAATAAACTACAAATGGTTTATTTACATGCGTTAAATAAAATTAAGGATAGTAAAAATTAAGAAAGATGTCAATGTTCGCCTCTAATATTAAATATAATAATGTAATAGTTTATAAATGGGCATCAGAGTTATTTCATTAGTTTCATATAATGACAATCCTATATTATTTTTTATAATATAAGGAATTTATATAGTTCTTATAAAAAATACGTTAATCTACATTATAGATAAAGAGTGGGAAGAGTTGCTTTTGAATATTTACACTTTATGCTTCCAAAGATGGTAGTTGTAGAAAGAAAAATCTAACATGCATTTTTCAAATATTGGTATGTCGGTAAGAAAACACTAAATAAACTTTAAAAAAATCTAAATAATTAATTAGTAAGTAAAACATGAAATATCAAATGAATAATATAAAGTTGATATTTTTTTAAAACCTTAACAATACTTTTTCGGAAATAATAAATCACTAAAAGATTAAAATAATAAACTAAGACTTTTAAATAAAAATAAAAAGTGAATGAAATATCTTGTAATAAATTAATCAAAACCCAAAAGTAGCAACTTTACATAAATAACTATTATTGATGATTCTATCATTAAGCAATTTACATATACCGTAATATGCAACCACCAAGAAATTAGGAAGAAAATATATATATATATAAGATTACTAAATAAAGGTATGTTATTTATATAGATTTTTTTATGGATTTATTTGAAATTTTATGGATTTTAAATGCATGTAATTTTTCATTTTTTTATTTGTTGAAAAAGAAAATGAGCTTAATTTTTATAACTATTTCAATATAGTATAAGGTGACTAATATATATTTATAGTTATTTTTTAAATTTGTTTATTAACATAAGCATAAACTCTAAGTAAATTGTCTAATATCAATGATTGGTAGGGGTATTGTTGCAAAAATTCCATAGTCAAAAAAGGGAGGAATGAGGAGTCTATTTATAGTAAAAAGAGGACGGGATGGGAGAGATAAGGTCTGTTAGTGCGTGGAGAGAGAGAGAATTAGTGGGGAGGCGCGGGGGAAAAAACACGGAGAAAGGAGGCTAAAAGGAGAAGCGGGACTGAGGCAGGAAGAGGCTAGCCACGTGTCACCTTACAGGTGAAAAACCCACTAATAGTAAGTATATAGATATCGTTACTCATCAATAGCCTTATCATCACCTTCGTATAACTAAGTTTTAGGATCTATAGAAATATGAGTCAGCATGGTACCTAACGTATAAGATGCCAACCTCTTGTAGAAGGTTAACTGCATACTTCCTGTTAAATAGCACAAATCTTCTCCTATTGCAAACTCTCTAGCCAAAAGAAATACAACAATGGTCCCAAATCCTTGATCACAAATTGATCAACTAGAAACTTCTTCACCTCTTTGATCTCATGCATAGACCGACATGACACTTGAGCATCTACATGGCCTCATGCTATAGAAAGAGAGAGAGAGAGATTGTAAAAAATCATAGCTCTCAAAAACTGTAAGGAGCTTCTTCATCAAACATACTTGGATCCAACCATCATGCAACAAGTGGTGGGTCTACCACAGTCTAAATCCCCACAACCTCCTCATGCATTGCCCCCTTCCATTAAGGTGATTAGGCCAGCGTGTATGTCATAGGCCGCTAACAGTCCTTTTGCCAAAAGCATGCAGCGAGCAATCAAATGGAATAAGAGCATCACATTAAAGATCGTACGCAAGCAAATTAGATCAATGTAACTTCTTCATAAAATCAATCGAAAGATAAAGATTCTTCTATATGAAAGATAAAGATTCTCCTATATTTTCCATGCCCTCGGAAGGGCTGCAGGCCACCTTTAGATACGCTCCTCGGAAGGGTTGCAGGCCACCTTTTTTGCACGTGAGCGATGGCCCGTGGCCGTTAACGGGTTATGCGGACCTTTCTTTCCCTTTCTCCCAATCAAAGATCCATTTACGGTTCGGGATTTTAGACCCGAATTTAACCCTCCTTCCTTGCATACGCTCCGATGCTCCAACTCGTACGACCCGAGGTCCTATCCGGGTCGATCCGAAGCACCTACTGGCAAAAACAACCCTCCCTTGGTCTGGTTCTGACGTTTCTGCGAATTTGCCCCATCAAAAACCATCCACAGGAGGCAAAGCGCGGGCACAAAATTCTGAGCTCATTTCACCGATAATCAGTAAAAGCAATAACCTTACAGAAGACGTCTTTGCCACATCTCTACGTGACATGTTAGAAGGGAAGGGGGTCACAATTGTTTGTTCTCCGGAGATCCCACATCAAAACCTTCCTCATCAACCGGGAGGCGTTAGCGAGGGAGATGGTATGTGCACGGTCCGAAGGTCTCGCTCGCAACCGGAACTCTGGGATTGCTCTGACCTAAAAGATGATGCAGCACCGCGTGACAAACAAAAGGAGCGGGCGAGCCAGCCTGATCAAGGGACGGCTTCGGCTAGCAGTCCCACTCAGATTGCAGGAGAAGCGCGGGCAGACGAGAATGTCGTGAATGATAATTTGCAGGAAGAAACAACGGCTTTGGAAACTGTTCTGAACCAGCAAGCAAATGAGGACGATAGCACCAGATTCGGCAATTTCTACCAGAGATGAAGAGCCAAAGGAGCAGAGAGGAGGATGAGGAGAGCTAGGGCGCTACGTGCATCTGGGTGCGAGGAACAGACCTTGAAAGTGGTTTACTACCTTTCACAGCCCGACCCCCAGTGGAACCGATTCTACGTCCTGGACAGGAATATTGCAGCGATGTTGGTGGTAATCCCTCCGCACAAAAAGAATCCAACTAAGTGATAAATGAAACTTCTATCTTGGAACGTTAGAGGGCTGGGGTACCCAGAGAAGAGGATAGACGTCATGAACAAGTTCATGGAAGCTGGAGCAGACGTTTTTCTATTACAGGAGACGAATTTATCGCGTGGTATTGACGACGTTCGAAGAGATCTTGACGGGGGCGGTAGATTTCAGTTGCTCGAACGATCTACCCGGGGAGTCGCGGGAGGCATACTGACTGGCTGGATGGACTCTTTTGAATCGATCTCCGTGGTCTCATCTGATGCTTGTCTCACGATCGACCTTAAAAGGAGAAGTGATGATATGATTATTTACATCACAAATGTATACGGACCCCTCGAGAGCGAAAATGATTCGATGGCGGTAGAGCTGAAAGAATTAGGTGTTGCGCACGCGGTCGAAACTTGGCTGGTGGGTAGGGACCTCAACGTTACCCTTTTCCCAGACGACCGCCCAAATAGGGGTGGTGGTGGCGATTTTGGCTCGGGGCCGCTTCGTCAAGTTATCCACTCACTTGGCTTATCCATCGTCAACGCAGCTGGGTGCGCCTTCACTTGGAGGAATGCGCGGGCGAGATCTAGACTGGATCGTTTTCTCCTCTCCCCTTAGGTTGCGGCGGCGCTCCCCCTCTCGAGGGCTTGGGCGCTTCCGAGGACTCTCTCCGATCACACGCCAATCTTGTGGCACTCTGGGGAGATGACGAAGGGAAGTTCTTCTTCCGCACTCCTTGAAGATGGCTTCAAGGATGAGGTTGTGAGAATGTGGAACGAGTGCGCCCCGGAGGGCTCTGCGGTCGTTAGATTTGCGACTAAGCTTCAAATGCTACGGAAGCATCTTATCATTTTTGGCAAGGAATCAAAACAAAGAAGGAAGGCTAAACGGAATGACGCGTAAGCTAGGGTGACCAGGTTGGATGCTTTAGATGACGAACGTGGGGCTCACGACGGAGGAGCTGGTTGAAAGATCTGGACATACTATGGACTTATGGCAGGAGAGCAGGAAAGAGGAAATTGAATGGAGGCAAAAATCACGGCAGCGATGGCTCAAAGAGGGATACGCTAATAGCATCGGGAAGGAGAAGAAAAAACTTTATCCACGAAATCAAAATTGATGGGGAACATATCACCGGAGAAATGAATATTGGGAGGGCCATGTGGAACCACTTTCTTCACGCGTCGAGAAGGAGAAACTAGGGTTGCGGGTGGCTGGGACGTGGTGTGCACTCTTTAACCGAGAACCAAGCTGTGTCTCTTATTGCCCCGTTCTCCAAGGAGGAGGCTAAAAAGACGATTTGGGGTCTAAATGCTGATGGCGCCTCGGTCCCGGACGGATTCCGGGTATTTTTCTACAAAGAGTTTTGGGGTTTGATCAAGTATGAAATCATACAAGTGATAAATGAATTTAGAGAGGGCACTAGAGGCTTCAAGAAGATTAACAAGGCATTACTTTTTCTTCTCCCTAAGAAGGATGTTCCCCTTTCTGTCGATGACTTCAGGCTAATTGCGCTCTCCAATGGCATTGACCTGATTGTGGTCAAGATATTGGCTAACAGACTGAAGTTGGTGATGGACACTGTGGTGTTACCTGGGCAGTCTGCGTTCATCCCGGGCAGGCAGCTCGCTGACGGGCTCGTCATGGCTTCTGAAATCTGCCTGGAATGGAAGAGATCTAAGAAGAAAGGCGCATTGTGGAAAATTGACTACGCAAAGGCCTACGACTATGTCGATTGGAAGTTCCTTTGGATGTCTCTTCAGAAGAGGGGCTTCCCCGACTTGTGGGTGGACTGGATGAAACGATGTGTGACCACCTCTTCCTTCTCGATCCTAGTCAACGGGAAGCCGGAGGGGGGGTTTTTTCAACCTCAACGTGGGGTGCGCCAGGGGTACCCGCTGGCACCCATGATGTTCGTCCTTGTCGCGGATGCTTTGGCTGTACTTCTGGAGCGAGCAGTTGAGGTTGGTTGGTGCGAGGGCTTTCGGATGGAAAACATCTCTATCCCCATTTTGCAGTATGTGAACGACACGCTTCTGTTCCTTGGGGGATCTACGGAATAGAGCATCAATGTGGCACAAATTATGCAGATATTCAGTAGTATCTCTGGGCTTCATATTAATAGGGCAAGTCAACAGTAGTGCCCTTCCATCTGGGCGAGGTGGAGCGTAACGAGATTGAGACGGCCACCAACTGCCGGATTGGTGATCTGCCCATCAACTACCTAGGTCTTCCACTGGTGGCGGAAAAGCTTAAGAAGGCGGAATGGGATGGGGTGATTCATAAGATGGAGCAACGACTTGCCGGCTGGAAGGCGTACACGCTTTCGAAGGGCGGGAAACTCGTTCTGCTTCGCCATGTACTTTCGGCGATCCCGATTTTCTTCCTATCGACCCGTCTAATGCTGGTTGGTGTCCAGAAGAAGGTGGAGGCTGTGATGAAAAGATTCCTTTGGTCGAGCGGAAATCAACAGAGATCTGGGATACATCTTGTGAATTGGGAGGAGATCACCAGGGAGCAGGAGGTGGGGCCTGGGGGTGCGGGACATACATCTAATGAACAAGGCTTTGCTCCGAAATGGGCGGTGCGCATTTGGGGGAATTCGAATGGGCTGGCGGTCTCCCTACTCAGGAAGTTATACACGGTGAAAGGTGAAGTTGAAGCGAGCACGAGACGATACCAATCCGCGCTTTGGGCGGGGATCCGTGAGGTGTTACCATGCTTAGCGCAGAAATTGCAACCATGTATCGGGGATGGCAACGAGTTTAGATTCTGGATTGACAATTGGACAGGAGATGGCCCCTTGAAGGATAGATACCCGCGCTTATTCGCTCAGGTATCGGAGAAAGACTGTTCGCTTGCACAGACGATAGATGCTGGCAACTGATGGCCATGGTTCAGCGGTGTGTTGTCTAACCAACGCGCGGAGGAACTCATCAAGATGATCGGGGAAACCCCCCAGCCGCCTGCTCCTTCGGGGGAACGCAATCACTTCTCCTGGGGAGGTTCCAGTGTGTCGGTGAAGAAACTATACAAAGAGCTTCGCAATGACGTGGGGAACCACGATGCAACACTAATACAAGATCTATAAATTGTGTGGGCGGCTAACATCCCGAGCCGTGTAAAATTTTTCCTGTGGTGCTTCAGAAGAGATCGGCTGATGGACAAAGCAAGGCGGAGCCGCCTCCTTCACCTGGATGGCACATTCTGTGACAGATGTCTTGGCGGAATGAAGGACTCCAATCATTTGTTCTTCACGTGCCTATCCTCGGCACAGGTGTGTTGTGGGATTGGGTGCGACTGGGTCGCGACGGCCAGCTCGGCAGAGTTTTGGTCTTCCATTAGAGGTGTGGAAGGAAGCTCTCACGATGATTGCGCGAGACCTTTTGTTGTTCTATGGGGCCTTTGGCGTACAAGAAACGAAACTATTTTCATAAGGCAAACATCTAACTGTGAAAATGTGATTCACCATATAAACTCCTTATATAAGCTATGGCTATCACGCTAATGTGGTACTTTTGACATTAATGAAAATTCGTTGAGTGGTGAATCCCGTTCTTGGGATCTCACCCGCTTTTTCATCAATAAAAAATATTTTCCATGCCCTCGTATGCACATGTATCGCTACAAATCGTATAAATTTGAGAAGACTTGCGCTCAAAGACTATCTTAGACAAATACGTTGATTGCGGCTTAAAGGAGGGGTTACGAAGTTTGCAATGTCATATCTACATTGCAAAAAGAAATGAATGAGTTGTTTATTAGTGCTCTAGGAATCTCTTTATATAGAGGAAACCCTAGAGACAAAAGGTTGACATATGTGGCTACACGTAGAAAAGGAAAAAGACAATTCTATAAAAGTCTAATCAATATAACACTCGTCCTCAAGATGGAGCCTAGATATCTATCATGCTTGGCTTGGATGAACACTACTAGAACCATCCTTTGGTGACATTTTTATAGTTCTGTTGAACTAACACGGGAAGTAGAAATGAAGCCCTTCCGTATTATGTCCCTGGTGTAGTGACAATCTACCTCAATATGACGGGTACGCTCCTGGAACATTGGATTGTTAAAAATGAATAACATTGCTTGATTGTCACACAAAAATTGCATAGAAAGAGGTACCTCATTTGTTATGTAAGTTATATCTGATCTAACCTATATTATCACAATGTTAACATGAGCCATGGGTCAAATTCAGTGTTCAATTTGGATACCGTGCAATATACTTCTTGATTTTCCAGGAGACAAACGAACTACCAATGAAGACAGCAAAACCCCTGGTTGACTTTTGGTCTTTAGGACAACTAGCATACTATGCATCTGCAAGGAATGTTACACCTAGGGATGTCCCCTTCTTGAAGAGCAATCATGTGCCTCTTGAGGACTTCAGGTACCTAAGAATGATTGAGAAAGCATCCACGTGGGCCTATCGTGGCTACTCCATGAACTAATTGACTTTGCTCACAGGAAAGGAGATATTGTTGGACAAGCGAGCCTACGACAAGCCATTATGCAATGAATGTTATTGCAAATATCATCCCTGATCTGAAATGAAGAATAACTAATTTGCATAATAGGTTCCTTAGTACAATTAGGGTTATGTACAATGGCCATCTTGATGATCATACATCTGTTGATTCAATTGTTGAATCATAGAGGCTGGTGCTTGGATGAATATCTAAAGAGTTAGATTGAGGACTCATCAAGCACCGTCAAATGATTGTTAAGAGAGGATCTCCAGCCTTAGAAGGAGATGGCAATCCTTTCTCTAAAGGCTGATATTTAACCGACCTCTTGATGCAAGTCCTCTGCATAGGAATAGAGATTCAGAGATGTTAGATAAGTTAGGTCAAAGAGTTGACTTAACGAGATCAAGATAACCAAAGACCTATGTTGTATGTTGTCACGATATAGGCACGCATCCTCTGACCGGAGACAGATGTGTTACTATATGTGTGAGTATGTATATTTGGCAGAACAATAGGTTGATGACCTAATCAAGGTCTGGACACCAGCACGCTGGCGTGCATACAAGGGCATATGAGTAAGGGGTGCACATGGATCGGACAAAATTCGTAATCCGATTCAATCCGATGTTATGGGATTGGATTGATTTGGTTTTACCATTTTAACGGATCGGATTGGATTGGAATTTTTAAAATCCGTTGAAGTATGGATTGGATCGGATCGAGTCATTATCAAAATCCAATCTGATCCAATCCGTTAAAGCGTTAATATACATTTATATATTTACATATATAAATATTATATGTACATAATATATTTTTCACCCATATATAATTTCTCATAAAGCTATAGTCAATGTCATTCATCGCATGTTTGTTAGCTACAAGTCCACTTACCATCCTCATCTCTTTCTCTTGATAAGTCAAATGTTAAATCTCAAAAATAATAAAATGTGATTATAATTTTTTTAAGAGGAAAATACGGCTATAACTTCTATTGTTGTGAACCTACTTTGGTCATTCCCCTCCAATTCCCTCTCCCTCTCATTTCACTCTCAATTGCCAATATCTAATTACCAGTTCTCTCTCCCTCTTGGTTTATTTTGATGCGTCGTCTCATGCACAGCGTTGTCCCCCCTCTAGTACAACAGTGTGGCCCTTCCTTATGATGTTGTCGAATGTTTCACACAATGTCATCCCTCTCTAACGCGATACCATCTACCTTGAGAGCAATGCAGCTCATTTGATCTCCGTTAAAAGAAAATAGATTCGAGACAATTGCTTAGTACATGCAGTTTTTATTCTTGGATCTTTTGATTTTTCCAACTTGTAACCTTACACATATATGAAATTAGATCAACTATATGTTGAGATGTACCGCACCATCTAAGAACGAACCAGCATACTTTTTTTACTAGTTAATGGGGGTGGGAAGGTTTGAACCATGGTCCTTTAAGTAGGAGCCCACTGCTTCTACCACCAGACCATTAGAGGGGTTCACGAACAAGCATACTTGAATTCTTTTTCTTTTAAATTGATATACGTATTTGATTCATATTTTTTCAAAAAAAATACATATTTTGACCATAGGTACAATTCTGACAAATAAATTCTATTTCAAGTCTATTGAAATGTGAGGTATGATGCCTAATTGGTGGGATATATTTGAATTGATTTTATCATGGATACCGAATTGAATATGAATATTTTATGATTCTTGTATGTTGATGATATGTTATAGTGCCTTGAAAGAGACTCTTATGAGTGATTTGATTTAGACATAAGTTAACAATCTAAATATATCACAGACTTCGTCAATATCCGTCCAAAAAAATCATGCTTTTTGGTTATCTAACTAGTTTCTACATCAATATTCGACAACTTGCATAAATCATATGTCAAAAATCATTTACAAAAATCATATTAATGCACCATTAATAAAAAGAAACGTAGATACCAAATTCAAAATAATCCTTTAGCATATCCTGTGGTCTTCAACTTTTTATAAGGGATTAATGCAGTTCATCAACATTAATTTGATTGTGTGTTATTCAAATATTCTTTTCCTTATATCTATCCACGTTACCCATTTTAAGTCATATTTCAAATGTCAAAGGCTAGTGTGTTATAAAATACGAACACTACAGGGTAAAATTGAGCGAAAATATTTAAGTATAAAAAATCCGATCCAAGCTGTAATCCGATGGATTAGATTGGTTTGGATTCAGATATTTGATGGATTGGAATGGATTGAGATAAGTGAAAATCCGTTAAGGTAGGATTGGACATGGATTAGGCTAAAATCTGATCCAATCCGATCCATGTGCACCCAGATGAGTAATACGATCTCTCAAAGAGGTTCCTTTACTGAACCGGAAGACATGAGCTCACTCATGAGATATTGGGAAGAATCAAATTCCGTGCACAGTCGTCTCACTTTGGAAGCTTGGACTGACTTTGTAGGTTTGATATATGCTTTTGGAAAGTATATGATCAACACCTGTGTATGATATATGCTTTTGGAAAGTATATGATCGATATTCACTCCAATAGTCAAATGAGAAACTTAATGATAAAACCCTGAAGGAATCAGTCTAAAAGAGATCTAAAACTTTGAGTTCATTCTAGGTCTTCCAGTATGCAGGATGTATAGGTATTAGGAATACATGAGGGTGATGTGATCATAAACGATCGTATAACCATGACGCTTCCATTTCGAGGGAGTGATGAAACACGTCTGGATTTTAGTAACTCCTCTCCGTAGAGAAGTGATCAGATCTTAGTCCAAATGTTGGACATTGATCTGACTGTGATTTAGAAGTAATGAGAAGATTAGATTTGCAGTCTTGATTTAATCAAGCATCTATGAGAGGCCCGCAAGATCTGGATTTGAGATGTAATCTCAATATCCAAGTCACTATACGTGTAACATACAATCGCCATATCCTTATCTCCAAGTATCCGTGGAGAAAGTGCATTATCCTTGAAAGAGTTCATGGACAACTTCATTGTTGATATTATGTATCTAAGCATTGAGATATTGGTAATTAAATCTGATTTAATTATCATGAATAATATGAATTTGATTCATATTATAAGGAGAGTTATCTAAGATAATTAAATGTGATTTAATTATCAAAGATGTGAATAATGTGAATGTGATTCATATTATTTGGGCAAATGAGAATAGAGATCCAAGATGATAAAATGTGATTTAATTATCATGGATATGAATAATGTGGATAGCATTATCCATATTAATCAGATGTCTTATAAATGAGATTTGTAATATATTAAAGAGAGCATATTTTGTTGATTAATTATTAATGTGAATTGGATTTACATTAGATAATTAATTGAAAACATAATTTACAATTTATTCCAACCATCTCCAAAAATAATTGATTTAATTTGAAATTAATTTATATTGATTATTCAATATATATTTAATTAAATTCAATTAATTGTTGTTGTGTTTTTACAACAAGATCATGGTCATTAAAAGAAACACAAATCAATCTCATCCATTGAATCCATGAACTCCCAAAATACTATATAAGAGCCAACCCTTACTCTTCAATCTTCATATTACAACAAGACATCAAATAATGCTCTCTCTCTCTACATGCCAAGCCTCTCTCTCTCTACATGCCAAGCCTCTCTCTCTCTACATGCCAAGCCTCTCTCTCTTATTGTGGACATCCACCATGGAGCCCTAAAGAGAGTCGTCATCTCTGCAGCATCGTCGTTATGTTGCCGGATTATTTGCTCGTGGATCTCTGTCTCCTTTGATGTGTCTCGCTCGTGAAGAAGACGTCGGATCTCGTGTGACGAGATCAGGAGATTCACCACTTCGATCATCAACATGGATTGCGAGGAGCACGCTTTTCATCAACACACTCGCAAGCGTCTCCTCCGTTGGATCGGACTTGAGACCGGAGGTTTCTTCGTTTAGAGACTCGGTCGCAACCATGTTTCAAGAGGTAAACTTAATACTTGTTTGTGGTTTAGAATCTTTAAATGAAACGATCCAAGAAGTGTTCTTGAATCATGTGGTTTCATCGAATTGAAATTTTTTTAAATTCCGATGCCTCGAGCGACTAGTGCGACTAGTCGCTCCCGATCGCATACGATGCGATTCTCACACTTCCATGATGTGTTTAAGGATCTTCCCATATCCTTCAAGTGGTATCAGAGCCAGGTTGGAGGTTTTGGATACGATCCATAAACCTAAGAAGACTTGGGCATTTTTTTTGGTTGTTTGATGTTCATCGTATTTCATTCATGCAAACCTGTTTAGTGCGTTTTTCGCCCCGTTTAAAAGTGTTTAAACGTGTGATTATCACTTGGATAATGATCCCCATTAAATAAGGAAACTGTGGGATTTGAGTTTGCGTGATTTGGAATATGATTGCTCAAGTTATGATCAATTTAATGAATATGTATCCGTTGTTTCGGGGATGGCGAATCTTGACGTAATTAAAGAGTTAATTACGATTTTAAAATGCTTAAAAATGTGTGAATATCACTTGGGTTCTATTATAAATCAAATTAGCAAATTATGAAAACTTATTTTGCTTGATTTGTATTTAAATTGATTGAGATCTGCTAATTTTAGTAAGTAGGGATCACTGCTGGAAATTACCTACTTGATCATGAACTTTATGATTGTCATTCAATTATATTAATGGAAATTAATGGTTAATTTCCTGAAATAATTATTGATGAATATTTGTGAAATAATGGTTTATGCACAGATTAGGAGATGCGAGTGTTGGGATGTTGAGCCGGCTAAGAGAGGGCGAGGACGGCCCAAGAAGTGTTGGAAAGAGACAATACGAAGGGATCTTAGTTTTTTGGATATAAGCCCGAGATTGACCCAAGATAGATCTGAATGGAGGCGAAGAATCCATGTAGCCGACCCTACTTAATTGTGGGAAAAGGCTTTGTTGTTGTTGTTGTTGTATTTAAAGATGATGATTATTTCCTTAAATGACATTGAACATAATCAAACCTTGGTTAGATATGATCTAGATCATAATTGGTTACATGAACCTTCTGGCAAACATTGATGCTTGAATAAGATTGAGGATTTATTTAGCAAATCTCCTTATAATGTTAATCAAAAATATTTTGATTGTTATTATATGGTATAACTTCGATTGAAAGAGCGATTATCATCTCAAGTACAAAGTTATCAATTGGCATTATCCTGACCTAGAGCGAATATGGTGTCTAGCCGGGGAGCGTTGGGGTAGCAGGTTGCTCCGTGAGCGGTCTGTCCCACTCCCGTCGGTACTGGCCATGACTGCAGGTAAGGAAGGGATAATATTTGAAGCGATCATGATGTATTTTTCTAATTATTAAAATTCGAATAATACACACTTTTGAGATAATATCATCCTTCAAGTAACAATCAGGTTTGTTAATTAATTGATTAAATTGATAATTGTTTTAATATGACTAAATTAATTAGATCCAATTAAAATTAAAAACATTATGAATAGTGTTGTATTTCCCTTGGAAGAATTAATTATGTGAATATGATTCATAATAATTAATTAGGATTTGAATATGATATGGAGGATCACATAAGTGGCATCCATGGTCTCCCATCAAGGCAAAGGGTTCCTTAGCCAGGGAATGTATGTAGGAGATAATTGTCCGAAGTGACAGCTCCTGCATACAAGCGCATCTCGATCGGGCTCTTTGCTTCTTAAAAGAGTAAGGACGTATGCGTAGTGATCCCAATATCGGGTCCTCATATTATAGGGGCGATATTGGATTGCGCACAGGAGTTCTATTCTTGTTGACGGTTGGTTCAATTACGACGGGTCAACATCACCTTAGGGCGGTGGGCTCGGGTGTTAAAGACCAAATTGGGAATGCAAGTTGGACTTGCAAGGAAAAATGTGTTCCCGCTTCTATTTATCCTAGTTACAAGTTCTCATATTATTGGGATGTAACAAAGATAAGAAAGGAGATCCCAGATCTTGTTTGAGATATAATGGTAAGTATATCTCTTACATTGAAAGTGGTTAAGGGAATAAACTTCCAGTATTGACAAGGCAAGACAACTTTGATATAAAAATTCCTAAATCAAAGTAAAATATATAATTATAAATATTTATTTACGCAAATTTCTTATTTCAGATAACCCTTCATTAAACCTACTCAATACTATACTCAATAATAACCAGTTAAATATCGTGGATTGGATCCATGATCAAGATATTGTACTTGCAATTAGACACATAATGCATGTGATTGCAATGTGCAAGTTTCCTCATAATAATGAGGAATGACAATTAAATAAACAATAGGACAACAACCTAGGGTTTGTATGTCTCTATAGTCTTGATCTCTCATAGAATGTACTTTGGAAGTGACATGTCGATGATGATTTTTTTCGAAGCCAAGAAAGGGGGAGACACTCAATGGTGTTCACCCCAAGATTTTATTAAAAAAAGGTAAACAAGAGAGGAGTACAAAAAACGCGCTAAGCGGTCAAAGAGCTTAACAAGCTCGACACCTGTAATTTAACATTTTCCAAATAAAACCTCTGCCCTGAGAACAGTAACGCGTTCCTGGCCAACCATATTGCCAAAATCGTAGCCAGCGGTCGCAACAAGTCCCGCCTCGCCCGCTGGATTGCCGCCACCAAACCGTCGCAAAGAACTACTTCTAAGATGTTGACCCACCTCAAGGACGGGTCGTCCCAAAGGGGCACCACCCCACGACAAGAGAAGAAAAGGTGCTCCGCCGACTCAATCTCCGCATCGTAGATAAGGCACGTGTCAGAGACCACCCCAAGTAGCCTGGCGCATCTATCGCGCGTCATCAGCCTCTTTCACCTGAACAGCCAGAGAAAGAAACCGATCCTCTCGGGAAGACCCATCCCCCAAAGGAAAGCACGGTCCCGAACCAAATCCGTCAAGAGGGAGGGCAGGGACCTGGAGATCGCCAAGTACGCCCTGCAAACCGTGAAATCCTTGTTGCGCCAAACCCAATGATCACGCCCCGGCGAGGGGCCCGTCGTGCCCCTAAGAACATCAAGCAAGCCCATGAATTCCTCCAACCGCTGATCGGAGAAGTTCGAACGGAACAGCGGCATCCAGTTCCCATCGGTCCAACACGCGGCAACCCGCATGTCCGGATCCTCCGCTAGAGCAAAGAGACGAGGGAATCGAGAAGCAAGGTCTCCTCGATCAGTCCAATTATCCCGCCAAAAAACAAAGCTCTCGCCATTCCTCAGCACCAGTCTAAAGAACTCCTGGAAGTTGCGCGTGACCTTGAGGATACCCTTCCAGAAGAGAGAGGGTCTCGCCCCCCCCCTGCCATACTAGTCGACGGAGTCATGCTGCCAACCGAGTAAATCTGCCGAATGAATTTGGTGCAGAGGTCATCTCTATCGCCCCAAATCCTCGCCACCCACTTTAACAAGAGCGTCTCATTCAGCGCGTCCAGACGGCGCACCCCGAGCCCGCCGTCGCACTTCTGTAGAGTGATGTCCTCCCAATTGACAAGATGCATGCCAGACCGCCCCTGGCCGCTCTTGCACCATAGAAATCTCCGCATCAGCCCCTCAAGCCTCTTCCTAATGCCGGCCGGCAACAACCTCGAAGAGGAGCAGTAAACAGACATCGCGGATAACACAGCCTTCAGGAGCACCAATCTGCCGCCCTTAGAGAGGAGCGCCGCCTTCCAACCCGCCAGCCTCCCCTCAACCTTCTTTACCAAGGGCAGCCAGTCAGACAGCTTCGATCTCCCCGAGGAAAGCGGGAGCCCCAAGTAATGAATCGGAAGACATGTATGCGTCGTTCCCAAAATCGTACAACACAGCTCCACCTCATCGTCGTCAAGAAAGAAAGGCACAAACTTTGATTAAGATGTATTCTACCTCAGCCCGGATATCTCGCTGAAAAGCTCGAGCACCGCTGTCATCCCCCTGGCATCCTCAGTCGCCCCTCGATAAAGAAATTGGTGTCATCGGCGTACTGGAGCAGCGGGATATGCAATTCCCCCTTCGAGAAGCCCCGTGTGAGACCCCCACGTTGCACCCTACCAACCATACAAGCCAAAACGCCTGCTGTAAAGATGAAGAGTAAGGGAGCAAGGGGGCACCTCTGCCTCACCCCCCTCTGCGGCTGGAAAAACCCGCCCTCCAATCGGTCATTCACGAGGACGGCCATAGAAGACGTCGTCACACATCGCCTCATCCAAGTAATCCAGACGGCCGGGAAACCTCTCCTGTGCAGCGCCGCCCATAGGAAGCGCCAGTCTAAAGTGTCAAATGCCTTTAAAAAGTCTACCTTCCAAAGCAAGGATTTTGTTCCGCATCTCTTCCAGTCCGCTACAATCTCAGCCGCCGTAACCAAAGAGTCAGCAATTTGTCGCCCGTGGACGAAGGCCGACTGAAACGGGGAAATGATGTGTTCCAGCACCCTGCTAAGCCTGCTCGCGAACACCTTGGCAACGATCAAATAAAGGGCGTTGGAGATAGCGATAGGCCTGTAGTCTTCAACCCTGACAGCACCATCAGTCTTTGGAAGCAAAACCACCAGAGCCTTGTTTACCCGACCCCGCATTGCAACGGCAGCACTCCTGGACAACCTCAAGTACCTCTCTGCCAACCAGATCCCAAAAGTCTATGTAGAAAGAAACGGGGAAACCATCAAGGCCCGGCGCGCCATAACTCTTGAGATTCCATACCACTGTCTTCAGCTCCTCAAAAGTCACAGCCTGAGTCAAGATGGACGCATGGGCGTCCGAAAGCCACACTGCTCCCTCGCCCGACCAGCGCCATCGTCTGTCTGCCCCCCTCGCCGAGAACTCCCGAAAATGGTCCGCAATAGCATTGCCCAATTCTCTGTTGCCCTCCACCCGCACATCATCGAAAATCAGAGTCCTGATAGCATTTGTCCTCCGCCTCTCGCTAGCAATCTTGTGGAAGAAAGCAGTGTTCGTGTCCCCCTCTTTGAGCCACATGTGTGTGGATCTCTGTTTCCACTCTGTCGCCCTCTTTCTGTCTTCAACAGTGGTTTTCCTCTGCGCCTTCGTCCGTTGTAGGAGCTCATTCGTCGACAGTGGCCGCTCAACCTCTAAACCGTCAAGGTGGCCTATCAGAGCCTCCTCCTCATCCCTACTTACTCGACGGGCCGCTCTCAACTCCTGCTTGAAAATGCAAAGTCGCGCCCGAAGGGACTCAAGCTTCTTAACAAACCGAGTAGCCCCCGACCCCGCCACCACCACCGAGCTCCAGTACGACTCCATCAGCCCCCGAAAGGAGTCCTCGAGCAACCAAGCCTTCTCATAGCGAAAGAGGCCCCGAGGAAGCGTGGCCTTCCCAGAGTCCCAAAGGATGGGCGTATGGACAGACCAGGAGCGCGGTCTGGCAACGACAGAGGAGAGGGGGAAGGCCTCCAGGAACTCCGTCGACGCCAGAAAGCGGTCCAGACGAGATCTGGAACCAGAGTTCCTCCAAGTATATCTCACATCCGTAGCGTCCAGGATCTCTAGCCCCAAAGAATCGACCACCTCCACAAAGCAGGCAGAGCCAGGGTCCTACCCTCCCCGCAACCTCGGTCGGTCCGAGGAGAGCAACGTAACGTTAAAATCGCCCCCAATCAACCAGGGGACGTCCGGAAAGAAATCCTGAGCCGCCCTCAGGTCTAACCAAAGCACATTCCTCTGAGACGCAGCAGAAGGACCATAAAAACACAACAAGGCGAACAAGGTCCCCGAACGGTGGCACTCCAAAAGGACTGTGAGCAAGTGAGAACCCTTCAGCTCGGACCGCAAGGAGAAGAACGATCCCCTCCAGGCAACAAGTAATCCGCCAGCAGAACCCAGCACCTCCAGCGAGCAGAAGTCCGAGATCAGGCCCGCCCTAAAGGACTGCCTGACCGAATCCGGAAGCGAATCCAGCTTAGTCTCCTGGATGAGAACAACATCACAGCCCCAATCTAAAAATCTTGACCCCATGACACTCCTCTTCTCTGTGTCACCCAGACTCCTGACGTTCCAAGAAAGAATCTTCATTGACAACCGCTTTGGCTCCCCCTCTCTATTCTCACCACCCCTGCAGCTTTCGCAACCTTGGCCAACAGCTTGGAGACCGGGGCAGGAGTTGTAGCAGCAGATTTGGAACGTTGCCTCCTCCGATAACGCTTTCCTGATTTCTTGTCCACCGCCCCTTCCACCGGAAGGGCCACCGACGAGTGGTGACATGCCCATGCCACCCGAATGCTTCTGCATAGAAGTCTCCTCGCCCCAAGGTGGCACGGGCCCGCCTTCAGCAACCGCATTCCACCTGCCACATAGCCCCTCCGGTGAGGTCCCTCCGCCACCGATGCCAAATTGGGTTTCAGGATCGAGAATGGTGACATCGGAGCGACGCCCCTCTACGGCCCCCTGAATAGGTGAGCGGCAAGGAGCCACTGTCGCGGAACCCAAACAAATGCCAGGCGACAAATGGCCTTCTCCGAACCCGCAAGGTAAAAGATCTAAGGTGGGGAACCCGGAGAAGGATATCCGAGAGAACGTAGGTTCCGAAGCATCGCGCGCTGCAAAGATGAGATCCGCCTTCAGGATCCGAAAGGGCGGCCCAACCATCGGGCCCTGAATAGGCGGGTCCGACCCGAAAGGCATTCCAAGCGGCGAGAAGTCTAACGGGTCAGCAACACGAGGGAATGAAAGATCGAGAGTCTCATCGAAAAAGCGCGAGGGTCCAGGGGACGCCAAAAACGAAGAGTCACCATCGACGACCCCTCCGCTTCCCACTTCGCGACCAGATGAAGGTGGACCATCGCCCGTAGCGTGGCCCGACACCCCTCCGCTTCCCACTTCGCGACCAGATGAAGGTGGACCATCGCCCGTAGCGTGGCCCGACACGTCAGCCAGCTCCGGCATGACAGCCTGGCCCGCCACACCCGACGGCGGCGGAGGAACGGAAATCTTGATCTGAAGTCTGAAGGAGAAACGCCCCACCTGGAGGACCGCCTCTGACTCGGACCCCTCTGCGAGCGAGCACTCCAATAGGACCAACGTGAGATCGGGGTCAGACCCCAGCAAGCTGCCATCAGCCACGATCCTGATCACCGAGCCAATGTTCTTCAGAGTCGGGCCTAAAACCCCGGCCGATCGGGAGAGGAGGGGAACTCCGCGAACTTGCGCCAAACGAACCACCGGTCGATCGAATTGGCTGTCTGCGAACCTGAGAGGTCTCCAGAGAAATGCCTCGCTCACCCCGGAAGCCAAAAGCGCCATCTTCTGCGGAAGCGAAAGGCCTCGAGCGCAAACCCGATCGGCCTCCAGCCAAACCACATCCTCGCTGAAATCTTCATCGATGTCGTGAGAAACCACATCCTCCACCGAAAGCCTGGATGGCAAAATGTCGGCCAACACACCAATCAAAGCACCATCGAAACCGCCCCCTGTTTCGCCAGCGCAACCAAGATCCACAGAGATACCTCCGCCGCCTCCCGAAAGTTCTTTTGCGTGCCCGGTCCAGAGACTGAGCGCTCCGTCCCACAAGCAGGACCGCCCAGCCCGCCAACTCCGCTCGACGCCTTGTCAGCCACCAAAAGGGAACAGTTGAGTCTCCGGTACCCAGGAGATCCGCAGGCAAAGCAACTCCGCTCGATGATGATCGTAATTGTCAAACAATCCTTATAAAATCTAAGAAGATGTTCTGACATACACATGTGCTCTCAACATTTAATCATGAATGACATGGTTCTCTGCATTATGCAAAATGGTGGCTTGATAAGAGATGATGCACTCACCAAAAAATCTTTAAGAATTTAAATGGATGTAGATACGATGAGTGTCATCATTCTACAGTTTGTACTCAATTCATTCACGAAGCTTCATAATATTCATATTGTAAGAATTGAATGAAGCATGTATAAATGTTGAAGTACTCTGATATTGAAATCTTTTAAATTCAACAGAAGAGATCCTTTGTCTTAAGCAATGGTTGTTTATAGATGAAGGGAGCACAGTGGAAGCATGGGTCTGACCCAAATAAGAAGAAAAGTCAAAGAGTTGACTGTACTTCTGTGACTTCCATATGACATCCAAAGAGTTGGATGAATGACAATACTGCAACAAGCAGATGTCTTAATAGTATGACTATCAAGTATATCTAGAATCCTTAGAGAAGGACCCGGATAGTGCATCGGAATAATATACATCTACATATAACATTGAAATTGACTTTCTTATTTGATAAGATCAAAGTCTGATAATTGTATCTCATTCTTCTAATAATACTTGCAATCGGTTGCATATGTTTTAGAAGACTAAAAATTTTTGACCTTAAGGTTTAATAGTCATCTACGTGGATGTTGATGCAATTGTTGCAACAACCTCTATTGGGTAAATAGACTTCATATTTTCAGTGAGAGCACCCTTAGTCTTAGAGAATGTCTCTATGACCTGGATATTAGAATACACTCATTATTTATTTCTAAATATTGAAAATAAACATGAATTCTGGAATAGACCCATCGTAAAGAGTTATGATTGATATATTTCAGATAGTAATCTAATATCTAGAGGACTCTACTAAATTAGAAAATTAATGAATGGTTCAATAACATTTCTAAATACTGAAAATTAAACCTTAAAAAGATCAATATGAGGATGAAGATCATTTGACAATGATCTTGCATCAAACCTTGGACATATGTCTGTTGATGAGATCAATAGACAAGTAAGAAATGAAACTTTAGTGTGTCTGAAATTTCAAATCTTACATACTTGTGAATATTGTATTCAAAGTAGAAAATGTCCAACGCACCCTTCACTGGGAATGGTGTTAGATGCCAAGATATTCAAGATCTCATACATATTGATGTATGTGGATCATCTATATCATAATAAACACTGATGATATGTGATATCATTCGATGATTATTTGTGATATGAGATTTCTTCCCTTCACCCTAGAAACCTTTGAAATGTTCAAAGATTTCACAATTTTTGCTTAGAATCGAAGTTTGAAGGAAGATGAAATGAATTTAATCTAATCAAGGTAGCATGTACCTATTAGATGAATTCAAGGAATACCTTATGGAGATAGGAATATCATTCATATCTCACTCCTCCTGATACACTTAAACTCAATAGAGTCGTAGGGAAATACAATTGGATCATGGGTGTCATGATTTGATCAATGATTAATCTTAGCATAATTACCTCTTAGTTTCCAAGGTATATATGTAGTAGAGACTACAATATATATCCTTAATAGTATTCCATCTAAACTCGAACATCCTAAGGTTTGGAACCTAACCTTGTGTTGGACACTTGAGGATTTAGGGTTTCTTTGTCCATAACTTAGTCATGGATGCAACTAAGCTGGAAACCTTTTGCCACCAAGAGAAAAGGTGCCATGATAGTCCATCGCATATGTCTAGGTGAAACCTTTTGCCACCAGTCGGACTTTGTAGCCATCTGCACTACCACATACATGATGGCATAATAATACATCATGAAGACCCACTTGCATCCAACCACAAAAGCTCCAGCAATGCCAATAACCAAGGTCCATGCGCCTTTGAACTATGATGTTGCATCTCTTCTTTCTTAGCTAGAAATCACAAGTTATCTCGTAGTGCATCTTGATGTGTATGTGGGACATTAACAGTTGACAATTCCACCACAAACTTCTTGTAATCCCATGAGAGATGATCGAGGGAGAAACAACTAGAGAAATGGTATGCGGTACATGAGCGTCTATGCTTCCGAAGTGCAATGGGTCGAGTAAGATTCTCAAAAGGATCGTACGGTCCATCCTATTGAATTGTAACATCTAAATAAGTCACATCATACTATTGTACATTAAACTACTAAACATAAACATATGCCATAAGTAGAAAACATGTATTCAGAATTTATCTGGGGTCTACTAGATGACGAGGAAGATACAAGAGCAGGGGGTTCTATAATTCTAAGTCTTAGTGCATACATACGAGGCAAGGTCACAACCAAAGTAAGCAAAGACGGAGCGGGAGGTGGAGGTGGTCGGTAAACCTCCATATCAAACTCAGATGAAGTCATCATGTCACATATGGGAAAGAAGTACATAACAGAATCGAAGAACGTGATTTCAACACTTACATGGCATTTAATGACATCAGCACTAACATAGTACATTCTCCATAGGTTCAAAGCATCAATACCTCTTTTGGATCTGAGGATAGCCCACAAAAATGCAGTTGATCAAGCGATGAGATAGCTTGTCTCGGTGAAGAGTCAAGTGATGAATAAATGCAACAAACTGAAGACATAACACCTTAAAAACAAAACCATATCGAGAAATGCAAACAAAAAAGGGCCATGCTCTTCTAACATGAAAGATGGCATGTGATTAACTAGATAGCATGCAGTGAGGACGTCTCTCCAGTAGGAGTGAGGAGCATGACTCTGTATCAAGAGTCCTGATGATATTTTATCATGTGCATGTCTTTCCTCTCGGCAACACCATTCTGTTGAGAAGTATATGCAAGAGGTCTTATGCAGAATCCCATGAGACTTGAAAATTACATATTATTGGCCAGTGTAAAACTCCGGTGCACTATCACAATGCACATACTTGGCAGTGACAGAAAAAATATTTTTTTATTCAATGATAAAATTCTTCATAATAGTACCAACCCCAGATCTATGCTACATCAAAATAACCCAAGATAATCTAGAGAAATCATATACTGCCACAAAATAAAACAGTGCTCGTGATGGTTGGGAACACAATTGGAAACCCAGATGTTAAAATAGACTAACTCAAATAAAGAACTATTACTACGAGCATGACAACTTGAAAGCCATTGAGATGGGGCAACACGTAGAGAGGCCCACAAGAGGTGGTTGGTTTCTCGTGGAGCGGCGGCAGCGTTCACTTCGTTCAAAGCAGTTGAAAGGTTCGATGAGACATGGGTCGCAACACAAAGGTGGAAGTTTGAAGTCGGGCTAGGATGCACGGGGAAGATGCCTCCATTACAGAGGCTTTAGCCACTAGTCGGTGACATGTCAAGATCATGTTAGGTGTTTTTCATGCGGTAAAGTTGGACATCGACGGCAGACATGTGCCCACAAGGACGAGCACCCTCGAGAGTGGGTGTTTGCTAAGGCTGGAGCTGAGAGGAATCACATATTGGTGGGGGTTGCCAGGAAGGAGATTGTGTGCCTTATTGATGATATGTCAAATATTGGGAAAGTGATAGAGGAGAGTTTTATAGGAGATGTGGCACAGTTGGAGGGAGCAATGGCATATACGAGGGGCTTGGATCATATGGGATTGTTGAAGCGAACCCGAAGCATATCATGATCTCCTTTTGCATGTTCGAGCATCGACGGAGGTGGGGTGACAACAATCGAGACCCCATGTTCTGTCGACGGAGGAGGAAAATTGGCGCATGGGTCTCGATCTCTGGTGCATGGGAGTTCACAGAGTTACAAGGCCATGGTTGTAGGGAGGCGGACCCTGGGGTTGGATTGCGCCTTAATCCTCAAAGTCATGCCATACGGGTTCGAACTTCACCGATGGGGGGATTCAGTAGGAGTTACTATCAGGCAGTGGCAAAAGAACGAAGGAGGTGGTGCTGCGAGGAACTGTACCAGAAGTTAGAAGAGTTTGGGACGGGAGGTGAGTTAGCAGCGGCATCTGGAGATAGGGGAGCCTCATAGACCACTAGAGGGCGGGAAAGGAGCCAATGGTAAGTAAAGGGATGTCGTTGAATGGAGAACAGGCGATCAATGCTCCGGAATGGGGGGATGTTGAAAGGAAGCTGATAGAATGCCTAAGTGTAAGCTCGCCATGTAATGGTCTGACATGTTCTCAATGAAGGTTGTGGCATTGAATGTGAGACGTCTGGGGAGGCCAAAGAAGCAAGTAGGGGTTCAGAACTTATTAAAAAAAGATCTTGTGATGCTGCAAGAGACAAAGATTTCCCAGAGAGGAGATTTGGTTTGAAAGCGATTGGTGGTTCGAATATAATACGATTTAGAAAAAATGATTCGAATGGGACATATGGTGGCATCAATATGGGTTGGGATGAAGATAAATTCGAGTTGGTGCAAGGAGAGATCGTGAGCGACCATTGTCTTACTGTAGTAATGAGGCGAAAAGCTGATAATACAGAATTCATGCTCATCAATATGTATGGGCTGACCGATGGAGCAAATTCTCCGCTCTCCTTGATGACTTATGGTTGATATGTTTCTTGGTTGAACCATGGATAATTGGTGGCAATTTCAATGAGATGCTTCGACCAGAGGACAGACCAATGATGTGTGGTAAGGCAGATATAAGGTCGAAAGATCTTTGGTCTCTAATATGTGAGTTATGCCTTTCAATTGTGCACACCTCGGGTTGTGGCTACACATGGAGAAATTCTAGATCGAGATTCAAGGATCGACGGATTCCTTGTGTCCACTGAGGCATTGGTTGCTTTCCCATTGGCCAGGGTTTGGGCATTGCCTCGGGCCCATTCAAACCACACCCCCTTGCTCTGGCCATCCGAGGAGGTTGCAAGGTCAAGAACTTTTTCCAGATTTGAGTGTGCATAACTATTGAAGGATGGATTCCAAGATGCAGTTAAGTCTTGTTGGGATGGGAAGGTGGCGTGATGAGGGGTTCGACCATAGTTAGGTCAGTTGCTAAGATGATAGAGTTGCAGAAATTTTTAAAGGAATACAATAAAGCACCCGAGAGCAGTGTCGTGCCAGGATAGCGAGGGCACGAGAAGAAGACTCAAGACTGGATGTGATGGAGGATGAATGTAAGCTATTGGCGGAGGAGATTGAGGAGAGATCCAGACATCTTCATGAGAATCTCTTTGAAGATAAGAAGGTGGAGGTTGAGTGGAGGAAGAGATCACGACAGTGTTGGTTGAAGGATGTCGACGCCAATATCCGATTTTTCCATTTCGTAGCATCGAGTAGAAGGAGGAACTACATTCAAGAGATCTCTATGGGTGGCATGCAGTATTGTGGAGAGCCGAAGGTGAGCAAGTCGCTTCGACACTCAATTTCAGGCAGCTAGTAGGAGGGTGTCTTATAGCAATTGGGATGATGTGAAAAAGGTGCGAAGGAAGTATGTCGAATCAGGCCAAGTCTTCAACGGTAATGTTTATCGAGGTCAATAAGGCGATGTTTGATCTCAATGTTGACGACGCTCCCCTAGTTTTTTTCTATAGAGAATTGAGGGATGTAATCAACACATATTTGTTGGAGGTACTACATGAATTTAGCATAGGAATCTTATAGTTTAAGCGGTTATACAAGGCATTGCCATTTTGTTGCCGAAGCGGAAGATGCCCAATAGAGTTGAGGAATACAGACCAATTGATCTCTCTAACATGGTTTATCTGATCATTGTCACTGCGTCTCATTATGAAGGATATCATTTCCCCGAAGCAAACATCCTTTGTTCCAGGTAGGAATATGGAAGACGGTTTGGTGATTGCTTCAGAACTAGTGCGGGATTGAAAGAGAAGAAAGGTTTGCTCTATAAGGTAGATTTTTCTAAGACCTATGACTGCGTCGATTGGAGTTTAGTTTTCCAACTGTTTAGATCTACTAGATAAAGAGATGCATTATTTCGACTTCCTATGTGGTACTTGTGAATGGAAGTCCATAGAGCAGTTTCTTTCAATTGCAACAGAATGTTCGTCACGAATGCATGTTGGCCCCTTTGCTTTTTGTGATGGTAGCAGATGCATTGACAGTTATAACGAGGTTGGCCTCACAATGCAGATGGTGTTCGGGTTATTGCAATGGCAATAATTATATCCCTCTCATGTAGTATGATGACGATACAACGATCTTTCTAGATAGGAAACTGAAGCAAGCTAGGAGGGCCACTCAAATTATGGAGATTTTCGAACACGTTTCTGGGATGCATATCAATAGGGAGAAGTCCATTGGGGTCCCCTTTGGTTTCTCTTAAGATGAGATTCAGATCGTCAATGAGACCCTATGATCCTTGGTTGGTGTATAACCTATCACATAATTAGAGCTACCACTGGTGGCGAGGAGACTGAGGGTGATTGACTGGAGGCCGATTTCAGATAGATTAGAGAGGAAGATGGCAAGGTGGAAGGTTGCACCTCTTTCGAGGGGAGGAAAACTGATTTTTCTCAAGCATGTCCTGGCAACTATTCCTATCTTCTTTTGTTCAAGTAGGTTGTTTCCATTGGGAGTTCGTAGGAAGAGGCTCTAATGAGAAGGTTCTTCTGGTCAGATGGGAGGCAGGCGAAGAGTGGGATTCATCCCGTTAAGTGGTCCATTGTTACCATGGCTAAAAAGAGGGGGAAGTGGGCATACTGACGATGGATTGCAAGAATAAGGCATTCATTGCCAAATGGGTTGTGCGGACACGGAGCGAATCAGACGATCAGGTATGTCAGTTGATGAGAAGGATTTATGATATTGGCTAATCAGACACGACCACTAACATGTGTATGCCTTCTTCTTTATGGCAAGGTATTAGAAAAGATCATGCCAAATTTGAGGGAGAAACTACAACCTGTGCTAGGGGATGGGAAGTTGTTTCATTTTTGGCTAAACAACTGGTGACAATGGATGGCGCCCTTGGGGATCGTTACCCTCGGTACTTGGTGCGGGTGATGAATAACAACATTTTAGTTCATCGAGACTAAGTACAAGATACTAGGTCCCCTTTTTCAGGACAGATTTTTCGAAACAATGATTAGAGGATTTCTTGAGTATATAGAGACAACTAGTACACAAGGCTAGGCCAGCAATGGGATGAGATCATTTCAAATAGGTGGATGGTAACTTCTTGGTGAAAAAGGCGTATGACTTCTTTAAGGAGGATCAGACAAATATGGAACGAAGGTTTTCGGCTCGTTGATATGCTAAGATCACTTGGAGGAGCAAGAACCCTCAGAAGATCAAGATATTTGTATGGCTCGTCAGGCACGGATGCTTAATTGCGAAGGAACGGCGAGGGGATTCTTCAAGGTAGAGATCAATTGTGTAACGGATGTGGGGATGAGGTTGAGGAGTTGGACCATCTCTTTTTCAGATGTAATCAATCGGCTAGAGTGTAGAAATCAGCAGAGATCGCATGGCTCCAGGTGGACAGTGAAGAGCCTCGGTCTACCCTACTTAATTCAACCGAATTATCGATTAAATTTAATATGCGTTCGTTGTAGTCGGGTAAATCAAGACTGATCAAAACCACTTAGATTAATATCAAATTAAACACAAGCGGCAAGTTTTTTATTTTACTTGGGCAAGCCCAAGGTCGAATTCAGGGAGGCGCCTTTTTCCTTAGATTAATTTAAAGTCAATTTCGATGTGAGATTCTTAGGAGAATTTTTTGTATTTTTTATGCGATTAAGAAAATGCGATGCAATTCAAGCCAAATTCGACGGTTAAAATTTAAAGTATGGTCAAATTAAGTCCAAAAATTATGAAACTTGGCCAGAACATGATATGCAATGAAATTAATCTACTGCAACTTTTTTGGAATTTTTCGACTCTAAATGAATTAAATATGAATTAAAAATGAAAGCAGTTTTTGCAAAATTAATTTTAATAAATACTAAATTAAATCATTTTCAGATATAAAAATTAACCTAGATACTTCTATGTGAGATGAATCGAGGAAAATTCATAAACCTCAAAAATAATGAAATTTGGACCTATTATAAATCAATTACGCAAAATACTAATTAATTTATTAAGGCCTCGTTATGCGTGCAAATGATGTGATTTTTGGGCACAAAGTAGAGCTACTTAAACTAGACCTATTGTGATTTTTTGGTGATTTTTGGAGCAACAAATAATTTAATGTGGAATTAAAGGCACATAATAGGCAAACTATGTAAATTTCCACAAAATGAATAATATTGAATTCCTCAAGGCTCTCAAAAATCTGACAAGTGTCCACAATGATAAAGCACAAGTTTCTCTACGCTTGGGCGAATGGGGGATGGCAATTCTTTTCTTTTCTGGCGCGACGCTTGGGCGGGGGACACCTCTCTCGCTATTTCATTCCCTCGTCTCTGTGCTCTGGCTTCTGACTCTAGCGTGTCGGTGGCGTCCTCTTGGAGCGGGGGCGAGTGGTTCCCTACTTTTGCTAGCAACCTTTCCGACGAGCGATTTGATGACTACTTAAGGCTCCTCCAACAACTTAGGGCTGCGCCAAAGCCCTCGACTACCAGGGACCATTGGGTTTGGCGCGACGGCATTTTCTCTTCGAGGCGGGCGTTCAAGGTCATCTCGCAACAGCAGACCTCTGACCGGAACCTCCTCTGCATGGATCTTGGTTGACTGTGGCGCATAAAGCTACCAAAGAGGGTGATTTTCTTCCTATGGCTCTTGAGACGTGGGAGGGTCTTGACCCGAGATAGATGTGCAAAGTTTGTCTCGGGGACTGTCTCCCTGGACTGTGTGCTGTGTGGCGACAATGTGGAGACTTTGCAGCACCTTTTTTTCCTATGTCCGAGCTCTGGCACGATCTGGGATGACCTCAATGTTTCTTGGGTCAACGCATCTTCGGCTGGCTCGTTTTGGGACTCTATGCGCTCAAATGCTGATCGGCCAAGGAGGGAGTTGCTCCGCCCCTTCGCTTGTATCTGGGCGCTGTGGCTCGCTAGGAACACAAAGATTTTCAGGGGTCAAAGGTTTTACAAGGAGAATGTTTTAGCACACGTTGATCTACTTATGAATGACTGGCTGCTCCTGTAATGGTTTTTACGTGTGCTCTTACTCTTTTGGGCTGGGGCCTCAGGCGGGATCCACTCGATCCTTCGTGTCTGTATTTCTTTACTTCCGCCTTCTCCTCTTCATCGTTTTTTAATAATAATATTTGGGGAGAACACCACGGCGTGTTTCCCCCGAAGTGCTTTGGTTTCAAAAAAAAAAGTTTCTCTACAACATGCAATTTTTGGAATTATAAAATGATGCTAGATGAGTACCTAAATAAACGTGCAAACACAGGGACTAAAATGCAAACATGAATAAAATTGATTAAATCAGAAACACGCATACAGGGACTAAAATACAATTACCTATAATGCATAGGACATGCATGCAAATTCTCCACAGAACATGTGCGCCTCACGTGATGTGCCTGGTAGGGACTAAATTGCAATTCTGAAAACTTGCAGGGGCCTCGATGTAAATTACCCAGACCGCACGTAAAGACCACGTGAGGTGCTAGGCTCGAACAGAGGCTCGAACGGTGATGGAGGCCCAGACGGCGATGGAGACTCGGGTCTGCTTCGGATGAGGGTCGGATGCTCCGAGCCTAAGGGTCGGGGAAGAGGCTCGGAGCTGGTGACGTGGCTGCACATGGACCGTTAGATCAAGATGAATCCAACGGTGGCTGGAGCGGACGATGTAGAGCGCTAAGGACCGTCAGATCCTCAGGCGATCCAACTGTATCTGGAGCTCCTGGAGAGTGCGACGTGGCGATGCGGACCATCCGATCAAGACGATCGGACGGCAACTGTGTTTCGTGCTCCTCGTCGCCGCCTCCTGCGGCGGGCGTGGCTGCGCTCCGACGAAGGGTATCTACCTCCACCGCCTTGTTCCATGCTTGGTGTTGATCGCTGGAGACTCCTGAGTGGCTGGACACCACTGTAGAAGCTTGGCAAAGCCGCCGGACGTTCTGGAAGAAGCGGGCGTGGTCTGCACGCCGGAGACGAAGGAGCTCGAAGAAGCTCCGGCGAGATGTCCGGCCAATGACGAATAAAGCTCCTGCAGTGTTAGTGAATGCCAAAAAAAGGTGCTCGTGCTCGCGTGGATGAAGTAAGTGATGCGAGGCATGTGGGGCGAAGTGGGTGAACGGACCGAGGTGTTCCTCCGCCGTGATCGGCGAAGCAGTGATCGATGGGTCGTGGAGACGCACGGAGTGTTGCGCGACAACGGCAGCTTCGATGTGAAGCTTGAGCGATGGTTGGTGGAAGGTGGTATGGAGTGGAGAAGGCGGAGAAATTCGGAGAAGATCGGAGGAGGAGGAGGAGGAGAAGGTGGAGATCGGAGAAGAAAATGAAGGATGCTACCTGGGAATGGAGGCTCGAAGTGGAGTCGTCGGTCGTCGCTCGAGGGCCAGTAGGAGCCCGAGCTCACGCATCTCGATGGAGGAGCTGCTGCACGGCGAAGCTCGCCATGGATCTCGCCGGAGAAGAACCGTTGTCGTCGCTCGATTGTTGACCTAATCTCTGTCATAGACCGGTGGAATGGAGCTCTAGGGTTTCTCGTGCAAGGGCGGATGGCAATGAAATGGGGTGGAGGCGGAGTATTTAAAGGGGGAAGGTGGTGGTCCGATGATGGTGGAAGTGGTTTTCGTGGGCATTGTGGAGCGAGATAGAGGGATTCATGGCGCGAGTGGCCGCTGGCGAGAATGAGGGGAGTATGGGGTTGATCGTGGAGTGATCATCGAGTGGAGAAGGTGGCTGACGAAGCAGGGAAGATGAAAAGGGCGGAGATGGAGCGCGAGGTGGGGCGACGTGGGCGAGGGGACTTCGGGAGGTTGACGACGAACTCTCGATCGTTGGATCTAGTGATCCAACGGCTCTGAGCGGGGCACTAGGGAATGGTTGGGATTAGATCAGAGTAGTGCCATCGAAGGGTGATGGATGCGCCACGTGGCGGAATGTGGATGCGGCGCTGGCGAACGATGGAGATGGCGTCTGGAGTTTGATCGGAGGGTTGAGATAAGGGCAGAGATGGACGGAGGTGATCTGGAGAGAAGGAGAGCAATCGGACGGTGATGGAGCGCGCCACATGGCGCAAGAAGGTGAAGGTGTTGGTGAGCGGTCCAGATACAATCTGGAGTTGATCAGACGGCTGCGAGATGATGCAGCATGGACGACTGAGATGTAGGTCGATTGAACTCCATCCAACGACAAAGAGGAGAGGGCGCGTGTCAAGCGAATAGATGGGTCGCGTGGCGCAACCAGAAGGCGCCATGTGGCACAATCATATTATTGCGAGGAAAAAGGTGAAATAAGAGGGGGAAGATAGCCGAATTTGGAAAAACTAAAAACATGAAAGTTGTAGATCTCGATGAGATCTACAAGTTTCATGTTAACCAAAAACGGAAATGAGGTCAAATGAAGTGATAAAATACAAGGGTACAAATACAAATACATACAGTATACAATGGGGACCCAAAACCCAAGTTTTGCATACGAGCTCCGATTTTAATAGAATTGGTCTTGTTTTGGAGGTCTCTGAATGTATATTATTTTAAAAGTGAGTAGACCTAGATCGGAGGATGTAAGAGAGAGAGATATGCATTTTAAGGTTCATGGTCTCAAACTTGGACTCGGGTTTTTTTGGTTAATTTTACAAATTAGCATTTTTTTGGTATTTTTCTTGTATTAGTGTTAGTTATATATATGCTATAAAGTTGAATTTATGGAATTTGGAGTTAATATAAAATATATACAAATAGGTGACTTTTACAAGTGAATTTGGCTTCTTATTTAATGCAGATGTGAATGCTAACATGCAGATATAATCTATGCATGCATGAATGCTAATTATGTAATATAGGTTATGAAATGCATCTAATTACTCGGGAACAAAGCTTTATTTTCAACTTTTAGAGTGATGAATCACATATTCATCAGACAGCAGTGCTCTTTTCTAGGATTCTATCAAAAGGACATGTGGCAACTCTCGAGAGAACAAAAACTCCCTACATTTTGCACTTAAGTGGGCTACTTGGTGTGCTAGGAATGGGGTCATCTTTCGTGGTCAGTCTTTTTATTTTGAAAATGTTTCGAACATTGTAGAGCTCTTTGCTCAGCATGGATATATGTAAGGTAATTTTTAAGTTAGTTTAATACAAGTTCGAGGTGGGTCCCAAGTCGGGATTTCACCATTTTTTCCTCTAAAAAAAGACTTGGAAAGCCATTATGATGATGCTTCCCGAGTTGGTAGGTCTCGCACTGTAAGCTGGACTAAGGAGAGCTCTAAGGAAGGACTCTACGCAGCTTTTTAAGAGGTAAATAACCGTAGAAGCCACGAGTATGAAGAGATTGGCACAGTAGAGATGGCAGATCTACCTGCATAAGGACATTGGACCAATATGTAGAAACCCCCTTGCTTATAGCCACATCCAGTCATCTTGTTTCAAGTATATCATGAAACACAAGTGAAGATGAATCGAAAATGGCATAACATTTGAGTTTCTTAGTAATCTTACTAATGGACACTAAATTCATAGAATTTTCAGGAGCATGTAAGACGCTCTTTTAGATGCATACATGGCATCAAGAGGATCTCCCCTTTATCCTATTATAGGAGAGTGTCTCCCATCAACAATGTTGATAGAGTGTACAAGAGGAATCATGCTATAGGAAGTAAATTGTTCTCTATTTCCACAGAAATGATGAGAGGCTCCTAGATCTATTGTCCATTAGGTGAAGTCAGTGTTATGATAGGTGGTAAGAGCATGACTGGTACTTGAGGTGTTAACAAAGGTAATGGTGTCAGAAAATAAAGGAAGGGGAGCCTGTAGCAGTTATAAGTCACATAATCTCCATCGAACAAGAGGCAAGATCCTCATACGTATACTCGAAAGGTGCAGTGATGGTCTTTAAGAGCTCAACAACATTAGCAAAAGCAAGACGATCATGCTTTCAATAGCATGTGTCCTCGGAATGCCAAAAGTAATTGCAATAAGGGTACCACAAACAAGGACGACCACTTCCTCTACCACAGACGCCACATCCTCTAAACTTAGCAGACCTTCCTAAACCTTGTGAAGTAGTCATGGCAAAGGAGGTCAATGCAAGGATAATGGTACCGAAATTCGACTAAGATAGTTGTATGCCTTCTCCATATGAGGTATTGAAATAGAAGCTAATAATGTAGTCATCGACTAAGACACCAATCATGATGGTGTTCTTGGATGTCCGTTGATGCTCAATAATATGGCTGGAGGACATATAACTGTGAAGTTTCTCGAGCATGCCCTTCAGACTGGAGTAGAACGTGTGTAGGCAACTATTTTGTTTAATCATGTATATGTCATGATGAAGCTGAAGAAGTTTTGTTTTATTCTTCGCCAAAGAATAGAGTGCAGCAAGTATGTCCCACATCACCTTCACAATGGACTAATGCAAGATTTCATTGGAAATCATGAGAGTGCTAGATAGACACACTCTAGCCCATGCATTATCCTGCTTCCATATAGCATTGGACCAGTCTTTTCATATGATAGGAGAGTGTCTTCCATCAGCAATGTTGACAAAGTGTTCAAGAGGAATCGTGCTATAGGAAGTAAATTGTTCTCTATTTCAAAAGAAATGATGAGAGGCTCCTAGATATATTATCCATTAGCTGATGTCAGTGTTGTGATAGGTGGTAAGAGCATGGCAAGTACTTGGGGTGTGGACAGAGGTAATACAGTCGGACGATAAAGGAGGACCAGCTGTAGCAGTTATAAGTCACATAATCTCCATCCAACAAGAGGCAAGATCCTCATACATCTACTCAAATGATGTAGTAATGGTATCTGAGAGCTCAACAGCATTAGCAAAAACAAGACGACCATGCTTCTAATAGCACGTGTCCTCGGAATGCCAAAAGCAAGTGCAATAAGTGCACCGTGAACAAGGGTGCCCACTTCCTCTACCACAGATGCCACATCCTCCAAACTTAGCAGACCCTCCTCGACCTCGTGGAGCAGCCATAGCAAAGGAGGTCAATGCATGCATGACTAAACGGTACCGAGATTCTACTAAGACGGTTGCATGCCTTCTCCATATGAGATACTGAGATAGAAGCTAATAATGTAGCCATCGACTAAGACACCAATCATCATGGTGTTCT
Source organism: Ottelia alismoides (assembly GCA_037367405.1). NCBI lineage: Eukaryota > Viridiplantae > Streptophyta > Magnoliopsida > Alismatales > Hydrocharitaceae > Ottelia > Ottelia alismoides. The sequence continues at coordinate 817,638 of JAZKJV010002039.1, read as the reverse complement.
TGTATGTTCGCTGATGTTCAATAATAGGGCTCAAGAGCATATATGATATAACTGTGAAGTTTCTCGAACATTCCCCTCGGATTAGAGTAGAACATGTGGAGCAGGCAACCATTTAGCTTAATCATGTATATGTCATGATGAAATTGAAGAAGTTTTGTTTTATTCTTCACCAAAGAATAGATTGTTGTAAGTATGTCCCACATCACCTTCACAGTGGATCGATGCAAGATTTCATTAGAAATCATAAGAGTGCTTGATAGCCACACTCGAGCCCATGCATTATCATGTTTCATATAGCATTGGACCAGTCTTATCGACCAACTTTGTTCCTGTCAATATGCATTTTTTAATGTGGCTCTCCGTAACGAACATGAATTGCACCGCCCACAACTCATAGTTCATCCCATCCATTTTGACAGTCGGACAGGGGCCCTTGACGGCTCCAGGAGACAGAGTAGCATTAACCTTGCTCTCTAACATGACAAACGAACAAGGTATGGAAAGAACAAGACCAATATATAATTCAATACTTATCTATACACACATAGAAATGAGGTTGTGTGAGTAGACCTAGATAACACAACATTCCCATTAACCTTGTCGGTGCTATAGGGCCTAAAGGTCGGACTTATACGAGCAAACATGAACAAGGTTGACCCAAGAAACCTCGAGAGCACCTTTTCTTTTGCTTGACAGACCCCGCTCAGCTGCATCGAAGCCTACACGGTCTGTCCATATGTGTTTACATGGGTACGAGGGGATACGAGTGTCATTGCTATATGCAACAATGGCAACAGTGAGTCTTATTGAGCATTAGCATATGCGGGCGGTTGTAGTGGTCGCTCGAGGGTGTTGTTACGTAGCTACAATGGTACTGATCGATGGAGGAATTGCTAGGAGGTGGTGGGAACGTCTGTAGGTGTTGCGTAGGCAGCTATGCATATAGGGAAGGAAAGAGAGGGGCTATCAGCGGGGTAGGAACCAAAAGGATGCCATAGCTCTAATCCAATATTGTCGCTTCAGTGCAATACGAAAGAAAAATGAGTGAGTTCTTTATTATGTGCCCTAGAGCTCTCTTTAGAGGTTAGCATGATGGGCTACACGTAGAAAAGGTAAAAGACAATTGGCATATTACAAATTATTGTAAGAGTCTACTTCCTATAACACATATATCATGCACAAAATATGTGATATCATGATGTAAAGGCATAGGCGAGACTGAAAATTCAAACTTTTTCATATCTCTCGAAGGATCACACACGACTCATCTCCCTGCAGTGGAAAAGCAATTGACTTGCATAAGGTTACATTTGAACCAACATAGTGGCAATGACGGTTAGGATTGAAGCACTTGTATATAAGAGGAAAAAGGATAGTGGTATAAAAGGTGTACACCCTACCTTTTGTATTTACAAGCCAAAATTAAGAATTACAAATACCGAGATTTGGAAAGAGACTCGGCATGCTCAATCACATTCCCCACATAAATTCTCATCTGATAGAATATCACACCAATTCCTTGCCAATCAATTGCTCGCACTATAACCAATGTTTGGATGCTATCAAATCAAAACCACTCCAGCATATATGTTGATAGAATCCCAAAATGCTAATACACTATTTGTATCTACCACGGTGATCTAAGCTGCATCTTGGATTAAGATGATGCAATTAAAGAAAAAATGATCCACGTACTTCAAAAAGCTAGAACATCATAGGCATAAAACATCCATCCTCTGAAAAATTATGGCCTTCCGAACGCAAATAATCCCACATCCACGCCTCAAAAGTCAAAGAAAGATACTAACTCTCAAAGAGATCTTCAGCCATGTACCCTCTTGTAGTCTTGGAAAATCTTCAAGATGAACATTATCAATGCATAAAGCACCTTACAAGCCTTCTTGATAGGGAAACACCCACTGCACCAATACCGACAATTACATTCCTCGATGGACCCTCAATAGTAGCTAGATATCCAGACATCTCCTAAAAATCTTCCACCCTTTCATCATATAGCTCTGAGCAAAACAAAAAAGTCCAAGCACCATTTGACTAAACATTAGCAACATGCATTCTCTGATCAGTGATCAAAATGAACCATGGGAAACAATCACAAATAGCTCCTCTCAAGTCCAATCATAGTGCCGAAGAAGAAATCGCCTCCATCCCCCACACTTTTTTTATGCAAAAGCGGGTGAGCCCCCATCGTGGGGGTCATCTCTTGAGATATATTAGAAAGTAAGATTTGCAAAGTCATGATGCCCAGAGGTTACAGAGAGTGTTGCAGTGAGCGACTACATTTTCTTCATAAAACGTCTGATTGTTGAAGATGTTTCATTACGTCCCGTCCAAATTGCCCATAATACCGCGAATGGCTTCCAAAAATCAACTGTAATGCTTCAATTCACACGCCTGAGGGAGGCCCAGAACTCAAAAAGACCGACTACTTCAAGCCAAGATATGCCCAAAACCAGCCAGACACGTACGGATGCTGGGCACCTAAAGAAGAGGTGATCGGAATCTTCAGTCATTTCATTACATCTCTCACAGCTTGTACCTGTGAGACCCAGTAGTCTTCCACGGCGCATTTTGTCCAATAGCCGCCCCCTTCTTAGTAACCACAGGAAAACCTTGACCCTGCTTGGAATTTTTGCCGCCCAAATGATTTTTTAGTCATCTTTCATTGCATGCTCCAGCACATGTTCTTGAGTGTTGAACATCACATAAGCTCGCTTAACCGAGAATATCGTGTCACGCCATTGGTAATGGTCCCTACCCGAAGATAAAATGTGTATCTGTGGTAGGGCCTCTTGCATCGTCAAATACTCATCCGATCGCTGGTCCGAGAGTTCCGACCGGAACTCTGGCGCCCACGTACCATTATTCGTCGTCTCCGCAAGGGTGGTCTCCTTAGAAGCTGCCAATGCAAACAAACGAGGGAATCTAGCCTCCAACCGACCTTCTCCCGTCCAATCGTCCTTCCAACAGCGGAAGAGGCCGCCATCACCCGCACTCGGGCTGACCATGCTGATCAGTTGCGGAATGACCCCACGGATGCCCGCCCAAAGTGGGGATTCGAAACGAAATCTACTATCTCCAAAATGGGTCATGACCCCATAGATCTTCCTTAATGGCCTGAGCACTAGAGAGGAGCAGTTGCCCCAAATGGATAGAATCCACTTCGTGATAAGTGTCTTATTCATATTTTCCAAATCACGAATTCTCAGCCCACCGTCATCATGACTCCTTGTCATCTCATCCCAATTGACCAAATGAATACCTTGCCTCTGTTGTCTCCCATCCGACCAAAAAATCTCCTCATTAAGGACTCAATTTTCCTGCGAACTCCCACGGGCAACAACCTGGTAGAGCAGAAGAGGATCGGGATCGCTGAGAGGACGTGCTTCAATAGAACAAGCTTACCCCCCCCGGACAAGGTGATCGCCTTCCAACCCGCTAACTTACGCTCCATCCGCCTGATTATGTCGTCCCAGTCCGTTGTCTTCAATTTCCCAGCCACCAACGGCAGGCCTAAGTAGTGGAGGGGGAGGGTCCCCAGCGGGCATCCCGTGAGCCCAGCCATTCTGTTCCGCTCCGTGTCAGCCATCTTGAAAGTAACTACCGTGGATTTGCTTTTGTTAATCTCCATCCCCCACAGGCCCACACTTGATCGTAGAGAAGGCAAAATCTTTGTCAAAATATTGCAAACCCCTCTTTCAGAAAGAAGACGGTGCATTGACAACACCAAGCCTAACAGACATACTAAAATTGATGCTATAATTCTTCTATAACATCCTGCAAAGTAAGTATAATTGACCCCCCAAACATACATGATCCAATTGGTGAGCAGCACCATGTTTATCTCATTCAATCTAAAACACCCAATCCATTGTGGTCTACAAGTTGTGTCACCACCTACTACTCCACTAGAGGCATACCTGACAATTCCCTTAAGGATGATCATAAGGACTACTTCATCAAAGATACAAACCAACTTTGCGCCCTTAACCATGAGCAGATGAGTTGATGGGAAAAAGATCGAATAACAAAGAGAATAGCCTTCAAAAGCGTCGGCTTCCCACCTTCTAGAAAGATAAGTTGTCTTCCAAGCAGCTAGTTTCTTCTTTAACTTTTCCAAAAGTGGTAGCTGGTCAAATGACGAAGCCTACTGCAAATCAAAGGAGGGCGTTTAAGGCAAAGCTAGGGTTTTCGTGGAGAGTGCGAGATAAGTTAAGAAGGTACAAAAAAAACAACCTAGGATTGTTTTATAATACTATGCAGAGAAGAACATGCTTTTCAAAGTATAGAGATGATAGTAGAAATATATAAAAGTGAAATGAAATAAAAATGGGATTGTAAAGATCTTGGTACATATTACAATATATTCTAAAAATCTCCGAGGATATTCTAAGGATTTAAAAGACTATAAAGGATCTACTAATTTATAGCAGTAAAAATTAACACTCGCTTATTGTGTTCATGTCACTCATGTGGACATTCATTGGCATAATTCCCCCTCTAAGATGGCATTTTGGCTATCCTTCATGGAGGGCAATAATTAATGGGGTATTTGCAACTCTTGTAAGGTGGTATAATCGGTGTAGTCGGTTCATTGTGCTTGGTGGAATGTGGTTTGACAATGATGTTGTCTTTGGGTCAACTAGAACTTATAGAAAATACAATATATCCGAGCTGTCACTATTGGTGTATTGTTGTATTCTGTAACTAGAACTTATAGAAAATACAATATATTCGAGCTGTCACTATTGGTGTATTGTTGTATTCTGATCACCTTGACCTTTGTGCTTATGTATTCTTGTAGATGGTCATTATCCTCTAATACTCATCCTTTATCTTTCCAAAAAAAGTCATGCATAGTTTAATCACTAGGTTCTTCAAGTATGGTTAATTTATAATCAAACCTGGCAAGAAAGTTCGAGCCATGGTCTTTGCCTTAATGTATCAAATTCTACTGCAAATCAACTGAGAATATTTTGAGCCACATTTAAACTGAACTTGGTTTATCAAGTTTGAGCACAACTCAAGCCAAACTCGGAGCCTTGTCAAGCATTGGACTCGGCAGACATTCTAAGCTGGATGAAAGAATCAAATATATCTAGAAAATCATGATATGTTTTCCAATGTGGGCTGAGACCCAAATTTCGCAGCATTAGAATGGATTATAAGCACAAAATATGTGTTTGTTATGTGTCAAATCCAGTGGCTAACATATAAAAAATCATTAGCAATACACATTTGCATGTTATGCAAAGCATTTTTTAGTAAAGAAATAGACCAATACATGCTGAGAACAAGGAGGTGATCATCTGGCCATAGCCACATCATAATTTCCAGATCCATAGATGTGGGAGTATTCTTTCTAACATTAAGAAGTTTGTAACCCATAACTCTGTGACTCAGGTTCTCAAGGGTTGCAAAAAAAAGACAATTATAAATAGCATCACTGATTTTGTGCCATGTCAACATTGGAGATGGTTTCCAACAACCATCCAGCACTAGATGTATTAAAAACAAACCTGAAATCTTTTCTTATTTTGTACTTCAACAAATTCCAAAGAACCAAAAACATGCTTTGATATTATAAAGTAATTCATGTAACTACAATAGAAGCGTGGGAATGTTGATAAAATAGAAAATAAAGAATTATAGGAAGCCGGCAAGTGAACCAGGACAAAAGCGCACAAGCTTTTAAGGAAATCTTACATATGCAATACAGGATCAGAGAATCCTAAATTCAAAATAGTACCTGGTCATAGTGTCCACTTGTAAGCAATGAACGAGAGGCACCACTTCCACTTGGCACTAGACTTGTCAATATATCCCTCAATGTTGCACTTATATTGAGCCCAAGAAGCATCTTAACCACTTCCGGGGAATTGGACGCAAACTGTGAAAGAACACTCAATACATCCTGGAAAGAAGATTAAAAATAAGAGTTGCGTAACAACAAAAGAAAATGCCAAAAAAATAAAATGTGATTATATGAGTTTTACATCAGTAAATGTTCTTCCCAGTGACTTCCAGCGCTTGGAAGCAATGAGGTCAACACACTGAGAAATCAAGTCAACACTGTGGATTTGAATCAGCTTCTCCGGTAAATCACTAAAGCTTTCCACTATCCTTCTCAAACAAGAAGCCGCTTTTTCAACAAGCTATAATGCAAAAATCCAGAGCAGGTCAGATGTTGGTGTTGCCCTGCTGACCCCAATGTCATGCAAAGGAGGAACAAAAAAAGCAATGTGCAAGGAATACCTTGTCATTGTCATATTGTAAGATACCAGATAATATTGGAACAGCATCCACGACGTGTGGGGCATGACTGGGAGAAAGTTTCTTGCACATGTTCGCCACAGTTGAAAGAGTCGTTTTCTAGGGGGCAAATATCAAACTTGAGAAGTAAATACAGATAGGATATAGATATATTGCCTAGAAAGTGAAACGTAAGTGGGAAAAAAGAATATCAAGAACTACAAGTACTCCATAAATGCTGCGCATGAAGATGGAGAATTCAATAATCAGAAATCTATTATTGCATGATTTTCTGATAAACATAAGCATTTTTTAAAGGAAATAAGCACAGATGAGGAATATCGTTATCGGCTTAGATTGTGAAACTGCATCTAATATCCCAATAGAGTGAACATGATACATGTAACAAATTCACAGTCATCACCTTAAAAATCATTGATGAGTACTATTAAACTAAGAAACTCACCAGAAATAAAACCATAGAGATCCAACACCGTTTTTTCCTTGTTTGGGTTTTATTTCTGAGCAATTCATCATACTCTAGCTTGTGAAATTTTAATTTATACTCTCTTCAAATTAAATCCATGTTGAAAAGGCTTTCGTTGTTGTTGTTGTTGTACTCCCTTTAAATTAAGCAACAAAACTCCATCTTTTCAACTTTAGAAATAAAATTCCCATTGTCATAATCCACAACGCCTCCACTATAAAAGAAAAAGGCAAACCAGAGGAGAGCAACCTGAACGTTAATCGGGAAGAAGTCAAGGTACGCCAAGCAAGCCATAACCGCTCCCGCCTCTAAGCACTGCACAGGCTTGCTCTGTGATACCTTCTCCAGCACCTTCACGCACTGCACAGGCAATTCACACATCACCAAAACGCAGATCGTTGCAAACAAACACAGATCAACTCCACACCACGCACCTGCTCGCCAACGTCCAGATACTCCGGAGCGAGCAGCCTCCGGCAGAGAACGGGCAGCCCCTCGTGGCGCAGCAGGACGGGCACAGACCCGGGGATCATATCACAGAGATAGAAAACCGCGCGGGCGGACTCGAGGAGTAGCTCCGCGCTGCCATCCCCGCCCACCGCGTCTACGAGCGCCTGCATGATGGAGTGTAATTTCGGCACCATGTGATGGATCGTGTACACGGTGGCGTAAAGGAGCATATCTATGAGCTCGGACAGCGCGGCGATCACCACGTCCGTCTCGCCCGATGCGAGCCCTGCGATCACGCCGTCAATCCGCCTCCGGATGTCGCGGTTGATATTTTCGCCATTGGGGCCCTCCGGTAGGTTGTCTTCGTATTCGTCTTCCTCTTCCTCGACGTTGTCTTCGTCGTCGTCGTCGACGACGTCGACGTCGCTGTTCACGTACTCGTCTTCGGAAGGCGGAGGGGGCGGAGGTGGAGGCGGCAGGGAGGGCGGCGGCGGGGAGGAGCGGAACTCGGAGGAGCTGCAGGCGCGCTTGTCCGTGGGGAGGAGGTCGGCGGCCTCCGCCCGCTTGCGGCCGCGCGAGTCCATGGAGTTCCCCAGGTTGGGGCGATCGGGTTCCGTCCGATCGGAGGACGAGGGCGCGGGAAGGGGAAGAGAGGGGAGGGGTGTTTGGAAGGTGGGGAGGGTTCTATAGAGGGAGGCGCCGTGGGGGACTGTATAGCACCGCCATATAGTTTGTTGAGCTCACCCGTGATTTTCTCTCTGATTGCGGTGAATCGACGAAAAATACGGTTTAATTTGAGTTTGTTGTTCCGAAGAACACCGGATTTCTTCTCCAAATTTGCATATGTTATGGAGAATTGCAGGCATATGCTTACATGTTTTACTTCTTTTATTTTTCACATCCAAAGTTCCTAACCACGTTGAAATAAAAGTCAAACACATCAATGTAACCGACAACTAAAGAAGACTATGATTTAAGATATATCTGATTATACATCCAAAATACTCAATGACTCATATGTCTAAATACATTGAAGTAGATGAATATCTAAACATCTTGATTATATCATAGTAATGCTCTCAAAGTTACGTAGAGAGATGAGGATAAATATCCTTCATCTTTTATTAAACCTCTCATGTAGCCTCCTCGGATTATTGATTATGCTAAAATACCTTCACCATATGAATTTTCTTGTTCTCCAATTTTCACTCATTGTATTTGAGAATCTTTATTGATTCTTGCGTGTACGCCAAGCCGCCAAGTGCGTATCACTATCTAGCCTCTTATGGTTGATCATATGATTCGAGTCATACACATACTTCTTTAGGTTTGAAATATGGAGTGCATTGTGTGCGATAAAAATAAAGTAGTAGAACAAATTGATGTGCTAAATTTTCCAATCCTCCTTAGTCCGATGTACCTCAAGGGTAGCTTACCATTGACTCCAAATTTGTATATTCTCCTTATTGGAGACACCTATAGAAACAGGAACTCCCCAACTTGGAATGAGCTTCTCTCTTCGTACGAGAATACTTTTCGTGTTTTTTTGTTGGACTTATTCAACTCCTCTTTTTGGTACTAAGGCTCTCATCACCCTCTTGACTAAACAAGTCATGATATGACATCTCCGTTCGTACAATGCCTTAAATGGTATCATGTCAATCGAGGTTGCAGAAATCGATAGTTGGTACTAGGTTGATGGGGTCACTGACTAAGGATTAATCGGCAGACGGACGACTAATCGGATTTAGTCGATCAATAGTCGGTTTTGAATGTTTTTAAATTATTTGAAATATATAATTTATTTTTTATACATATATTATTATATATTTGTATAGATTGTCGTATGAAACAAAAGAAGTAATTGGCTTTAAATATAACATTAATCCTATTGGAATAAGTTTAATTTTAAAAGGGTAAAAAATAAATAAAAATAAAATAACTCTATGTAAAAGTCAGCCGAGTAGTTGGCCCGATTAGTCGGGTTGACCGGTTAACCCCCCTGATTTGACTAGTCGATCGACTTTTTTACAACAGTGATGCCAATGCTAGAGTTGAAGATATTATTGCATGAAAATTTCACCAAATGAAGGTGATCTATCTAAAGCCTTTTTAACTCAAGAACATACCGTCTCAAGAGATCATCACATATCTAAATGGTACGATTACATTGTACATTGTTTAAGGGTGGTAAAATATATTAATTTTCAAAGTTGTACCCAAAACCTTACGATGATTCTACTGAAATCTATTTGTAAATTACAAACCTTTCATTGGTAACAACACCCGAAGCACTCCATGCGTCTTCATCACATCTCTTAAGTAAATCTATGCCAGTTGTGATGTGCATGTACATAATTGAACGTGGTGATATGTGCTAACTTGGTCAATTAATACAATATTAGTACAAGGCAAGCCATACAAAGTCCATGGAGACACTCTTCTTTTTTATTCAGTAATCGTGATGGGCTTGGACAACCCTGGTAAAGTATTGGTCCAGAAAGTCATATACATTCTCCTCGAGTAGCATCTTCAAGAGTGCATTCAAAATTAGATATAATCGCCATTGGTTTCCAGTGATATCTTTTGAGTTGACAAATGCACGTACAACCTTCTTGGACTTATTTCATATGGTATTTCAACTTCCTAAACCATTTGTCGTAGTATCAACAATGGCATTCTGATATGTTATCGAGACTAGGCGCAACATGACCAATATCTCTTTGGACACCCTGAGGTGGCACCGACTCGTCGTCAAGTTTAGCAAGTGTAACATTTGGTTAAAGCGTGCCACTTTATATGTCTCTCTCTCTCTCTCTGTGTGTGTGTGTGTGTGTGTGTTTGTATGTATGTATGTTTGTATGTATGTATGTATGTATGTATGTATGTATGTATGTATGTATGTATGTATGTATGTATATGTACATACATGTCATTTATGATAGATGAATATATGTCATTCAGATGAAGATTAGTAATCTCAAGATGGGAGAATCCGAAGATAGTTTCCTTAATGATACTTTCATGGGTTTGGTTATTATTATCACCATTTCATGGAGGATTTCTCCAAGTTAGCTATCAATACACTAGTCTCGTTAACATGAACATTCAATGACAATGGATCGAGGATTGTGGGTGGGGTTTGATGCTACTCGAGGGGAGGCTAACATCTACATTTGTGTTAGTAACTCATCTTCACCGCTGAGGTATGGAGTTTAAAGTTATCATATTCACCATTTGGGGTATGGAGTTGAAAGTTATCCGTGAAGTGGGCATATTTTAAAAATATTTCCCATTCTAGGTAGATAATGGCAAATGGTTTATCGTTGGTCAACGTCACAAGGTCCGCAGGCTTACGTGGAACGAGTAATGATTGATACGACAGAAGGTCCGCTGCTCAAATGATTGTAACGACGAACCATTTGCAGTAAGATGACCCTCCCACCCACTCCAACCCCATCATTAACAGAACATAGTTTGAACACATTACACATAATAACTAATGTATTGTGTTTTATTTAATATGATACATGAATTATTATCATGTGTCAGAATAAAAAATTATTACTCCTAAGTATTAATAAACACTAATAATTAATTAAGAGAAGAAGTGTTGTTATCCATAAAAATAAGGAATTCATTAAATTAAACAATCAAGCAAATGGTAATGATTAAAATTTTATTTAATAAACAAGTATTATTAAGTACTTAAAACCAAATTCAAATTATTTAAATATGTTAATATAAATGAATTGAGATTGTGTTAGAGGTTTAATATTGTTAATTAAATGAATAGTAAATACTAAATCCAATTGCTTTCAATAAGAGTGAAATCAAACTCAATTATCTCAGATGTCATGTAGAAAATCATTCGGTATATGTCAATAGTGTGCCTTTATTGTTCATAAATCTTACAAATCAGTACGTTCCATGAGTATGTGAAGTATGTAAATTATTTAATGCATGGATGTTAATAACATTTTGTTGTTTGGAACAAGCAATAGGAGTTCGAATGTAGTGAAATCATTATTGAAAAAGCAGGTCGGAGATGAAGGATATGTGAATAGCTATTATTCATCATTAATTCACATAACGGAGATTTTGTGATTACATCATGAAGCTCATAAAATTGTCGACCTTGAAACATAAATAGGTTGTTTGTCCGTGATGACTGCCAAAATCTGCATCTTTAATAGTCGAGAATTGTAGTATAGGAGACGAAAAATGATTCAGCAAAAGCCGTAATCTTTGAATGTTGTGGAGAATTTTTCTTGGTAAGTCTACCAAGGTCGAACATAGGGAACGGTGGTTTTTAGTTGGGTGGTCTTATATTAATTCAAATAACTAATTAAGTATTAGATTAATCTCTATGTTAGAAAATAAATAGAAAATATGATGATGAAAATGAGATGCAATGTGAAGAAATAGACAGAGAGAATGATAAGCACAGGATCTGTGATTCAATACGAATTAAATCCTCAATGATATAATCAATAAATTCTCAAAATTAATCACAGACCAAAAAGACTAAACTCAAGAGATGTTCGAATCGATTCCAAAGCTCCAGGTCAAAAAGTCAATTGATACTCATGATAACTCGAAGCAAAATATTTGTCCTCGGAATTTATGTGATTTAATTCCTCAAATAGTCAACACTGATAGTTAAGGAATAAATCTTAATTAATCCCCCTGCAACAGTTAAATCCTCAAAGATATCTATAATAGTATAAAGGGATCAAATAAAGTCAGGTCCTCGCTCTTAAATCCCTGCAAATTCAATCAAGGATCTTCTCAGTAAAGAATAACACAAATATGTCAAAAAGTAGCATGCATAAATCAAAATGCCCTTCAAATAATAATCATTCGGAAACAGACTCAGATCCGTCCACAAATAATATATTATGAAAAGCATGAAGAAAAGCTTCAAAACGACATATTATACGCTAAAATCAGAGTTCGGATGAAAAGGATATGCTAAATTGAAGTTCTGGGGACTTAAAAGCAATAAAAGTAAATATTTTCCCTTCATTTTGGTCCCTGGAGGACTTATCTGTAAATAGAAAAATTCGTCTGGTCCTTTCTGCAATTTTCCCACGAGGGCACGTATTTGGCACGAGGCGGGGTGTGTTTGTGGTTTTCTGGAAAGGCAGGGGCACGTCTGCAAATTATCCATGCTGCACGTGCGGTGCACAAGCACAGTGAGGCTCGAATCAGGAGTTGCGGTTTGGGCCACGTGGTAGATGGCGGGTGCTTTGACACCACCCGAAAATGAGGTTCGACGTTCCGAGCCTAGGTGGCTTGGCAGAGGTTCGTTCGACCCGAGCCTCGAGGCTGGGATCGAGGCTTGGGTGGGGGAATGACGTGGCGGCTCACAGACCTTTGGATCCCCCGTTCCAATGGCTGGGCGGACGGCGTCAGGCGGAGGTGCGATGACGGAGAGGAGCTGCAGGAGATCTAGTCGATGGAGTGGGGCTCAAACCCTCGGTCGACACATGACGCGAGGGGTAATGTTATGGTCAGACGGAGTTGATACAAGCAAATGCGGGGCAGTGGCACGGGCGGTCCTGGCTGGGCTCGGCCTCAGGCGACACACGCCCCAGGTCAAGAAGGTGGGCGATCGAGCCAAGGAGGATGCTGGTGCGAAGGCACGGGGCGGTTGTGTGCTCAGGGTGGTCGAGGCAGCCGAGCTTGGGCGGTGGATAGCAGTGGCGCAGGCACGAGGCGGAGCCGTTGCGTATGGCAGCGATATCAGTGGAGGGTCGGCGAGCACCTGCAGGGGTTATTGAAATCGAAAAGTAGGAAGGGGGACGGGGGCTTCGTGCGTGTGGAGGATCGGGAGCTCGAGGTCCTGCATTTGTAAGGCTGGAGATGGAATGGATTTGGCGAGGATAGACTTTGGGCGATGTGTGAAGCTGGTGAATCGGAGGTGAAAGTGGGGATTCGAGTGTTCGGATTGAAGAGAAAGATGATCAAGAGAAGGGTGAAGTCATACCTGGGGATGTGAGGTGTTAGGGAGTCGCCAGAAAGGAGGAATCAAAGGGATTCCCTCCTTGTGTATTCGTCGAGTGCTCCATTGAAGAAGCACGAGCTCTTGAAGCGACTGAAGGAGCTGCTACAATGAGGAGAAGCTTCCTCCTCAGATCGTGCTAGAGAAGATAGTGAGAATTTCATCGCACGCCCCTCTACGCTCAGATGTCACCTGAACGAAGGTGATAGGAGCTCTCTCCTCTTTACTCCAAAAATGGTGGATAGAGGATGACGACCGGTGAGGGAGGGGTTTTAAAGGATAGGTGGGAGGGGGTGTTACGTAGTGTGGATGTAACGGCCGTGGACGACGACAGTTACCAGGGAGGCAGTGGCGTTGGCCGTTGAGGGAGGTAACGGCAACAGGGGTGTGCGCCGAGAAGGAGAGGGAGCGGGGTCACGTGCCTCCCACGTGACCAGGGAGGAGGAGAGGTCACGTGCGTGACACGTGAGCTGGGGGAGGAGAGAGGAGAGAGGGCATAGGGGTGAGGTGGGCATGGCACGCCCAGGGGTTGCCACGTGTCACCCCAAAAAATGCATAAAATAAAGAAGAAGAAAAATAGAAGAGAAATAGAAGGGAGACCTTGGACCCAAAAATTTTCTTCACAAAAGATGTTCATCTCAACGAGATCTACAACTTTTACGAAGGATCCGAGAGTAAAAGAGGTCATATGTACAAAGTGGTATTTTTTGAGGTCTCCTTGTGCATAGAAAACCGACTTTTTAGGGTTTTGTAATGTGTTGAGGGGGTTTAAAAGAGGATAAAATTGAAGAAACAATATGATAATATATAAGACAATTAATTATACATTAATTTTTTTTGGATTCTTAACAAAATAGAAAATAGGAAAATAAAATAGAAGTACAAAATACGAGATTTTTGTAGACACTCATAGAGGACACTCGACTTAGTCAGTTTCTTTGATTTCAATCTTGATCTAGATTTGGATTTTTATACTGCTTAATAAAAATTTCATCAAAGAACACAAATTACAAAGAAATAAAATAAAAAAGGTTAATTATGTATATAAAACTCAGATCAAAAATCGCAAAAAGATAAAATGCGCAAAAGAGGCCCAAAACCCAACTTTCACATATGAGCTCTGAATTTTATGAAATTGGTTTTGTTTTGAAGGTATTTGAAAATGGAGTACTTTAAAAGTGAGTAGAACAAATTGGATACTGTATGAGGAAGATATTGTGCTTTAGTCTGTCTGATGTGAAATTTGGTTTTGGGATTATTTGCACTTATTTGAGTTAGCAATTTTTTTGCATTATTATTTATTCCTATTAATAATATTTACACAATGAAGGTGGTTTCAGATCAATAGGAGTTAGGATGAATTAATTCAAAATAAGGGAAGTTAGCAGTTTTTAGGCTAGTTTACACTTGGATTTTTGGGTTCCTTATTTTATGCAATTATGCATGATGTAATGCAAATATTATTTATATGTGTATGAATGCTAATGATGCTCTATTAATTATTGAATACATATGAATTTTGGAGAATAAAGCCTAATTGACCAATTTTAGCACGATGAATACAAGATTCATCATACCCCTATACTTAAACCATGCTCGTCCTCGAGCATTAGTGAATGAGTGACTTAGTTGGATACATCCCTGACTGTACATGTGATTTTTCAAGGCTCAATTTATCGGAGCCCCTTAATTTGAGCGATCTTAAAATTCTAGGCTCAACCATGCTTTAATCAAAAGGAATCCAACTTCTCTATTTATTAGACTCTCTGTTTGTACATATAATATAAGGATATGACTTTTAGTGTACTGCATTCATGAGAGCCGTGTCGAGATGTCACCTAAGGTTCCAGTCCAAGAGACTCTCCTCTAGACTTAGTCCTCAGCACTAGGGAATAAGTCTATTCTTGCTCCAGTCAACCGTCTCATCAGTTTGTCAGATTTGAAAGTGTAGATGGACGACCATATGATGGAGGGCATATGATTGTGTCTATTTTTCTCTCCCTCGCATTGGAACAAGGGCCTCTCGAGTGCCTTATTACTCAACGCATGTATATTTTTAGTTTGTTGATCAATGTGTTCATCAAGAGAATTCGGAGTCGTCTGCACTTGTTTTTCTGGGAGTACACCAGGGTGTGTCTTTTCTGAGCATCTAAGATACCTTCGATACCCAGACTTGTATCACTATACGATACAGAGCCCTTTTATGGTGCTAGTCTGACTCCTTGGTCCTATATAGCGTTTGGTCCAAGTGGACACTTTAAAAATGGTTGGGAGCGCTCGCCATTGGTGGAAGCTCATAGAATTTGACTTTGTAATGGTTGATGAATATTTCTTTTTTTTTTCTTTTTGGCTAGTTCCAGTGCTTTTACCAAAAGTTGGCGCACACTGATCAACAATTATTTAGTTTCATCACACCCTGGCACATAGATAGATATCAAACGATAGCATGCGAACTTGTTAACGTACTGGCTAAGGTTTACTAACATTCAGGTTTCTTGAAGCCTTCATTAACTTTATCCCGTCCTTGAGCATCATTAGATCGGGTCGAGACTCAAATCACCAGTCCTAGTTCCTCAAGTGATAACTCAACTCATCTCATCAATCATGCAATTGTGAAAGTGATGTGCTGATCATATTCTTTAAAAGGTAGAGATGAAGAGTGTAATACAACGTTCAAATCTTTCAAACTAGGGAAGGGTGGATTATTAAGTTTAAAAAATCCTAATGACTAAGGTTGGTTAGCTCGGATTCTCAAGATCTAAGAAATCCAGTGTCTTCAAATCCTCAAGCCTTGAGTGATAGTGAATGTGTCCGGAATATACCAACCAAGGAATGTATGGATGCATGAGATGCTTAATGAAATGCAAGACCATGAGAAGTTTTCTTTTAATTCAAAAAGAGATTTTTTTTGCTTTTTAAAAACCACGTATTATCTACAAAAAGAATTTAGTATAATATACACTCCTTGTACCCATCCCCGATGTTAGATGAAAACAATTAAAGTACGAGCTATGGATAAAGTATGTAGAAAATATACAAACACACCTCCCTATACTTAGCTTGTGCTATGTCCTCATGGCATAAAGTAAAATGCAGACATAGCAAGCACTAAGTATAGTTAAGCGAAAAAGAAAAATAAGTCGAGATGCCCCCCTATACTTAGACTTTTGAGTGACTAAGCATAGCAGAAAAGCATGAAATGAGGCAGTCGAGGGTGAGGGGAAAAGAATATAAGTGATGTATACACAATGGTACCAGTCCCCCTATACTCAGGCTCAGGTCAGCCCAAGTATGATCGGATAATTACAAGTGAGAATCGGTAGATTACGGATGTACAAGGTCAAGGAGGTTTGCGACGGACCTTCTTGCGGGAGTGTGGCAGGAGATAGCATGGAGATGTGGAGGGCGGTGAAGAGGGGGAGCGTGAGGAGGACCGCCCATTATCAGAGTTGTCCTTAGAAGAATAGTAGTCATGTGCAGAGCATCTCCAACTATTGTCAACCAGAGGTAAGTGCCCTTGGATCAGGGATGTATTTGTTGCACTTACTTTGAACCACTCCAGGACCAGACGAGGACTCTTCAGAAATTGCCTAGTGTCTAAGGTCAAAGGTGACTTTCTTGGTCGATTTGTTTCCTTGAGAAGTATTGGGAGGGAGATGGACAGTCTTCTTCTCACTTTCTTGAGTAACTGGTGTGGTAGTTATGAGTTCCTCGTCAGATGAATCCCTATAACCAATTCTTGTAGGGTCATGTGCTGCTTTGGGCGAGTGATCATGTTCCTGGTGGTTTTGTGAGTTATGGCTTGGGATGTTGATGTCACTTCCCAACAATCATGAATTTTGGTGACATCGGATGTTTCCAGAGTCGGTTCTGTGTATGGTTCAAGTATCTCACGAATTACTGCCGACTCGAAAATTGGACCACTCAAATAATCGTGACGTTCATCAAAAACATGGTCCAAAACATCATAAGCTCCAAAATCTTGAATCCTCAAAGGAGCTCTATTAGGGTGAGAATTAGAGGTTTATCCAACAGTTAGTCTTTCAGGTGACTCTCCTAGGGTTTGTATCTGTGTGCCATGAGGAGACGTCTGATCATGTGAATTGTTTGTCTCTTGATCACAACTGTTGGTTTCAAGGGACGACGACAGTTGGCCGTGGACGGCGACGGTTAACAGGGAGGCGGCGGCGCTGGCCGTTGAGAGAGGGAACGACAGCGGGGCGTGCGCGGAGAAGGAGAGGGGGAGGGGTCGCATGCCTCGCACGTGACCAAGGAGGAGTAGAGGTCACATGCGTGGTACATGACCTGGGGAAGGAGAGAGGAGAGAGGGCATAGGGGTGAGGGGGTGCCATGTGGCATGCCCAGGGGCTGCCACATGTCACCTCAAAAAATTTCAAAAAATAAAGAATAAGAAAAATAGAAAATAAATAGAAGAAGACCTCATATCAAAAATTTTTCTTTTTGAAAGTTGTTCATCTCGATGAGATCTACAACTTTCATAAAGGATCCGAGAGCAAAAGAGGTCATTTGTACAAGTGGTATTTTTGGTGGTCTCCTTGTTTATAGAAAACTGACTTTTGGGGGTTTTGTAATTTTTGGTGGTTTTAAAAGAGGATAAAAATTGAAGAACAAATACGATAAAATATAAGACAATTAATTACACATTATTTATTTTTTGGATTTTTAATAAATAATAAAATAGGAAAATAAAATAGAAGTATGAAATACGAGATTTTGTACAAACTCATAGAGGACACTTGGACTTAGTCAATTTTTTTTATTTCAGTCTTGATATATATTTGGATTTTTACACCATTTAATAAAACTTTCATCAAAGAACAGAGATGACAAATAAATAAAATAAAAAGGGTTAATTATGTACATAAAATCTCAGGTCAAAAATCGCAAAAAGATAAAATGCACAAAAGAGGCCCAAAACCCAACTTTCACATATGAGCTCCGAATTTTATGAAATTGGTCTTGTTTTGAAGGCTTTTGAAAATGGAGTACTTTAAAAGTTAGTAGAGCAAAATCAGATACTGTATGAGGAACATATGTGTGTTTTAGTCCGTCTGATGTGAAATTTGGTTTTGGGATTATTTGACACTTATTTGAGTTAGCAATTCTTTTTTTTTTATTTATTCTTGTTAGTAATATTTACACAATGAAGGTGGTTTTAGATCAATCAGAATTAGGATGAATTAATTAAAAAAAGGAAGTTAGCAGGTTTTAGGCTAGTTTACACTTGTATTTTTGGGTTCCTTAATTTATGCAATTATGCATGCTGAAATACAAATATTATTTACAAATGCATGAATGCTAATGATGCTCTATTAATTATTAAATGCATATGAATTTTGGAGAACATAACCTAATTGACTAATTTTAGCATGATGAATACGAGATTCATCAGATCACAAGGTTTATGTTATGTCATGTTTATCATAAATCAGTTTGTTGATCAATGTCATGTGCAACACTTAAGCCGCCCATCGGGTGAATGATTAGTTCTTCCTTCTCCCGTAGTAGCCGTTCATTTTCTTCGAATCTTTCTCAGGGATAACTCTCTAATAACTCCAGAACATTTACGATGCATGATAAGAATACATTCTATGTGAATAGTGACTGAATAGTAGGGGTCAACGAGCATGCATTCACCTCACACCCATACGGTATCAGGCAAGTTGGAACTTTGTCGATCAAGTTCTGCTATTGAGTTAACACAATCTGGAGGTTGTTTGTTACTTCCTTCTTGCAAGCATGTGTATCACAACCGATCCTCAGCATCCTCTAACTTGCGTGAGCCATCAAAAAACCGATAGAGCATCCTCTGCATAGCATTACCTACGTCAATGACTCCTCTCCCCTTTGCACTTTAATGTAGTTGTTCTTCTTCAACGATAGGAACAAATCAATAGAAATTTGAAGTATCAGATATATCCACAATAATTTCATTATTTATATATGTGCAATAAGGTAATTCAAAAAAACATGGAAAAATATGAGCCTAATTCTAAAAATCATTATAGATGTCCTTTCTTTACAATACATGCACTTCCCCCCACCATGCTTTATTATGATATATGTTAACTTTGTCGTTAGACATGTGAGCCCATGACCAACCATTTCTATAATAAATGTTATTGTAAATTATTCATCAATAAAATTTATTATTTTTTACTCTCTTGTCAAGATTAAAATATGGATGCACTTATTGCGTCTCTCTATACAAATTGGGTTATGTACCTTGGCCATATTGAGATCGTGCAGTTGTTGGATCCAATTATTGGATCATAGAGTCTGATGCTAGGTTAAATATCTAATGTTTTAGATTGGGGAATCAATCGCATTGTGATGACGTGTCTAAGGCAACTCGGGTTAAGTAATATCTAAGGGTCGTTGTGACCCGAATCGCAAGGCAAAGTCAATCAAGAAAAATCAAGGCCAAAATTAAAACAATTAAGCACAAAAATCAATGTAGCGGTCTCCGCTATTTATTTAACCTGGTATAGCGACTAGGGTCGAATACAAAGAGCACAGAAATGTATGAAGTAGTCAGTAATAAAAAAATAAACAGCATGTTATTGTTGTTTTATTTTTTTTCAAATTTTTATATTTTCTAATTATAAAACAAATAAGGAGAATAAGGCAAAAACAAGTTCCAACAATTTTTATTAGGCCTAAAAATACTCCAAAACTATAAATAAAAATATTTTTATATTTTTCAAATATGCAGATATTTTTTGTATTTTTATGATTTTTATCTGATTTTATATAAGCAAAACAAACACAAAACATGGAGACAATGTGCAACATGGACTAAAAAGTAAATATAAAATGCTAAAATTACCCAAATTCCATGGTTGTGATTTTATGATAAAGTAAATAAAAAGGCCTAACTAAGAAACGAAAATCCCATTTTTTTGATTTTTTAGAATTTTATGCGATTTTTATAAGATTTTTAGTCTTTTATGATTTTTAGGGTTTTTATAAAAGATAATGCAACAAAAATGGTACTGAAGTAAAAACACCCAAAGACAAACAAACACAAATTTTTATAGATTTTTTCAGACAATTTTTATATTTTTTGGTATTTTAGAAAACAGACAAGACATTTTTAGGGGTTTTTGAATTTTAGAAAATATCAAATAAAATTAAACCGAGTAACAAATATTACCAAAAAGATTACACGTTAGCAAGAGCTAATGGTAATTTTTGTGGAATTGTTGGAGTTGATTTAATAATTATTTGATTGAAAATAACATGCACAGCTCACAGGGACCTACTTGCAATTATGGAGTTACAAGCCAATCAGTAACACAATAAAAACCCATGGCTAATATTGCAAAAACTCTAGATCAACACGCGCAAAACACGTGACACAGACTCAGAGGGGTATAAATGAAATTCTCAAAAAGTTTTCACTCAAAGCATAATAGTCATGAATCTCAGGGATATAACATGTAAATAACCCAAAATATCACGTATCAAGTCACATGCTACACATAAAGAGGGACTGAAATGTAATTACCAAAAAGTGTAAGGGTCCTTATGCAAAATATTCAAACAACAACTTATTTACTGGGACTAGATAATAAGGCATGAAAAAAGGGAGGGAAATAATACAAAATTCCCCCGAGGCACATGAGGAGGGCGTAGACACACATGGTGGGATTTAGACTAGGCAGGAACATGCGGCGCAGATCACCTGCTGTGTCAGATCTAACGCTCAGGGAATGTTGGGGACGTGCGGTGCAGATGTGTCAGAGTGCGCCAGATCAATGGTCCCAAAGGCTGCTGCAGCGAACGACTCATATCTAATATGGCGCTTTGTTCCTCATCCGACAATGGCTGGCGATGGTGGATGAACAGACGTGAGGTGAACTTCGATCGAGGATGGAGGGGAATCCGTTGGGATGATCGAGCCCCCAAATGGTCTGGCACCTCTAGGGGGTGCTCCGCGTCTAATGCCAGAGGCTGATCAGCTGGATGATGGTCGGATGCCCAGGACGAGGGAGCTCCACCGCTCAGCTGGAGATCCGTCAGAGGGTCCTATTGCATGGGGGTACCTACGAAAGAAGGCCGGGACTCGGGGCGAAGCTCCGGTCCGGGTTATTGGAGCTGGAAACGAAAGAAGCGACGATGAGGCAGATTGGGGATCTCCGACGAACGAGAAGGGGGAGATCAGACCTAATCTCAACCCGATGGTTGAGATATAGGGTGAACAAGTTGCGGAGGAAGGGTGAGCGTGCATGGAGGGTTCAATCGATAAGGGTATGACGATGGGTTGGGGCTCCGACGATCGGAGCTGGGCGGAGGAAGGTGCGGCAGTACAAAATGGGAAGAACAGATCGAATAAGGAAAAGGACGGGAAATGAGGATTACCTGGAGGTGAGAACGTGTTCCTAAGCTCCAGGTGAGGGTGGCTGACGAGGTAATGGCCTCGACCTCTCTGCGGAAGGCGGGGAGGCTGAACGCGGCGGCGCTCGCCGGCCACGTAGCTGAGCTACGTCTCATGGGCACCAAACTCCAATCTGAGGGGTGCCTCTGGTAGCTATCACTCCACCTAAGGTCTCTAGGGCTGGGAGAAGAGGCGAGGAATGAGGCAGGGCTCTTTGGAGGCATATGAGATGCTATATAGGCGTCTCGAAGGTCTAGAAGGATCGGCATAAAGCGCGAGACCCGAGATCAATTTGGGTCATCCAAGGAATCCGCAAGGATCACGGAGGTCCGAGGAATCAAGGGTCCAAGAATCGAGAATAGTGGAGCTCGGATTCTGGCAGGAAAAATTAGAGAAAAGACTCTAGCGATGGGTTTTCATCTCGACCCGCGCTAGGAGGGGGCGTTGACCGGAGTCAACAAACCCTCCTGGACTAATCAGAAAATAGGAATTTACATAATACCTACAAATTCAATAAAAAATAATAAATGATTTCAAATCAAAAGGTTATCAAAATAAGAAATGTTTGTTATCTTTCAAGGAATTTTTCTGTGATTTTAATTATTTTTATGAAAAATAAATTAGGGTATATACAGTATATAGTAGTATATACATGTATACTATCTATGTATTTTGTACCATTAGTTTTTTTGTTATTTTTATACAAATACCCCCCATTTTGTATTTTATTTTATTTACAACATTTTTCTTAGGAGTCTAAAATAATTTTTATTTTATTTTTATTAGTTATTTGCATGTATCTAATAAATAAAGAATGTTGTATGTATACATGTATTTTGTACACGTGAGAGATGATTTTGTTTTAATTTTTATTTGAATTTTATATTATTTTATTTTTTAGGAGAGAATACAAGGAGATAAAAGGAACATTTTATTTTGATTTTGTCAAAAATAATTATTTGCATATAAGTAATATGTACCATATAGAGTAGGCCATATCTCGCTCTACTTCTTTTTGGCGATCAGGTCAAGGTTTGACCTTCTCTTGGGGTTCGGGTCTCTGTATTTATTCTAAATACCTCCTTCCTTTTTCTTTCCGTTTATTCTTTTATTTTTGCACAAATACATGCTAAATACACAATGTTAACAAATGCATGTCGAATGCTAACTTATTGTATTTATACCTATTTACATGATGCTTTGCCAAGATAAATAGCTAAAATAAAAAATAAAGAGTGAGAATCAAGAATTCATCGCCCCCTATACTTTACCTTTGCTAGTCCCTTAGCAAACACTTATTTGAAAAAGAAGTGAAAAACAAAAGAAAAGAAAAAGAAGGAGAATCAAGGTTGATCATTAAACTTGTCTTCATTGGATTGAAGTATGGAGCTCAGTCACACCTTTGGATTATTAGTTTGTGGGAACGTTATTTGGACCTAGGTTTAAGACTCAACAACCTCTAAGTTCCACCAATCTATGGTCAAGACTCCTCAATAATCCAAACCAGAAGAAGTCTTCGTACACGAACTCTAATGACCATGAATCTTTTCTTGTACGGTGTAAGTGATATGTAGCTCCCCACCTCAGAAATGACAAGGCAACAACCTCCCTCAACAAGGTAACTCCAATGCCCTAGTCCGGCAGCTCTTTCCTCGAGTAGAGGGGTATTCTCTTCTAAGTTCAAGTTCAACCGGCTTAAGAAGAGGGGGAAAGAAGAACAGACCGTGGCCAGTGTAGCCACGTATCCCTGGGAGCTTAACTAGTTTAGCTAAGTCTCCTGTTGTAAGCTTAATGAGATGAGAATGGGTGCCATAAGCTTTGCTTTATTTGGCTATATACACTCCGGTAGTTATTTCATTTTCTATCAGACCTGCCACTTTTTGGGGGGTTTTCCTTTATTCTGCACATTTTTTTGATGTGCATGTGTACAGCATATCTACATGGTGCAGAATATATACATAAGGACTTTTTCCTCTTGAGCCAATAGATTGTCCCTCTTTTGAAGCATTATTGCAACCCACAACTCCTCTCTTTAGACCTCAACACCGCCAGACCAAGTTGAGGCGCACATCCTTCTTTAAAGGAAGATGAGAGGTTCTGCCTAAAAGTATTACCCTCGCATGCTACCCCAAGCCAAAGGAAACTGCCTCCTCACCACCTCATCCGTAGAGAGCTATGTATAAGGTGTTGGTGCAAGTAAAGCCATTGTTTGTGGGAGTCATGTGTGTGTTGTTAAATGCTCTACTTAGGCTCATCAAGATGACATGTGATCATAGCATAGTGGACTTAAAGAATTAAGTCATTGATGTACCTGAAAAGTCTTAACCCTAAATCCTATAAGGTTCCTCTTAGAATTAGGTGGATTAAGGTCTTAACCAAGCTCCATTTTCCAATTTAATTCCAGGCTAGTTTAAATGTCAACTATGATTCAGAGGAATATACAAGTATATACAAAAATCTTTTTTATACGTAATTTTTGATACCAAAACTATTTACAAACTTTTTACAAACAAAACATTTTTACAAACATTTGTACAAAAATATTTTTTATATGTAGCTATGTATGTGCAAGACGAATATTATGTACAAGAAAATTTTAAAAATTTCGTGGTTTTTAACTAAAGGATTTTAGCCATTTTATTTATTAACACACTTACACAAAGTACGGGTTATGGCTAAAAGTATGTATGTAATATATACGACACCCCCCTATACTTAGATCGAACGATGTCCTCAGAGTGAACAAAGAGCGATGAAGAAGAAGACATAACTCGTGCTTAGTATAGGGAAGTGAGAAGGAATGCTATACTACAACGACAAATCAAAGAATAGAATGAAGAGGGCTCGGTGGTTCCCCCTATAATTGGGATCAACTAATCCTAAGTACAGCAGACTGTACACAACAGGAAAATCGAGTGAGAGAATGTATAGGGTCTACCTCCCCTATACTTAGGGTAAAATATCCCTAAGTATAGGCAACAAAACAAAGGTAAAAAGAAACAACAGAATAATAAAAAATCTGACACCCTCCTTATACTTGGGGTAAATCACACCCTAAGTATAGCATAATCACAAGATGTAGATGGGGTGTTAGACTAAAAAAATGAGATGATATAGACATCTTGATCTATACAAGGCGGAAGACAGTGATAATCAAGCACGAGATGCAACTGATGTGAGTCAAAGACCACATCTCATGCAAAATGAATCGGGGTGACGCCAACGATCAGCGGCTCATGATCTAGATATGGTTTGAGGCGCTGACCATTAACACGAAAGGTGGACTCAGATGACATCTTAGATATGTTGATACTACTGTTGACGCGATTTTACGCGGTTTAAAAAGTTGATTTTACCATGTCGTTGTTGTTCCACGAAAAACCGCAATCAAACAAATAATATCACAACTACAAGCATGATGAAAAAATATAAGAGATGCATAATGCAAGTAGAGGTTCGTATCCGCAGGGACTAAGCAAACTCGTAATTTTTGTTCTTCTTTCAAACTTGATGCAAATTTTAATCTATTGCGATGAAAGAAAAAATATGAGAGAATGTGATCTATGGTAAAAATATTTCTTAGAACTCAAAGTAAACAAATGTGGGCATGGGTGCAATTAAATAAAAAGACAAGGGTAGAATTGCAAATTACGATAGAAAAAATTAATGTAACATTTGCAATGTTTCAAAACAACATAATGGAAGGTAAACTTGCAATATATTAAGGCAACTTAGAGTTGAAAAAGAATCTTACGAAATAAGAATGCTTTCAAGTTCAACTTAAACAAGACAAGTAATATAAAAAAACAAGAGAATTTCTAACATGAGAGTTGTTTCCTTCAAGTTCAACTTAAATAAAATGACTAGAGGAAAAAAAATACAAAAGGTAAGTAATGATGGGAAAGAAGTCTTCTCTATTGGAGCTTGCGAATCTAAAATGGAGACGATGATGGTGCTGGACGTCGAGAAGGCGGGCGCGCGAGTTGGTGGGAACACCAACGGGACGCACAATGATCTGGCCGCGTGGGGAGGTGCTGGACACGTGCTAGGCCACACGAGGAAGGAGCCGGAAGCTTGGGAGGTGGAACTGGAATGCACGGAGAAGGAGCCGAAGTATGCGGAGGAGGTGGCGAGTTGGTGAGAGAGCAATGTTCCTTCCGGCGCAGCTGGATGCGAGGGGTCGCGAGGTGCGTCGCAGTTGCTGGAGGTGATGACCTGCAAAAAAATGGAAACACGAAGGGAGAGAGATAATCGAGAGAGGGAGAGCTAGCGGGGGAAGAAGAGAAAATGGGAGAGAGGGAGAGTGAGGTGTGCGTGCATGAAAAATGGGGGAGAGGGAGAGGGTGCTTGAGTTGAGAGGGGTGTGCGTGGGAGGCTCATTTTATAGATGGAATAAAGGGAGACATCCCATGCAAGTAAAGACAAAATATCATTATTAATGCATGAAGAATTAATTTTTGCATGGGGAAGGATGAGGTGATGGGTCTTAAATACTTTTGGAGCCATGTGTTGTATGGGAAAGGGAGAGGGAATAAAGAATGTGAATTTTGCATAATGTTTCCTCTCTATTTCTTACTAACAAATTATGTTGAGCCAAATTGGTTTTAATGATCATGCAATTTGTTTTGGAATGAAGAATTGGTTTTGTTGATGAAGAGAGAATTTTGGTCATTAATTTAATTATATATTTTTGGAGATGATTTTCTTGTTGTATTTGCAATATCGATAATATCTGAATTAGGTGATGTTGAGGTTATGTATCGAACATTAATGGGTTTCTTTTATATAATTTGTATACTCTTATACTAATATAATGTGTACTCATCAACTACCATTGTCATGCACCTTTCAGACCAGGTATGATCCTTTCCACTTACTCTGTAATTTCCCTGGAAATAATCTAAGCCTGGCATCAAACAACCATACTCTTTGATCTGGCTCAAACTGCTTATGGCTGATATGAGAATCATGCCATATCTTTACTCGCTCCTTGTACTGTAGGATACTTAAGAAGATTGTGTCTCTAAGCTCCTCCAGGGATACCAATTCTGCCTTCCTTTGGTCTCCTATACTCTCTGGATCCAATAATGTATCAACGATAGCCCAAAGTGAGTTATGCTTAATCTCAAAAGGTAAATGGTAGAGCTTGCAATAAACGAGACGAAAGAGAGACGTACCCAAAGGAGTCTTGAAGGAAGTCTGATATGCCCACAAGATCGAGTCCAAAAGCTATGACCAATCCTTTCGATCTGGACGGAGTGCCTTCAGCAATATCGTCTTGATCTCCTTGTTCGATACTTCAGCAAGACCATTGGTCCGAGGATTATATGGAGTGGCAACTCGATGGTCTATGCTGAACTCATTAGCAAGGGCCTTTACCTTTTCATTGATAAAGTAAGAACCCTCGTCAGATATCAATACTCTAGGCACCCCGAACCGTGAAATGATATTCTTCCTAAAAAATTTGCAAACAGTCTTAGCATCTGCGGTTCGGGCATATATGGCCTCAATCCAACACTCACATAGTCAACAGCCAAAAGAATTTACTCGAATCCTTGACTCTTAGGGAATGGACTCATAAAGTCAATGCCCCATGCATCAAAAACCTCACAGAAGTGAATGGGCTGCATCTGCATCATATCACACTTTCCACAAGTGCCCATCCTCTAACAGTCAGTACACCTCTTCACGAATTCATCAGAATCCTTGAAGAGGGTAGGCCACCATAGGTCGGATTGGTGCACTTTCTGTGTTGTTATCCTCCCAGAATGATGTCCTCCTACCTCAAGCTTGTGGCAGTATGCGAGGACACTGTGGTGCTCCTCCTGAGGAATGCACCGACGTCAGATGTTATCCCCTCCTTCATGATAAAGGATGGGATCCTCTCAGTGGTAGGGCTTGGCTTTCACAAGGAAGGTCTCAAGTCGCTGCCTAGCCAACCTTGGCAACAAGATAGTTCACAATGTCGGCATACCATGGGAGCGAGGCGATAGCAAGGATCGCCTCATCTGGGAAGGTCTCTATAGTAGGATTCGTATGCTCAGATTCCTCAAGATTTTCTAATCGGGAGAGATGATCCGCCACCACATTTTTGACTCCAGGTTTATCTTTAATCTCAATATCAAATTCCTGGAGTAGAATGATCAACCTAGTCAGTCTTGTTTTGGCATCCTTCTTAGCCATAAGGTACATGATGGTGGTATGATCAGTAAAGATAGTCACTTTGGATCTAAGAATATACGATCTGAATTTGTCCATGGCAAAGATTGCGGCTAGCATTTCTTTCTCTATAACAGTATAATTCCGTTGCGCGACATCCAATGTACGACTAGAGTAGTGAATGGCAAATGGCTCTCCATCCTCCTCTATCCTAGCATAGCCCCACGGTAAAATCGGAGGCATCCGTCATGATTTCAAATAGGAGAGACCATTCAGGCAGTTGAAGGACATGAGCCTCGATAACTAAGCTCTTGAGAATCTCAAATGATGCAAGACACTTATCATCTACAACGAACTCAGTGTCTTTCGTCAACAGATAAGTCAACGGTTGGGCAATCTTGCCGAAGTCGTGAATGAAACGTCGGTAGAGACTGACATGCCCCAAAAAAGACCGTAACTATCACAGGTTGGATGGTGGATTGAGTTTCCTGATGATATCCACCTTGGCCGGATAGACCTCCATGCTCTTGTTGGAGATGATATGACCAAGCACCGTCCCCTGAGTCACCATGAAGTGACTCTTCTCCCAAGATGAAACAAGATGGACCTCTATGCAACACTGAAGAACACGGTCTAGACAGTCAAGACAAGCATCAAACCCGTCGGCGTAGATTGAAAAGTCATTCATTAAGACCTCTAAGCAGTCACCTACCTTGTCTGAGAAAATGGACAGCATGCACCTTTGGAATGTCATAGGGGCGTTACATACACCAAAGGACATTCGTATGAAAGCATAAGTCCCAAATGGACAGGTGAATGTCGTCTTGTCCTAGTCTTCGGGCGCTATGGCCACCTGATTGTATCCGGAGTACCCGTCAAGAAAGCAGTAATGACTCTTCCCAGCTAGCCTCTCTATAATCTGATCAATAAAAGGCAACGTGAAATGATCCTTCTTGGTGGCCTGATTCAATCGTTTGTAGTCCATACATACCCTCATAGAAGTGGGTACCCGGGTAGCTATCTCCTCTCCAGACTCACTCGCAACTGTGGTGATGCCCGTCTTCTTGGGCACCACATGCAATGGACTAACCCACTTGGAGTCGGAGATGGGGTAGATAAAACCGGTGCTCCACCATTTCGATATCTCCTTCATGACTACCTCTCGAGCATGTGCCTCCTGCAGACGGTCAGTCAGAACGTACGATTCATACACTAGAGAATATGCTACGAGCATGTGCCTTAGAATGGAAGGGATCATGGATTAAACATTTGACTCTTGCAAAATTCACCTACAATAATAGTTATCATACAAGTATTGGCATGGCACCATTTGAGGCACTATATGGACGTAAGTGTACTACTCCTTTGTGTTGGCAAGAGGTCGGGATAAAGAACCTTTATTATTCATATAGACTCTAAAAGACACGGGAAGCTGTAGAACTTGCTCGAAAAAGACTATTGACTGCTCAGAGTCGCCAGAAAATCTATAGTGATACCAGGCGAGAGACCTTGAATTTGAGGTAGGTGACCTTGTATTTCTCAAAGTATCACCTATGAAGGGTGTTCAGAGGTTTGGCTTGCATGGGAAGTTTACACACAGGTTCGTGGGTCCCTTTGAAATTATTCAACGGATTGGAAAAGTCGCCTATAGACTTGCACTTCCTCCACATCTTTCTTAATACATGATATTTTTCATGTATCAAATCTGAGAAAGTATATCAAGGATCGTAAGCATAAGATAAGCTATGATGATCTGCATGTTGAACCAGACTTTACATACCAAGAAATACTGTGCAAATACTAGACATGGATATCAAGAAGTTGAGAAACAAAGAGGTACCTATAGTTAAAGTGTTATGGTGCAACCAAGAGTTTAAAGAAGCAACATGGGAATCTGAGGTAGAAATGAAAGAAAAGTACTCGTACTTGTTTGAATGATAACACTATGTATTATGTACATGCTCATTATAAATGGAATGACGTTCATTCTCTTTGAGGTTGTTATAGTCTCAATCCTCTTTAAGGTTGTTATACCGGTATCTCTAGTCTCAAGGACGAGACTTCTTTTAAGGTTATTATAATTGTAAAGTCATGAACTTGGCATCTCTCGTATCCTATATCATAAAATCCGGCTCGTCGAGAGAAAACTAACGGAATTTGTTTCGTGTGAATCAGACTTCGAATCGATTTGTTATAATTTTCGGGAGAAAGATAAGTAAGGAGGATTAAGACGTCATTAATCTACAATGATTGTCATTAAGACTAATTAAGTATGATTAAAGAAACTAATGATGGATAAAAAACTCTTAGTGACCATTAGTAAACACTAATCAATAGTTAGCAAAGATAAGCGTAAGCCACGAAAGTTAAATCTTGATTAGTGAAAGTTAATCACGATTAGTATTAATTAAGCGTCATTAGCGAATCTAGAATCCTCTGGAATGTTCTAACTTAAGCCCTAAGTTTCGAATAAGTTTTGGTCATAACCATGGGCCACTAACCGCGGTTAAGGTATAAATGATGGTTTTATAACCATGGTTAGTGGTTTTATGGAGCCTATAAATATCCCCTACCCATTCATTCTCTACGATTTCCATTACCACCACCACCCCAAGGGCTAGGATCGAGAGGTTTGGACGAGGAGTAGGAAGCGAGGAAGGAGCGCTAGCGAAGCGCTGCCAGAAGAACGAGGAGGAGGAAGGTACAATCCTCTCTTAGTTTGCTTCGTGAGTTAGGTTTTCAAATCATGTTCAGTTCCCTTTCTGTTTTCCTTTCAGTGGTTTTATAAAGAGAAACTCTATCGAAATTTTCTTAGAAATATGTCCCCGCATAAGGGAAAACTCTACCGAAATTTTCTTAGAAATATGTCCCGATATAAGGGTAACTCTGCCAAAATTTTCTTAGAAATATCACCCCACATAAGGGGAAGCTCTGCCGAAATTTTAAGAGAAAATATGTTCTTCATTTGTTATTCGTGTTCTTCATTCATTCTTCGTTCAGGAGCCATAAATCAACATTTTGAAAGAGAATCACGATAAAGAACTGTATACAAGAGAGAGAGAGAACTCGATTAGGTAACGAAATCCTTCCTTTTGTTGTTGGATTTTCGTATGAGACTGTTGAAATTTCCGATTTTATGTTCTTTGCTACGAAAAACCCTAATTTGGCTATTTTTGAGAAAGTATGAAAAGTTGCATTGTGATTCCCACTAAAATAAGGTCTAAGCATCGAATTGATGCAATGGCTTGGAAAGTCAGGGTTTGGAGGTTAAAATGAGCATAATTATGAGCATATAAATATATGAATTAATATATGTGTAAGTCTATACTCAATATTTTATGGTTATACAAATATAAGGCTCAATTGAGGAACTACATCATAGGAATTGCTATTTCTTGGTTTGGATCATGAAAAAGATCATGTGTTACGTTAAGAATTGACTGGGAGTAGAACTACAGGTCAGGCATGCAACCCATGGAAGGTCGTATCGATATCGATATCATTTCGACATCGTATCGATACGATATATCAATGATATATCGACGATATATCACCGAAATATCGCCCATATCGACGAGCTTTTGTAATGCCTGGAAATCGGGATATATCGTCATATCGGTACCCATATCGGTCCTATATCGATATCGATATATCACCGATATATCCCGATATTTCATTCCATGATGTGACCTGTAAGTTTGTCGGAAGGAACCCGTATTGGTGTGACCCTACCTAGGTGGTATACGATTGCCTTGTTTCATAAGTGCGCACGAAATGAATGATTTGCAATGCATGGTACCGGGTGCCAATATATTTGGCTTGAACGACGGAAGATGTGGTCGTACCATGTGGAGACACAGATGGTTCAATAGCGGCTGGGTCACGATAACATATATTCAAAGACGCTAGGTTATGTGATTAAAGGTTAGCCTGAGATTTTAAGCAACCGGGTCTTCGAGGACGGCATGCTCCTTTGTGTTCCAGGCTGAGGGTTTGAAACCCTTATTAATAAAAGAAAAGGAGAATTGTCAGGGTAGTATTGGAGGATTGGCTAAGGCGGCGTGCGGTAGCATAAGCTCACCAGATTAACGCAATCTCCAATCCTTGGGTATCCACAGCTCTGGAGTCCAAGAATGGTGGGGTTCCCCTGTACTAATCCCTGATGTGGAATAGAAAGGAATGAGACTTAAATTAATGAAAGGATCGTAACTTTTAATGACAATAAGTTTTGCAAAATTATACAATTTATTTACTTTTCTCTTCTTCTTTACTTATCATTCGCTAATTATTATCCTATGATTTATTGGAAAACACAACAATTGTCGATAAGCCATCGCAAGGACCTTAGGCATCCAGTCAGTCACAGTAGTTTTACTCTCTAAGGTGGTTAGTAATATTTCTGTGTATTTCCTTCCAGTTGATGTACATGTAAAGGGGTTGTACTTGGACAATGGATAATGTTAACTTTATTTTGTGAATGGAAAAGTATTAAATACTTCTTTTTGAGTATTTTTAATTACAGTTTGTTTTTTATTGTTAGTTGTAATTGCTGAATAAATTATTGTTGAGTAACCAGATCCGGATATGAGAGGATCCAACAACCTGGAATTGGGGTCGCGACAGTTTGGCATTAGAGCCCTATTATTCCAGTAATTTATTTAGTAATTGACAATTATGAGCGGTATTCAGAAACTAAAGTCGTATTAAGATCCTTTGATTTTAATAATTGACTGCAGTACCATTCACAAGTCATTGTCACTTTATGTACATCATGCTAAGACATATATGACCTAACCTTTGGCATTGACTTATCTCAGGATCATGGCAGAACAAGACGTGTCTAGGCAATTAGCCGCCATGATGAAAATGCTGCAAGAAATGGGGCAAAAGCAGCAAGCATTAGAGGAGAGGCTCAATGCACAATCTGAGAGACCTAAAGCATCCGGACATGTGGATGCTAGGATTAAAGGCCATGTCCATCTTTCTGAGGAAGAATCTAGTTACCATCCTTCAACTGAGTCTGCTCCTACCATAGCTGAAGGTGCAATGGAGAAGGCCCTTCTTAGACACCAAACATTACTAGACAATTACCGAAAGGGAAAGATTTCTCGATTTAAAAGCACAAAGACACCTACTTAGGTAGAACTATTGCTTGATGACATTAATAGGATGTTGAGAATAATACACGCACCAACAGACACTTGGGTGCACTTCGCTGATTACTCCCTAGCAGACTATGCAAGACGATGGTGGAGAGCCATTTCCAAAAAAAATAGTACATACTGTTCCATGAGATGTTTTTGAAGAGAGGTTCCGAACTCACTTCTGTCCCTCCCATTGGGAAGAATTGAAGAGGAGGGAGTTGGCTTCTTTGACCCAAGGATCCAAGAATGTACGAGACTATCATATTCACTTTACGGAGCTCCTACGTTACTCCCCAACTCTATAAACTTCACCACAATAGTGTCTTACCAAATTTGTTAGCGGTCTTCAGGGAGATTTGAGAGAGAAGCTTGCAAGTTTTAAAGCCACCATTGTAGATGAAGCCATGGACATTGCCTCTCGTGTTGAGATGGAGATGGATGAAAACCGCCAAAGAAGAAGCTTCCACTTGACTTGTGGACCATCCAAACGTAAGGTGAATTATAACTGAAGAGACAGTCGTTATCATCCAATTGGGGCTAATATAAGCTTGCCACAGACTTTGGGACATGAATTATCTGGAAGAAGGGGTTTCTCTAGACCTCCACTATATCCTCGCGACTCAGCTACAGAAGCTAGTACCTCTGTGGATGGGTCTTCAGCTCAAACAAGAGCACGTGTGTGTTTTTACTATCATCAAGAAGGCCACATCAAGAAAGACTGTCCGAAGTTGAGAGGTTCGGAGTTTAAACCAACCCCAATTAACAGTATAACATCCACCTCGAGCAATGGAGCAACACGCGGAGGAAGACAAGGTATAGGTCGTGGCTCACAAGGAGTGTCTCCTACACATCAACCACCATAAAGTGTTGTGATTTTAGCTTGCCTGTTCCTAATGGCCAGCTCAATGCAATCACTGAAGAACAAGCCTATAATTTAGGCACAGTCGTACGAGGTACCTTTACTATTCATGGCTTTTCAAGACATGCCTTATTTGATTCTGGTGCTTCACATTCATTTATTGCTCGTGGTTAGTGCCCACTTTGGGTAAGATAACAGTAGAAGTACAACGGTCCTATCTGATCAAGGGACCAGGAGGACAAGTATTTATAATTCGAGAAATCATGGATAATTGTATAGTACTGATAGCGGGACATCAATTACCTGTTTCACTACTACTAATCAAAATGGAGGACTTTGATCTTATCTTAGGGATGGATTGGCTAAAAAGGCATCATGCATGTCTTGAATGTTTTCAGAAGACAGTAATATTTCACCTTCCTAACTCGATAGAGTTCCAGTTCATTGGAAAGACATCTAATGATAATGTCGAATATATCTCTACTTTGAAGGCACAACAATTGTTAGAGAAAGGATGCCAATGCTATTTAGCTTATGTAACCACTACATCAGGGTCAGACAGAATGATGGAAGATATACCTATAGTGTGCGAGTTTCCTGATGTATTTCCAGAGAACTACCTGGACTACCACATGAGCGAGAGATTGAATTTGAAATCTCTCTCATACATGATACTCAGCCTATCTCCATCCCTCTGTATAGGATGGCACCGACTGAGTTGCTAGAGTTAAAGGTACAGTTCCAAGAGTTGTTAGATAAAGGATTCATTCATCCTAGTACTTCACCATGGGGTGCACCTGCCTTATTTATCAGGAAAAAGGATGGGTCAATGCGGTTGTGCATTGACTATAGACAACTAAACAAAAAGACCGTAAAGAACATGTATCCTTTACCAAGAATAGATGATCTCTTTGATCAGTTACGTGGTTCAACGGTGTATTCCAAGATTGATTTAAGATCTGGATACCATCAATTGAAAATCAAAGATACAGATATTCCCAAGACAACTTTTCGAACTAGATTCTGGCATTATGAATTCTTAGTCATGCCTTTTGGTCTGACAAATGCCTCAGCAGCCTTCATGGATCTTATGAATAGAGTATTCAAGGAGTTCTTAGATCACTTTGTAGCAGTCTTTATTGAGGATGTGCTTATTTACTCCAATGATAAGTATTTGCATGAACACCATCTCAGGCAGGCACTTGAAACTCTAAGGAAGAAAAACTGTATGCTAAATATAGAAATGTGACTTAAGGTTATCTGAAATATCTTTCTTAGGCCATGTTTTTTTTCTGGGGAAGGTATATCAATTGATCCTACAAAGGTTAGTGCGGTGATTAGTTGGGAACGTACGGAAACTGTCACACAAATACAATCTTTTCTGGGATTAGCTAGATATTATAGAAGGTTTGTGAAGGATAGCATTTCCAACGATTAAGTTGACCCAGAAGGAAGTTCCAATCATATGGTTCGATGCATGCGAAATTAGTTTCCAAACACTGAAAGAATGCCTAACATCTGCACCCATCCTTACTCCACCCTCCGGGAGTGAAGGGTTTACAGTGTACACTGACGCATCTAAAGTAGGACTTGGGGCAGTTCTTATGCAACATGGTAAGGTAGTTGCGCATGCATCATGATAGCTCATGACACATGAGAAGAACTACCCAACACATGACCTTGAATTAGCTGCTGTAGTTTTTGCTTTAAAGATATGGAGACACTACCTGTATGGTATTACTTTTAAAATCTTCACCGATCATAAAAGCTTGAAATATTTATTTGATCAAAAGGAGATCAATATGAGACAGAGACGGTGGCTAGAGTTGTTGAAAGATTATGATTGCACTATCTCCTACCACCATCGTAAGGGGAACGTCATAGAAGATGCCCTTAGTAGAAGAACTTATTCACCTGGGTTAGTGAGTGCTATCCAATTCTGAGGTTTACTGTCAACGTTAAGTGAATGATCTGGGATAGTAGTGCTGAAATTTCAAGAGAAAATATGTTCTTCGTTTGTTCTTCGTGTTCTTCATTAGTTCCTTGCGTTCTTAGCACGGTCATAACATTTTTGATATGAAAATAAAATTCGACCATTTCAGGAGCCATAAAATCACCCTTTTGAAAGAGAATCACGATAAAGAATTGTATACAAGAGAGAGAGCTCGATTAGGTAACGAAATCCTTCCTTTTGTTGTTGGATTTTCATATGAGATCATTCAAACTTCTGATCTTACGTTCTTTGCTAAGAAGAACCCTAAATTTGGCTATTTTTGAAAAAGTATGAAAAGTTGCTTTGTGATTCCGACTAAAATAAGGTCTAAGCATCGAATTGATGCAGTAACTTGGAAAGTCGGGGTTTGGAAGTTAAAACGAGCATAATTATGAGTATATAAATATATGAATTAATATATGTGTAAGTCCATACTCAGTATTTTATGGTTATGCAAATCTAAGGCTGAATTGAGGAACTACATCATGGGAATTGATATTTGTTGGTTTGGATCGTGAAAAAGATTACGTGTTAAGTTAAGAAATGACTGGGAGTAGAACTACAAGTCAGGCATGCAACCTGTAGGTTTGTCGGAAGGAACCCGTATTGACGTGACCCTACCTAGGTGGTACAGGTTGCCTTGTTTGATAAGTGCGCACGGAATGAATGATTTGCAACGCGTGGTACCGGGTGCCAATATATTCGAGTTGGACGACGGAATATGTGGTCGTGCCATGTGGAGGCACGGGTGGTTCAATAACGGTTGGGTCACGATAACATGTATTTAAAGCCTCTAGGTTATGTGATTAAAGGTTAGCATGAGGTTTTAAGCAATCGGGTCCTCGAGGACGGTGTACTCCTTTGTGTTCCACGCTGAGGGTTTGAAACAACTGATTAATAAAAGAAAAGGAGAATTGTTAGGGTAGTATCAGAGGATTGGTTGAGGCGACGTGCAGCAACATAAGCTCACCCGATCAACGTAATCTTCAATACTGAAGTATCCACAGCTTCGGAGTCCAAGAATGGTGGGGTTCCCCTGGACTATCCCCTGATGTGGAATAGAAAGGAATATGACTTAAATTATTGAAAGGATTGTAACTTTTAATGACAACAAGTTTTGCAAAATTACACAATTTGTTTACTTCTCTCTTCTTCTTTACTTAACACTCGCTAATTGTTTCCTATGATTTATTGGAAAACCCAACAGGTGTCGGTGAGCCATCGCAAGGACTTTAGCCATTCAGTCAGCCACAACAACTTTACTCTCTAAGGTGGTTAGTAATATTTATGTATATTTTCTTCCAGTTGATGTACATGTAAAGGGGTTGTAGTCGGACAATGGATCATGTAAACTTTATTTTTTGAATGCAAAAATATCAAATACTTCTTTTTGAGTATTTTTAATTGCAGTTTGTGTTTGAATGTTAGTTGTGATTGCTGAGTAACCAGATCCGGATATGGGAGTATCCGACGGCCCGGAATTGGGGTCATGATAGACGA
This sequence comes from Ottelia alismoides, assembly GCA_037367405.1. Classification (NCBI taxonomy): domain Eukaryota; kingdom Viridiplantae; phylum Streptophyta; class Magnoliopsida; order Alismatales; family Hydrocharitaceae; genus Ottelia; species Ottelia alismoides. Next base: position 780,368 of record JAZKJV010002039.1, on the reverse strand, counting down.
TCTTCTCTTCTCTTATCGGAACTCGTCCATCTCCCACCTGAATGTGGCCTGCTGATTTGAGAGTAGGCAGGCTAGATCATCAAGAGCATGGTTCTCATAGGATGGCCCATGAGAACCAGGCGGGTTGCCTCGTTGAAAGGGAGGCTGCTACTGGAACTGATGAGGGGGAGGCTGAGAATACTGCTGACGCTGCTGCTGTTGCTGCCTCCACTATTGTCCCTGCTGGTAGGGATGAGGACCCGACTGGTAATGCTGCTGCTGTGGCCGGTGGGAGAACTGGGGCTGCTGCTGGGACTGCTGGCCGAACTGTCCACCCTAAGTAGGAGGTTGCTGTTGGGATGAGGCACCTCCCATCGACCACCTAAATTTAGGATGATCTCGACGGATCCCCGGCGGCTGTCGGTCGTACCATATCCCGTTGACTTCCATTAAGGGCTCCTACTCGTAGGGGGATCGAGGAAGAACTGCCAGTGCCTGATCCTGCTGATACACCACCATCTGAGTGTCCTGAGATGGTGGTGGCTAGGGACGCAAACGGATGCGGTTATATTCGTATTCGTTCGTATCCGTATTCGTTTTAAAGAGGATATGGATCTTGTTTCCCCAAAACAGGCGAATACGAATACGAATACGAATATTGGAAACGAATTTTTTACGGATACGAATACGAATACGAATCCTTACTTAACGAATACGAATACGAATACGAATACAAAAAATAGAACGAATACGATTACAAATACGAATATTCGTTACTAAATTAATTTTTTATTTAAATTATTTAATACCTAGGGACTATACTAGGGCTTCTTCGGTTCTTCCCCAACCCCTCTCCTACCCGCACGCCGCCCCCTTCAAGCCCCCCTGTCGTCCCCCTCTGCCCCTCCTGCCGCCCTCCTCCACCCTTGTCGCCCCCTTCCACCCCCCTGCCATCCCCCTCCGCCCCTCCTTGCGGCCCCCTTCTCCCTCCCTTCCACCGCCCAGCCTCTTGCGGCCTCCCTCCGCCCCCTCTTCCACCCCCTCTGCCCCCAGCCGCACCCCCTCCGCCCCCCAGCCGCACCCCCTCCGCCCCCCTGCCGGCCCCCCTTCCGCCCCTCCTTGCGGCCCCCTTCCGCCGCCCCCAGCTGCCCCCTGCCGCCCCTCCTTGCAGCCCCCTCCCTTCCACCGCCCCCTTCCGCCCCCTTCACCCTCCCTTCCACCGCCCAGCCTCTTGCGGCCCCCTTCCGCCGCCCCCTTTCGCCCCTGCCGGCTGCCGCCCCCCCTGCAGCAGGACGCCGCAGCCCCCCTCATTCCCCTCCACCCAACCCGAAGCCGACCCTGCGGCTCTAGCCCCGCGCCTCCATTTGCGATCGATCTCTGGTAAATTTCATATTCTTGTAATGTTTTTTTATGTATGGATTATTTTGTTAGAAAGAATTAGAATATGGTTGATGTTATTAGAATATTCGTATGGAACGCATGGAATGTTTTTGTTTATGAAACTTATTGGAATATGCTTGTTTGATTGTTAACTTATTAGATTATTGTATCATACTGAGTTAAATTTCAGATTCAAGTCAAAATATGGAAGTAATGCGGAAGTGATTGCCACATAATCAGGTATGCTTTTATATATAATTTTTTATTACAATATTCGTTTGATATTCGTATTCGTTCGTAAAAAATTCGTATTCGTATTCGTATTCGTATTTTGAGGATATGGATCTTGATTTTTTACATTCGTATAACATTCGTATTCGTATTCGTATTCGTAATATAAAATGAATATGGTTATGGTATGACCTGAATTCGCATTCGTATTCGTTCGTTTGCATCCCTAGTGGTGGCTGAGGGTACTGGTGATGCAACTGCTGATATGGCTCCGCCTGGACGTGATGAACCTGACGAAGCGGGGCAGAGTGCTGGGATGAGCCGCTGCTGCTAGGATCAGCTTGTGACATGAGACGGGGCTGAGTAGCCGTCTGTGTCTCCTGGAGACACATGATCTATGTCTTCAGGTTACTCAAAGTCTATGCCAACTGATCGATTTGATTCATGCACTAGCACTACTTATTCTCGATGATCTCAATGCGGTCCAGCTTCTCGCTGATGAGGCCCATATCGGCGGCCGACGACTCTGTCTGTGCTGCGGCTGCTGAAGAAGAAGAAGATGGACCCGCATCAACCCGTGATATCTTGTGATAGGTCACGGCCTGGGGAAGAGGCTTCCCCTGAGTGTAGAGCCTGGTCTGAGACATCACTGTGTAGTTCTCTACTATCTCCTCATAGATGGCCCAGACCTGGTCTTCATCTTTAGCAAAATAGGAGCCCCCACAAGAAGCATTCACAAGCCCCTGCAGCTCTGGTGTCAGCCCAAAAAAAACACTGTACTAAGTTGGGCTTGGAAATATCATGATGCGGATTCTGGTCAATGAGCTCACGGAAACGATCCCACGCCTCATGGAATTGCTTGTTGGGGATCATGGAAAAATTGTTGATCAGAGCCCGTACTGTGTTCGTCCGGCCGAATGTATAGTACTTGTTCAAGTACTCGGTCTGGAGTTGCTCCCACGAAGTGACATATCTCCCCAAATGCTTCATTTAGGATGCTCTATCGACCATGGAGAATGGAAAAGCCATCATCTTGATGGTGTCCTCGTTTCTGTCGTGAACAGTGCTGCAAATCATCTAATGTTCCTATAAGTGAAGATGCAGCTCCTTGGTGGCAAAACCATGGAATTTGGGCAACAACTGGAAAGTATGGAGGGGATCTTGAAATCTCCCAGAATCGCTGGAAGCTGAATCCAACGATGTGTAGGAGTCGCACCAGGGTTGTGCAACTCTCTCATCGGCGTAGCTGGCCGGACTGGCTCTTGTGGTTCCTCTGGATGTCCTCCGTCTCCTCCTCCAAACCTTGAAATCTCTCCACCGCCTGCTTTGTTCGTCTCTCCTCGGTCATCTCGTACATGTTCCATCTCTCGGCGCAGCTCTACCATGAAGGCTACCTAGTCTCTAATATGCCTATGCGTCATCTCCAAGGAGGCTGACAGTATGTTGTTGATGGCACCCTGATCTAGAACAAATGTGGTACTCTGGGGCGGCCCATTGGTGCGCTCCTCGCTGCTGGCCATCTTTATCGTTTACCGGCTACCCGATCAACTCGCTCTGTTAAGGATATCGTAGCCCGCTTTACCGAAGACCGGAGCAATCCAAACTGGAGAACAACTAACCCCAAGACCAGTTGTCTGACGAGAATATGCAATGCAAATAAATTTTATCATGCAAATAAATTTGATGAAATGCAATGCAAACAAGCCCTAGGCAATAAATACTTGAACCATTAAAAATGTGAGTCAAACAGAGTCAAAGAATGAAGCACACTTCATTTATGTAGCAATTAGGCATGAGGAATATGGAAAGCTGGACACCAAGATAATAAAATAATGCATCACAGTTCATAGTATCATGTCTAAAATATAAGCATGCCATAAGAAAGACAACGAGAAGAGCTTCAAAATGAAACTGAAACAACTCAATCGGAAATACGGGGCTCAAGATATGCATGAAAGAAAGCAAGGGCATAATTGAAAGAAAACATGAAATAAAATTACAAACAGGTCCCTAAGAGGGACTAAAATGTAATAAAAATAAAGAGCAAGGCCTTCCGTGTAAAATACCCACACGCACAGGGGCATTTTTGCAATTTTGGAAACCCGCAAGGGTATGATTATAAAATACCCAACATACGCGTGAGCTGTACGTGATTTTGGACCTGGTTGCAAATTGGAGAAGAAGGTGGGCGTCTCTGCAAATTACCCAGAATCGCACGTGCTAGGCACATGCTTTCCAGGTTCGGAAGAAGGATCGGGCACGACAGAGGCTCGGCGCTGGTTCGGCTAGCCTTGGGTGTTGGCTCGGGTTCGATGCAGCTTCGGCTTGGCTCGGGAGCTCCAAGCCTAGAGGTTTGAGGGCGAAGGCTCGGGGCAGCTCAGATGTTGACGCGTGGCGGATCGTTTGCCATCCGATCACGGAGATAGGATGGCTCCTGTCTGCTCGTGGAGTTGTTGCGTGGCCTCATCTGGGTCGTCGGATGGTCACAGGGAGTAGACCATCCCACGACAGCTGCACCTCCGTCTTCATCTGCGGGGCAGCGGAAACAGAGCTCCGGCGAAGGACCTCCAGCTCCGCCACTCCGTCTCGGGCAAGTTGGACATCCCCGGAGCTCCATGGACGGTCGTCGAAGTAGATGGGAGCTCGGGGAAGGTCCAGGAGCTTCTGGAACAGTTCGTCGGAGCTCTGGTAATGGCTGCATGGTCGGCGAAGTTGGCTCCGACGAAGCTCCGGCCATTGCGAGCGTTGAAGAACTACATCGTTAGTAACGCATAACGAAGCATAGGGTTTCGTGAAGGGGAATGAGGTGGAGTCCTAGGCGAGTGAAGAGAATGGTGGGACTGGAGCTCCTCCGCCGGAGAGGGCGGAGGAGGTGGGTCGGAGATGATCAGAGGTGGAGAAGGGAGGAGGGATGATCGGAAGGTTGTGCGTGGACGGTGGAGTGTTGGCGGAGCTCTAGGAGCGGTCAATGGAAGGTGAAAACGACGGGAGAGGCCTAATTAATTGGGCAAAAATAGAAGAAAAATACAAAGAAGGTCAAGAGCACTTACCTGAGGACTGGCGGAGCGGATGGCCTAAGCTGGGCATCGGGGAGGATGCCCGGGTCTTCACATGTGCTGGGCGACCGTCCCATCGAGCTCGAGCGGGGCTGAGCCACCCCATCACCACCGAGATTGGCGGTGGGTCAACACCGGAGGACTCGTCGTCATTGCTCTATCCGGCCACCTCCTCCTGTCACAAGGAGGTGGAGGAGGGCTGGGCGATCCCCTACGTAAAGGTGGACATCGATGGCAGGTGGAGGGGAGGGCGTATTTGAAGTGAGGAGGTCGGCGGTTGGGGAGGTGATGGGCACGACTTGTGGGGTGGATATGGAGCGAGTGGATGGCGTTTATGGAACGAGTGGACGACCGCAAGGAAGCTGGACGATGGAGGAACGTCATGGGGGTGTTATCTAGTGGAGATGGTGGTCGGAGAGGGTGATGAAAAAACGGGAAGGGCAAGGAGTGTTCGCGAAGATGGGGAACGTGTGAGAGAGGAGGGCCGGAGGTGGAAGACAAAGTCTTGGCCGTTGGATCTTGTGATCCAACGGCTGACAAAAGGGCGCTAAGAAGCGGCGTGGATTAAATATGAGGTGAAGCGATCTAAGGGCCGTGGAGCTGCCACGTGTTGAGGTCTGGCAGTGGCGCTGGCGAGCAGTGGAGATCGCTTCTGGAGAACAATCGAATGGCTGAGATTATGGATGAAGTGAAGGGTTGAGATGTAGAAGATCGGGTGGTTCATAAGATGCCACGTGGCGCATGGAGGAAAGGGGCGACGACGGGCGGCTGTGATTAGATTAGGACTTCGATCGGGCGATTGGTATTATAGCGCCAGTGGATGGTGTAGATCGAAGAGATAACGGTGAGATCGGAAGGCGCACAATGCGCCACGTGGGAAACGGTGGGAGAGGCGCGAACGAGCGGTGCATATTAGATTTGGGAGAAAATCAAACGACAGGGGTCCAAGGCATACGTGGAGATTATTAGCGTTGGATCAAGAGGAGATCCAACGGCCCTGGGTGATGGCGGAAGAGGCAAAGAGGGCGGGCCACGTGGCTTCAGCAGAACGGGCCACGTGGCCCAATTAGTTTATTCTGAGAGGGAAATTGAGATATGAGGGTCAAATTGGCCGAATTTGAGAAAACTCAAAACATGAAAGTTGTAGACCTCGATGAGATCTACAAGTTTCATGTTGACTAAAAGTGGAGATGACGTCATCTGTAGATCCAAAATATTTTTGAGGGTTAAGGCTAAAAATACCACGAATTTATTTTTGTCATTTTTTTGTGATTTTAAATTTATTAGGGACTATGATAATTACAGACTTTATCTGAATTTTATTGACACAAATTTAAGCAAGGGGGTTAATAATAGAAAATTAAGATGATGAAATTGGATTTCATCACCCCCTATACTTAAACTATGCTCGTCCTCGAGCATCAAAGAAAATGACTAAGTTGGATTAACCCCCTTGTGCATGTGAGTACAAGATCCAATCTGTTCAAGTCCACTCAACTTTTAGAGGTCCAAAATTCTAGAATTCAACTCAGCCTTAATCAAGAGGCATCCAATTCCTTTAATTCTCCAGACTCTCTCTGATGTACATATAATCCAAAGGATATGAAATTTAGTGTTGACTGCGATTCCGAGAGTAGAGTCAAAACTTCACCCAAATTCTTGGTCCAAGAAATTCTCTTAAGGACCCAATCCTCAACATTAGGGAATAAATCAAATCTTGCATCCATTCCACCGTCTCTTTAGTTGTCAGACTTAGAAAATGTAGATGGAAGGCCAGTAATGGAGGGCATGGGATTGTGTCATTTCTTCTCTCCCTCTCATTGGAACAAGGATTCTCTCTAGTGCCTTTTTATGCAACACTTTTTTGGTGTTGATCAGTGCGTCCGTCAAGAGAAGTTGGAGCCGTCTGCACTAGTTTTTGTGGGAGTACACCGGGGTGTGTCTTTTTTGAGTACCTATCGTACCTTCGACACCCAAACTTGTAGCATTTACGATGCAGAGCCCTTTTTTGGTGCAAGCCCGACTCCTGGTCCTAATAGCGGCGGTCCAAGTGGACACTTTGAAATGTTTGTGAGCGCTCACCTTTGGTGGAAGCTCTTTGATATTTGACTTTGTGGAATGAGAGCTTTTCTTTGGAATTTCATTGATTTGTATAATTTTTGGCTAGCTCCTCTGCTTTTATCAAGAGTTGGCGCACACTGATCAACATTTTTTCTTTATTTCACACCCTGGCACTTAGGTCAATGTCAAGAGATTAGTATAAGAACCAAGTTCTCATACTGGCTAAAATTTGCTGACACTCAGGTTTCATGAAGCCTTCAAAGATTTTATCCCATCCTCGAGTATCATTAGATCAAGTCCAGACTCAAATTCCTCATCCCAATCCCTCAGGTGAAAAGTCAACTCATCTCATCGAAACCGCAGTCGCGCATGTGATGTGCTGATCATATTCTTATTGGTCTGAGACTAAGCATGAAATATATCATGCAAATCTATAAACCTAGGGAAATATGGATTATTAAGTCTATGCCCCTGATGGCTAAGGCTGGTTAACCTAAAATCTCAAAGACCTCATAAAACTAAGTTTCCTTGATCATATCAGATCCTGGGTGAAAGTGTGAAAGTAGAGGATTAATCCAACCCCTTCATTCAAAAACAAGATTGTTTTTTTGGACTTCAAGAGATATTAGGACAGCCTAAACTCAATTAAGCATCTGCATTCAGCCAGTATGGATGTAAGTACGAGCCGAAGCCCGTTGCTTGAGGACGGGGCCTTATGCGATGTCCTCTAAACCATCCAATCTGCTAAGGGTGAACCCTCACTGAACGCGGCTACTTAATTGGGATTAGTAGTCACTAATGGCTCCTAAAATTTTTTTTGGATTTTCTCATTTTTATGGATTTTAATAGAAGGTTAGAACACTGGTTAGACTCAACTTTCCTTGAAAAGAGAAAAAAAATCAAAACCATGTCACACAAATAAAGAATTTTCAAAACATTTTCAAAAGATTTTTCAAAATAAGAAAAACTCATTTTTCAAATCATTTTTGAAAATAATTTTTATAAAAATAGTGTAACATAGTATAGAAAAGCCGTGAAAAACTTTTGAGTCCTCTTAGTTCGAAGGATTTACTTTAGCCAAAAAGTTTTAAATTTTTCAAATTTTCCAGATTATAGCTAAAGTAAGTATACTGTATATACGGTATACCCCCCTATACTTAAACTTTGCTATGTCCTCATAGCACTAGATGATACAAGTACATAGGTCCATTTAAATATAAAGGAATATACATGAGCTAAGAGGGGCTCCCCCTATACTTAGGTTAGAAATAACCTAAGTATAAAGGCAAGGAAAGGAGAGTAGAGAAAGTCACGGGGACTCGGGTCCCCCCTATACTTAGGCTGAGAGTAGCCTAAGTATAAAGATGGAGATTTGATGTTGGGAGAGATCCAAGGTGAACGAAGAAGAAGGATGGATTTACAAGTGATCGGATGAATCTGCGGAGATAAATGGAGTGTTTAAGGATCTGGGGAGTGTATCGAAGCAAACATGGATCAATCAAGCAAGCAAGACCCTCAATTTCACCAACTCACACATGAAACAAACCGAGGTTGGTTTATTATCTTGTCGGTTTTATTGGTGATAAAACATTTGATGTCTACGCGGAGAAAAATGTTAAGTAAAAATCAATGCGTAAACGAGGGTGTTGCTCTCCCAAAACCAAAATTTTACTCCATTTTAGGTTGACTTGCAATTAACATTCCCAATTATTGTAGGTTGTCACTGAATTATGGTGAGCACAAAATCAAGCAATCATCGTCTGCCGTTCATTCCCATATTCCGTTTAACCTAGGTGATAAAGTTAGGAAAGGGAAATCGAGAAAAACCATGAATTCGATAAAAATCGTGATCTAGGCTAAGCGAGAAATCATGCAGTGACTTGGCGAAAATACATAAAAACTTGGGCTGTTTTGAAAACCAAAATCAATATGTATGCAAGTCGATCAACAAGCCGCACCTAACATGCTTCTATTAGCGGTGAGGAATATCTTTTAAATATGGCTAAGTGAAGCAGTGCTACGTGCATCTTTGATTAATAGTGTGTCCTACCTACGAGCAAGCACATAAAAATATGAATAAGAAATAAGCTCGAAGAGCCGCGTGCCTGGTACTAGGTCGACACTCAAGTGGGGATGATCCCCACACAACTGCCATCGTTCGATAACAATCGCGAGTCTTCGATCGAAGACAGCTGTAAAAGACGAATTATTACAAGTATATGAATGGAAATAAAAATGCGAGACATTTTTTTCTTTCCTTTCTATTTGCTCCAAGTATATTTCTGCGGCTCCTCGCAGCGGGTAGCGCCAGCTTCTCGCCTCCTTGAGTGAACAAGGGCCCTGTCACAGAAACAAGGGTTAGAGATTAAATAAAAAATAAATTTTGCAATGTAACATAAATAAACAAGTTGACCTATAAAATGAAACACTTAATTAAATAAACAAAATTCCAAATAATATAAGAAATGAGCCGTGTCCCCGGCAACGACGCCATTTGACGAACCACGAAATCGGCCCTTTAATATCATTGAATTAACACGTAATAATGTCATCGCAGTCGGACCGAATCAGGTCATCAAAGACCATCTGATTGATATGTAAAATAAGAATAAGATGGTCGTATATTTTTTTACTTGGCAAGAAACCAAGGTCGAACTCAGGGACACGAGCCTCTCTCATATTATCCAGATTTTTATCTATCTAATTAAGTGTTGAATTAAAAAAATCCTTAGGTCAAATCATACATGAAGTCAAGACTATGCATTAAAATAAAAGAAGAAACATGCATTTTTTATTTTATTTTATCATGCAAATAAATTTGATGAAATGCAATGCAAGCAAGCCCTAGGCAATAAGGACTTGAACCATTAAAAATGTGAGTCAAACAGAGTCAAAGAATGAAGCACACTTCATTTATGTAGCAATTAGGCATGAGGAATATGGAAAGCTGGACACCAAGATAATAAAATAATGCATCACAATTCATAGTATCATGTCTAAAATATAAGCATGCCATAAGAAAGACAACGAGAAGAGCTTCAAAATGAATCTGAAATCAACTCAATCAGAAATACGGGGCTCATGATATGCATGAAAGAAAGCAAGGGCATAACTGAAAGAAAATATGAAATAAAATTACAAACAGGTCCCTAAGAGGGACTAAAATGTAATAAAAATAAAGAGCGAGGCCTTCCCTGTAAAATACCCACACACATGGACATTTTTGCAATTTTAGAAACCCACGAGGGTATGATTGCAAAATACCCAAGCTACGCGTGAGCTGCACGTGATTCTGGACCTGGTTGCAATTGGAGAAGAAGGTGGGCATCTCTGCAAATTACCCAGAATCGCACGTGCTAGGCACGTGCTTTCCAGGTTTGGAAGAAGGCTCGGGCACGGCAGAGGCTCGGCACTGGTTCAGCTAGCCTTGGGTGTTGGCTCGGACTCGATGCAGCTTCAGCTAGGCTCGGGAGCTCCGAGCCTGGAGGTTCGAGGATGAAGGCTCAGGGCGGCTCAGGTGTTGACGCGTGGCGGATCGTTTGCCATCCGATCACGGAGATCAGATGGCTCCTGTCTGCTCATGGAGTTGTTGCGTGGCCTTATCTGGGCCGTCGGATGGTCACAGGGAGTAGACCATCCAACGACAGCTGCACCTCCATCTTCATCTGTGGTGGGCGGCAGAAACCGAGCTCCGGCAAAGGACCTCCAGCTCCGCCACTCCGTCTCGGGCAAGTTGGACATCCCCGGAGCTCCATAGACGGTCGTCGAAGTAGATGGGAGCATGGGGAAGATCCATGAGCTTCTGGAACAGTTCGTCGGAGCTCTGGTGATGGCTGCATGGTCGACGAAGTTGGCTCCGATGGAGCTCTGGCCATTGCGAGTGTTGAAGACCTGCATCGTTAGTAATGCATAGCCGAAGCATAGGGTTTCGTGAAGGGGAATGAGGTGGAGTCCCAGGTGAGTGAAGAGAATGGTGGGACTGGAGCTCCTCCGCCGGAGAGGGCAGAGGAGGTGGGTCGGAGATGATCAGAGGTGGAGAAGGGAGGAGGGATGATCGGAAGGTTGCGCGTGGATGGTGGAGTGTTGGCAGAGCTCTAGGAGCGGTCAATGGAAGGTGAAAACGACGGGAGAGGCCTAATTAATTGGGCAAAAATAGAAGAAAAATACAAAGAAGGTCAAGAGGACTTACCTGAGGACTGGCGGAGCGGATGGCCTGGGCTGGGCATCGGGGAGGATGCTCGGGTTTTCGCACGTGCTGGGCGGCCGTCCCAGCGAGCTCGAGCGGGGCTGAGCCACCGCATCACCACCGAGATTGGCGGTGGGTCAACACCGGAGGACTCGTCGTCATTGCTCTATCCGTCCACCTCCTCCTGTCACAATGAGGTGGAGGAGGGCTGGGCGATCCCCTACGTAAGGGTGGACATCGATGGCAGGCGGAGGGGAGGGCGTATTTGAAGTGAGGAGGTCGGCGATCGGGGAGGTGATGGGCATGACTTGTGGGGTGGATATGGAGCGAGTGGACGGCGTTTATGGAACGAGTGGACGACTGCGAGGAAGCTGGACGATGGAGGAACGTCGTGGGGGTGTTATCTAGTGGAGATGGTGGTCGGAGAGGGTTATAAAAAATAGGAAGGGCGAGGAGTGATCACGATGATGGGGAACGTGTGAGAGAGGAGGTCCGGAGGTGGAAGACAAAGTCTCGGCCGTTGGATCTTGTGATCCAACGGCTGATAAAAGGACGCTAAGAAGCGGTGTGGATTAAATCTGAGGCGAAGCAATCTAAGGGTTGTGGAGCTGCCACGTGTCGAGGTCTGGCAGCGGCACTGGCAAGCGGTGGAGATCGCTTCTGGAGAACGATCGAATGGCTGAGATTATGGATGAAATGAAAGGTTGAGATGTAGAAGATCGGATGGTTCATAAGATGCCACGTGGTGCATGGAGGAAAAGGGCGACGACGGGCGTCTGTGATTAGATTAGGACTTCGATCGGGCGGTTGGTATTATAGCACCAGTGGACGGTGTAGATCGAAGAGATAACGGCGAGATCGGAAGGCGCACAATGCGCCATGTGGGAAACGGTGGGAGAGGCGCGAACGAGCGGCACATATCAGAGTTGGGAGAAAATCAAATGGCAGGGGTCCAAGGCGTGCGTGGAGATTATTTAGCCGTTGGATCAAGAGGAGATCCAACGGCCCTGGGTGATGGCGGAAGAGGCAAAGACGCCGGGCCACGTGGCTTCACTAGAACGGGATCTGAGAGGGAAATTGAAATATGAGGGTCAAATTGGACGAATTTGAGAAAACTCAAACATGAAAGTTGTAGATCTCGATGAGATATACAAGTTTCATGTTGACCAAAAAGTGGAGATGAGGTCATCTGTTGATACAAAATATTTTTGAGGGTATTTTTAAGGCTAAAAATACCACGAATTTTACTTTTGTCATTTTTGTGATTTTTAATTTATTAAGGACTCTGATAATTACAAAACTTTATCTGGATTTTATTGACACAAATTTAAGCAAGGGGGTTAATAATAGAAAATTAAGATGATGAAATTGGGTTTCATCACAGTCCTAATTTTATGGTTGTCACTTTTTATGGTATTTTTCAATAAGCAAACAAACGCCTAATGAATTTTTTGATCTCTTGATTATTTAACGTCCAAAAACCGGGGGAGAAGTCGAAAAAGCGGATGCACGATCAAACACGATGATGCATGCAAAGTAAGAGATGCGTACTTGTCACCAACACTCTACATGCAAGGTGATCCGCGCATAAATTTAAAGACTGAAATAAAACTAATCTAAATAATGTAAGAAGAAAACGACCTTAGATGAGCAATTTCTAATCATAAGAACTGTAGTAAACTGGTCAGAGAGAGAGAGAGGTCGGGGTCCTGTCTCTGATGTCGATCTGTGTCCGCCACAACAGATCCTGCACGCGTTTTATACGATCTCTAGCGGCATGTGACCTCTCAAGCGACCAAGTTAACTTTTTATTATGATTTATTAATAAGGTCCAATTACGAAGCTATATGTGCATGCGAGATATTAGGGATTGGGACTTAATCAGTTACGTCACAACCAAAGATATTCCTAAATCTAGGGGCCAAATTCTTCGAGAATCAAAGAAAAAAAATAAAAAGCGAAGGAAATCAAAACCGGCGAAAAACCACGGTGAGGTCCCCCGAGCACAACGATGCTCGGCGAAATAGACCCCGATATATTCCAAGTGTCCAAGTAGGTGTCTGAGTGTCCCTGTATTATTACAATAATAATAAATGAATGCTGAAAAACAACTAAGCTATTCTACTCTCTAAAAGCTATAAGTATTCCATTCTCATACTTCTACTCCACTTCAGGTACGGGTATCCTCCAAAGTGTCTCCAAGTGGTTCCTCGCACAAAAAGTGAAACAGAAACAGGTCAGAAAGCAGTTATAACAGATAGAGGTGAAAATAATAAAATAAAAAAGAAAAAGAAATCGGAAAAGGGACTACTAAGCCGTGCTCCCCGGTAACGGCACCATTCTGATGTCGTGTCCATGGCAACTCACGTTAAGTATTATCTAAGGGTCATTGCGACCCAAATGGCAAGGCTCGGTCAATCAAGAAAAATCAAGACCACAATTAAAACAATTAAGCACAAAAATCGATGTAGCGGTCTCTGCTATTTATTTAACCCGGTATAGCGACTGGGGTTGAACACAAGGAGCACGAAAATGTACGGAATAGTCAGTAATCAGAAAATAAACGGCATGTTTTTGTTGTTTTAATTTTTCAAATTTTTATATTTTCTAATTAGAAAACAAATAAGGAGAATAAGGCAAAAACAAGTTCCAACAATTTTTATTAGGCCTAAATACTCCAAAATCAGAAATAAAAATATTTTTATATTTTTCAAATATGCAGATGTTTTTTGATATTTTATGGTATTTTTCTGATTTTCATCTAATTTTATAAACACAAGACAAACACAGAACATGGAGACAATGTACAGCTTGGACTAAAAGGAAAATTTAAAATGATATATTGCCCAAATGCCCTGGTTGTGATTTTTATGACAAAGTAAATAAAAAGGCCTAACTACATAAACAAAATACCATTTTTATTTTTTTAGAATTTTATATGATTTTTATAAGATTTTTAGTCCTTTGTGATTTTTAGGGTTTTTATAAAAAATAATGCAACAAAATGGCACTGAAGTAATAACACACATAAATTTTATAGAATTTTTTAGACATTTTTATATTTTTTGGTATTTTAGAAAATAAACAAGATACTTTTTAGGGGTTTTTTATTTTTATAAAATATCAAATGAAATTAAACCGAGTAACAAAAATTAACAAAAATATTACACGTTAGCAGGAGCTAATGGTAAATTTTGTGGAATTTTTGGATATATTTAATAATTATTTGATTGAAAATAACATGCACAACTCATATGGACCTACTTGCAATTATGGAGAAGTTACAGACCAATAATTAACACAATAAAAACCCATGGCTAATATTACAAAAACTCCAGATCAACACACGCGAAACACGTGACACAGTCTCATAGGGGTATAAATGCATTTCTCAAAACGTTTTCATTCAAAGCATGATAGTCATGAATCTCAAGGATATAACATGCAAATAACCCAAAATATCACGTATCAAGCCATGTGCTACACATGAAGAGGGACTCAAATGCAAATACTAAAAAGTGCAAGGGTACTTATGCAAAATATTCAAACTACAACTTATTTACTGGGACTAGATAATAAAGCATGAAAAAGGGAGGGAAATAATGCAAAATACCCCTGAGGTACGTGAGGAGGGCGTAGACACACGTGGTGAGCTCTAGACTAGGCAGGAACGTGTGGCGCAGATCACCTGTTGTGTCAGATCTAACGCTCAGGGAATGTTGGGGACATGCGGTGCATATGTGTCAGAGTGTGCCAGATCAACGGTCCCAAAGGTTGCTGCAGCGAACGGTTCAGATCCTATGGCTGGCAACGGTGGATGAACAGGCGCGAGGTGAACTTCGATCGAGGACGGAGGGGAATCCGTTGGGCTGATCGATTCGTAAATGGTTCGGTACCTCCAGAGGGGTGCTCTACGTCTAATGCCGGAGGCCGATCAGCTGGATGATGGTCGGATGCCTAAGACGAGGGAGCACCACCTCGAGCTGCTCTGTCGCTCAGCTGGAGATCCATTAGAGGGTCCTGTTGCACGGGGGTACCTGCAAAAGAAGGCTGGGACTCGAGGCAAAGCTCCGGTCCGGGTTATTGGATCTAGAAACAAAAGAAGCGGCGGTGAGGCGAATTGGGGATCTCCGGCGAACGCGAGGGGGGAGATCAGGCCTAATCTCAACCCGATGGTTGAGATATTGGGTGAACAGGTTGCAGAGGAAGGGTGAGCGTGCATGGAGGGTTCAATCGATAAGGGTATGCCAATGAGATGGGGCTCCGACGACCGGAGCTGAGCGGAGGAAGGTATGGCTGTACAAAATGGGAAGAACGGATCGAACAAGGAAAAGGTCGGGAAATGAGGGTTGCCTGAAGGTGAGAACGTGTTCCTGAGCTCCATTTGATGGTGGCTAACGAGATAATGGTGTCGCCCTCGCTGCGGAAGGCGGGTAGGCTGAACGCGACAGCGCTCGATGACTACGTAGCTGAGCTACGTCTCCTGGCCACCAAACTCCAATCCGAGGGGTGCCTCCGGTAGCTGTCACTCCACTTGAGGTCTCTAGGGCTGATAGAAGAGGCGGGGAACGAGCTAGGGCTCTGTGGAGGCAGATGAGATGCTATATAAGCATCTCGAAGGTCCAGAAAGATCGGCAAAAAGCACGAGACCCGAGATCGATTCGGGTCATCCAAGGAATCCACGAGGATCACGGAGGTCTGAGGAATCTAGGGTCCAAGAATCGAGGAGAGAGGAGCTCGAAGTCGAGCGGGAAAAATCAGAGAAAAGACTCTGGCGTTGGGTTTTCGACTCGGCCCGAGCTAGGAGGATGCCTTGACTGGGGTCAACAAACCCTCCTGGACCAATCAGAAAATAGAAATTTACATAATACTTATAAATTCAATAAAAAATAATTAATGATTTCAAATCAAAAGGTTTTCAAAATAAGAAATGTTTGTTATTTTTCAAGGAATTTTCTTGGGATTTTTAATTATTTTTATGAAAAAATAAATTAGGGTATTTACAATATATAGTAGTATATACATGTATACTATACCTATGTATTTTGTACAGTTTTTTATTTTGTTATTTTTACACAAATACCCCCATTTTGTATTTTATTTATTTACAAATGTTTTTAGGAGTCAAAAATATTTTTTATTTTATTTTTATTAGTTATTTGCAGGTATCTAATAAATAAAGAATGTTGTATGCAAACATGTATTTTGTACAAGTGAGAGATGATTTTGCTTTAATTTTTATTTGATTTTTATTTCAATTTATTTTTTTAGGAGAGAATACAAGGAGATAAAAAGAATATTTTATATTGATTTTGTCAAAAATAATTATTTGCATATAAGTAATATGTACCATATAGAGTAGGCCATATCTCTCTCTACTTATTTTCTTTGCCTATCAGGTCAAGGTTTGACCTTCTCTGGGGTTCGGGTCACTCTGTATTTATTCTAAATACCTCCTTCCTTTTTCTTTCCCTTTATTCTTTTATTATTGCACAAATACATGCTAAATACATAATGTTAATAAATGCATGTTGAAAGGTAACTTATTGTATTTATACATATTTACATGATGCTTTGCCAAGATAAATAGCTAAAATAAAAGAATAAAGAGTGAGAATCAGGGATTCATCACATTGTCAAAGTGATTATCAAGAAGATATCTCCAGCCTGAGAAGTAAATGGCAATCCTTACTCAAAAGGTTGACATCCAACCAACCTCTTTATGTAGATACTCTACATGAGAATAGAGATTTGTAGGTGTTTGATGAGTTAAGTCAAAGAGTTAACGATGAGATTGAGATAACAAAGACCTATGTCGTATGTTTTCACGATATAGGCACGCATCCTCCGAAGAGATACATGTATCACTATATGTTTGAATATGTACATTTGACAGACCATCAGGTTGATAACCCAATCAAGGATTATACATAGGCGTGCTAGTGTGCATATGAAGGCATATGAGTGATATGGTCTCTCAAAGGATTATACATGTTCACTATTGAACTAGAAGACACGAGATCACTGAAACTTAGAATTTGTGAGGGTTTAGTGCAGTCTACACAAGGAAGGATCGACACTGTTGCTGAGGCGACTGCTCATGATACCCGAATAGTTCAACAATTAACCCATAATATAGATAAAGCAATGGAGAATAAAATTGTGGAGTTAAAATTTATTATAACTCTACAAATAATGTGTTTAGGTGAAAGTATATGTAGAGTGTCGAAGACATGGAGCAGAAAGGATAGATTGAGAATTGAATTCAAAAATTTCTCCCTCTTCTTGTATTTTTTATTTTATTTTTGTGTGGGTTTAAATTTATGTATTTTTTATGGATTTTGGTTTTATATTTTTATGTATTTTTTATTTTATAATTTTTATAGTTTCTGATTTTTAATTTTCTTTTTTAAATACAAGCAATATTTATATAAATAAGAGATATATAGATAATATATATACATGATATATATATAATAGAAAATTCAGAAAAATATCCTAAGTACAGTCCTTTTCATTTTTAATGGTATTTAGAATATTTCTTGGTATTTTTAATAATATTAATATTAATAAAAGTAGAAGTAAATATAGCTATATGTATAGAATATAGACTCATATATACATATATAGCTAAAAATACTTAAGAATGGGAATATAGTATATTTTTATGTTGTTTTACATTTTATTCTATTTTTATGATTTTTATTTTATTTTTTGCTAATTTTATTGTATTTTAAGAGAACAAAAAATTTTTAAAACAAAGACTTATATTAATAGGCCAAATTGTTTCAAAATTTAAAATAGATAAATGTCCCAAAATTTTCCAAAACTATTAATAATATATAATATATAATATATAATATAAATAACATTTAAAGATAGAAACAAATATTTTTGGGATTTCGTAGGGATTTTATAACTTTTATAAGTATTTTAGAGCTTTTTCTTTTTAGTGTTTTTCTTTTGTTATTTTTAGTGATTTTTTGTAGTTATAAAATACAATGACAAATTATATCTAATTTTATTGGAATATTTAAATATGATTGTACAAATTTATGTATTTTAAATGAAAATAAGGAGTAAATGCAAGGTTTTTGAATTTTGAAAATAGAAAATAAGCCCAATAAAAAATATAAGTGATTTAAAATAGCTCCAAGCTATTAAACTAATTTTACTATAAGTTTCGAATGCCATTTCAATAATGCAAAATACAAGAAACAAAATTAGTGTTCTTGCATGGGCCTAAATGTATTTTTTGGAAAGTAAACATGCATTACAGAACACTATATAAAATTCTAAGGGCGTCTACATAAAATTCCAGAATATATCTAACATCGTGTTAATAGGGGCATGCATGTAATTTCCAAAAGTTACAGGAACCAGATGCAATCTAACCACACGTGAAATAAAATTTTATGGACCAAAAGGAAATACTAGAAACTCACAGATCCCTTTGCAAATTGCTCGCCCCCCCACGCGCACGGGCACACGAGGTGACGTGGCAAAGGACTAAAATACAATTCTTAAAAGCATAGGGTTCTAATACAATTTTTACAAAAAAATAAACTACAAACACAACTTTTTATAAAAAAATAAAAGACACAAAAGGTAGCGGTATCGGGCAAACATATCTTCCTCTAAAGCGATCCGACGACGATGAATCTTCACTTTGACACATGATTGCTCCTTGTAGTATGATACCGGTTCGCCGATCTGCAGTATGGATCTGATCCTCGGCAAGATCTGACATATGTTGATGCTCATAATCGGATAGTCACGAACAAAATAGGAGCGGACAAAGGAATCCAATGGATACTGCTCTTCCTGAAGAACAAGGAAGAATAGAACGTCGGGGCTCTTTCGATCGCTCCTCCCTCACTACTCCGGTGGTCTCTGGCTCTCCTCAAGGCTCGAAATGATACTCAAGGGTGTCCGCGGCTATTGGATTCATCAAAATGCTCCGACCAAGTGTTGGTTCAGGTCACCTTCTAGGATTTGCTAAATGATCCGAGGAGAAGGAGAGACAACCCATGAGGAGGAAGAGGAGAAGATGAAGAAAGAGAAGATGGAGGCTTGATGAACCTACATTTCATCACCTTTGTTCTTTCACTTTGGCCTTAAATCCCTAGCTAAATGTATGTATGTATCATTAATTTATCAAAATAAGCACTCTGTCAATTGTACAAAATATTGTATAAAATATTTATATTTATTGTATTTAATTTCAAAATAAAAGAATAAAGGAAGAAAAGAAAAATATAGGAAACACCTTAGGTGTCGAGTGACCCTAAACCCCGAGACCCAGTCATCATGATGACTTGGTCGACAAGGAGTAATGTAGAGGGAGATAGGTCATAAGCATTGTACAAAGATACACCGAAAACCATACGTAAAACCCCCAATTTTAATCCAGCTATAATTAATTTTTGGGACCCATTTTGTTCTTTATTTTTATACCTCAAGTATATAAACTTTGTACATGAAAGTTGTAGATAGAAATGCATAGAAAAATATAAAATTTACTTCACATCAAAATAATATAAAGTCTACATTCCACACTCAGAATAAAATCTCAAAACCCAAACTTCACAGGCATGTATCTCCTCCACATGAACTTAAAATGCACCAAAATAATACTTTAATTATATGTAACTTTTTATTAGCTGATTGTGGTTTCATTCGTTTTGGAGTTGAGATGCAAAAGTTAGGTTCTGGACCCCTAATGTACAATAGACTGAATAAAATATTCATTTTATTTATGCTTTATAGATTTCATTATTTTAAATTTTTATAATTTTGTAAATATTATTTATAACGTATGTACATAATTAGAATAAAATAAGAACATTAAAAATAAGTCAAAATAAATAAGTGTAAAGAATGTATAGATGAAATACACACACACACACACACACACATATATATATATATATGTACATCTATATAATTAATACTCCTATTTATTTAGGTGTACATACTAATTCAAAAAATACAAAAAATATATTTATGTATATGAAAATAAGTTATAACTGTCTAAATTATGTGTACAAAATAATAAAATTTAAAATGCAAAATAAAAATAAAAATATAATATAGGTAAATATATCTATGATTATACATGTAAATCCTAACTCCTAATTAATAACCTCAAATAAATAAATAAAAATAGGTAATAAATAGTACATAAAATTAGTAATAATTTTTATGTTTTAATAAACAATTAATTAAATCATATATTATTTTATATTAAATTTTCAAGACATTTTTACTTTGGATTCCTGGTTGGTCCACGTGGACCAACCAGACGTATCCGATTGTTGACTTGGGCAAACTGTACGTCTGACCCAGGCCACTGTTGTCAGAGCCACCTACCCACCCATCTTTGCTGATTTTTTAGAGTGCAATCCATGCCTCGAATCGCCACGATTTCTTCATCGATGTTGTGCTCCATATCTTCATCCATCCCGCTAGTGCTTTAGATCACACACTAACACTCAATCGATAGTAAACATGTGGTCTTTACCTACCACCATGTTAGCATATAAATAACTCGCCTCCGCCCCCTTTTGTTGATTTAATCCATCCCTAGGTGCTTTTATCCCCTGAGATCACCTTCCTTGTCTTATTTCTTGTGACAGAGGTGAGAGGGGCAGTGATTTGCAGCGCTGAGAGGCCTCGTTGGAGAAGATTCAAACACCAGCAATGAGCTTCGCCAGTGGTTCTGCCTCCCATGCTTCCAGGCATGGTCGAGGCCATTTTCCCGATTCATTAGGTAAGATTTAGGTTCTACTTCCAGTTCTGCATTTTATTTTTACTTTTAATCGCATAGATTAGGCGTAATTGAGAAGCCCTAATTTGACCCGGAGCTTAAGCTCAATTCCAAATCTTCCGTTTTCCGACAATATCTCTGCCCGCGAATCATTCCCCCTAGTTCCTCAATGCATTCTCCGTCTTCCACTCCATCTAGCCAACATAGATCCTTCGTGGATATAGGAAATGATCTCCCCTCCATCCACATCGTTGGAGCTCTTCGCATTTCATCCTCCCCTGCCGTTGTAGCTTCAAAACCTGGCCGAGGGAGCCCTCGTGCCCCCAAACTTTTTGGTGCAAAAGAGCACACTCGAGAGTCCATTAGACCTTCATGGGTTACCTGGGACTCCTTCACGTGGTCATGAGTTGTCGGAGCTACCTGAGCCTCCTTGACGTCATCTGAAACCCCTAGCACAAGCGGAGGACCACTAGGAGTGTGTGGCTGCGGTCAAATCAAGAGGGTGTCACCAGATGAAGTAGAGCAGGCCAATCGAAGATTGGGGCGACGGAGTTCTTGTGAGTTCTTACAAGCATCCCAACTACCATTGGATCAGGCACAAGTGTCAGATCTAATCGCAACCCTTCAGATCATATGAAGCTGCTCGACTCGAGCCGCACGATATGCCTTGCATCAAGCAGAAGATGACGCGATGAACGAGCGTAAGTGGGTAAATTACAAAGACCCCCTCCACAAATTTGTAATTCTTAATTAGCCACGTAAATATTTTATTAAGTTCAAAAATTAATGGACAAATTACATGTATTCCCTTGTATTATTTTAATATTACAATTTAGTCCCCAGTCACGTCACCTCACGTGACGGTCCACGTGCGTGGAAATTTTGCATGTAACCCCCATGATTTTTGTAATTACAGTTTAATGACTAAAATTTGAATATCAATTGAAAATGTTTGGGTAATTTGCATGTTTATCCCTGCTTGTTAATTTAATTGTGAATATACCCCTACTAGTTTTAGTAATTTTTGTGTTTGTTTTCTATTTTCTAAAAATATCATCTGTGCTCCAAAAATTATGAAAAAAATAAGATATTGTGCCTGATGCATTGTTCTTTCACGCTATAATTTTATTTTACATTTCACATGTTTTTAATATTCTTTAAAAATAAAAAAGTGCATCCTTATAAAATCCAAAAAATATAAAGTCATTTTTAAAAATGTCAAAAAAATTAATATTTGCTTATTACATTATTTTGTACCTCTAGACCAATGATCCTTAAAAATAGAAAAAGAAGATAAAAAATTAAAAAGCTCCAAAATCCTCATAAAAAATATAAAAACTCTTAAAAAATCCAAAAATATTTCTGTCTGCTTGTATTTTTAATTATACATTTTAGTATATATTAAAATTTATTTGGAGAATTTTGGACTATTTTTTATTTATAATCCTAAAATCGATTCGACATATTTATATAGTCACTATTTTATTATTTTTCGAATTTAAAAATGCCTAAAAATTAGCACACATTCCTGAAAAAATCATGAAAGCATTAAAAAATATAAAAAAGTGGAAAAGTACTTTATTCTCTATTTTAGATAATTTATAGTTGTATTTACAATTATATTATTCTATATTGTATATATAGTTATATATATCTAAACCTTAATTATATATTTAAAATTGAAATAAAAAATTATAAAGTTAAAAATAAAAAACATATATAAAATATAAAATATAAAAAAGAATTGAAATATTTTACTAAAACCCACAAAAACCTAATTAAATAGTGTGCAGATATACACATCAATACATATATTATTTATTTATTACATTTATAAATAATATTATGTGCTACTTAGTTTGTTCCCTGAATTCGACTCCTACTTTTCTTGTCGCTATACACGTTTATTGTATGTATAATAAATTTTTGGTTCACACCTGCTTATTTCTTGATTTATTCTATTTAGGCCATGTTTGGTTGGAGAATAAGCCCTTGAATAATGGGCCAATTCTCCTCCCGACACGGTTCCCAGTGGTATGACTATTCTCCATTATTCCATCTTATTTCACTCTTATTCCTATCTTTATCCCACCTTACCTACCTTTATTTCACCTTATTCTCGTTATTCCTATCCTCTTGCCGAACAAAGAATAGACCCTTATTCTCCTTATTCCCCATCCTTATTCCTGCTTATTCCCGAACCGAACGGGCCCTTAGTATGGGTTAATTGTTGCTCAGTCACTTGGTCTCTTTGGGTTGTCATCACAACGACTCAGTAGTCCCACCTCGTATGGACCACAAGGCAGTTCATGGGGTTCTAGCCGACTAAACAAGGTCGTGGAGGGCTCGTAGACAAGCCCAGATAAGAGAGGCCCAAGCCTACTCTCAAAGATACGTACAACCCTAGAGTAGTACGGATGACAGAGTGGATCTAGATCCCAACGGTCCATGCACATTTTGAGTTGAAGCCTCAACTCTTGGCTTTTCTTTCCACCTTCCATGGGAACACCAATGAAAAACCATACATACATCTTCAAAAATTCGGGTGCATCTGCAGAACCACTCACTACCCTAACATACCGTTAGGCATAGTCAAAATGATGGCATTCCCATTCAGCCTTCAGGATAAGACACTTCACTATATAAATCATCTGGAAGGTCGTCACGACTTGGGAGGAGATAAAGTCAACCTTTCTACATAAATTCTACCCTCTCAGTCAGCTCAATCAGATGCGAGCCCATATTGCCAAGTTATCCCAAGCAAGGAACGAATCCATCCGCGAGGCTTGGGAGCGATTCACATATTTACAGGGAAGTATCCCCATCATGACATTCCACGGACCAGTCTGATCCAACACTTCTTTGGGGGGGTCACTCTCGAGATCCCGAGGCTCATAGATGCCGTTTGTGGTGGCACATTTCAATGAAGATGAGGACGTCGTATGGAGATTTTTGAAGAAATGGCAGAAGGAAAAGTTGTCTTACCACCATCTAGCATATACCAATGACAACCACATATTCATCAGAAGCTAGTTCATATGATGACATCACATGATGCGAACAATGATGAAAGCTCCAACCTAAGCATCATCGGGAGCCACCTATCCAAGGTAGATATCATTGAAAAACGATCACATGGCCTAGAAAACTTATTGTGATCAAACATAGGACCCAAAATTTGGACAAGTTGGATCAGATCATCAAGCAACTGGAGCTACTGGTAAGAAACATGGCCTGCCAGTCTATATCTACATCGGCCATGACTCCCGATGAGACAAAGGAGCCAACATCGCCTCAGCCTCCTTGGTAGAGTCCAGCACAGCCGGTGGTCTGTCACATGTACTGCATGTAGGCCTCCGGGCCGACCTCAACTCAACAGTCGCAGTAGTAGCTTGTTGTGTATCAGCCCGAGCTTCAAATCATTCAGGATCTATATTCTCCTAAACCACCTCTCATTCAGGAGGTGAATGTGTATGGTCTAACAATGTGCAGCTGGCCTGTCCAAACAGGCATCAGCTGGGCCAATCTGCCAATTCCCGTCTTTGGGCTAAGAGCTCCAGAAGAGGGATCGAATTTGGAAGTGGATCAAAGGAGGTTATTTTATAGGCTGGTAGAGGAAATGGATTTCGAGGTAGATCTCGATCGACTCAATGAAGATCCGACGCACATGAAGATCTGGTGAGAATCACGAATGTCATGGCTTCATACGATGTTCAAGCTTCGATCTTTAGAGTAAGAAGGAAAATTGTCAGAAGTTAGGGACTCGAGGTGTCAGGAGAGTCAGAGTAGGCAAAGGGGGTCAATTGACCGAGGTCATTTGAGGAAGGATTTTGGTTGGTCTACGTGGACCAACCAGAAAATTCCAATCCATAAATGTTTTATCAATTCGATAAAAAAAGAAATGATTTAATATTTTTTGGTGAAAACATGAAAAATGTTTGTAATTTTCTATAGTATTTTATTCATATCTTTATTTGTTTTTACGAGGCTATTATTATTAGTTAATATTTACACGTATAAATATAGGTAAAAATACATCTATTTAGGTATTTTATTTTAATTTTATATTTTGTATTTGATTATTATATACATGTATGTTATATATTTATAATTCCTTTAAATACACATTCAGGTATTTTTATTCTATTTTTCTGAAATTATATGTACAGTTAAATAAATAAGGGTGTCTATTATATAAGTATACGCACATATATATTTCATCTATGTATGATAATAGACTTATTTATTTTATTGTATTTTTAATGGTCTAATTTTTTGATTATATACACATGTTTTAAATAATATTTACAATCTTATAAAAAATAAAGTGAAAAATATAGAGAATAAATATATTGAATATAATATATAGATATTTTGCACAGTGAGCGCCCAAAGCTTATCTTTTGCATCTTAACGTCAAATTGAATGAAACCGCCTTCATTAATTAGTTTATTAAAATTTATATACAATTAAAGGTTAGCCTGGTCAATTTTGGTAAAGTATGGAGAGGCTACATGTCTGCAAAGGTTTTTTGTCTTTTTATTTTGTGTGTCCCGGGCACACTGTGCATTGTTTTAAGTAAAATCAATTTTGTATTTTTTATTTTATCTACAATATTCATGTTGATCGTTTTATTATTTGAGGTGTAAAAATAATAGAAAAAAACATGCCCCAAAAATATAATTATTGATGAATTATAAATTAGGGTTTTTTGTATTTTCTATACAATTCTTCTATCCAATCCCTCCCACTTTTTTCTTGTCATCCAAGTCATCATGGTGATTGTGTAGGGTCATTCAATACCTATGGTATTTCATTTTTTTTCCTTTTCTTTCTCTATTATTTTATTTCAGAATTAAACACAATAAATAAATAAGGGGGGTTGGTCTGTAAATTACCCGGCAAGCATGTGCTCATCACGTGCTTTGCCAAGCCTGGGGGCGGTGTGACAGGATCGGGAGGGCGAGGCTAAGGTTAGGATGGCCGAGCCGTCGTGGCAGGTGTATGGAGCTTCTGACAGCCCGAGACTCGAGGCTAGGGACGTGGCTCGGGGAAGGATCTTGTTGCATGACGTGGATCGTTAGATCAGGGGTTTGGACCCGATCTAACGGTGGCTGGAAGATAAAGCGCAAGGTCGATCGAGGCGGGGGCAGAGGCCTTGGCGCACGACGAAGTGCGGTGGCAGGGCGGGCTCGACCGGTCGACACACGACCATAGGAGCCCAGTAACATGGCCGGAGGTCGTGCAAGGCCGAGGAGAAGACTGGTCGGTGGCGAAGATAGAGGATGTCGCGGGCTGGCTGCGAGGCGAGGGCGGGTACCTATAAGGGTTAGACAAAACTAAGGGAATGGGAGCGGAGCTCCGAGTGGAGGTGAGAGAACAGAACTAAGCTCCAGCCTTTGCAAGGCTGGAGAGAATGGAGACCTGGGAGGTAGATGGGAAGGCGTAGGGGCTTGAAGATGGAGGTGGCGTCAATTGTCGAGGTGAAGACGGGTCTCCTGCGAGGAACGACTGGAGGAGTGAAGCTTCGGAGATACCCAGGGGTGCTCGCTTGGGAAAGCAACTCGATGAAGAGCTCTGGTTGAGCTCGAGCCACAGGCGAGGAGGTGGCGAGCTTGGCCGATGCACGAAGTAGCTGCAGCAAGGTCTGTGATGACCTTGGATCTAGCCAAAGATGTCAATGCTGGAGACGACAAGGTGCTGTCACCACCGTGTGATGCTCGTCCCTATTAATCGACAATGGTCAGATAACGGTGGATGGGGGGGATGAGCACCTATAGGGGTTCTTTGTAGGAGGAGATGGGTAACGGCTGGAGAGGGAGTGTAACGTCGAGGCTATGCAACGTCCGCGAGGGGAGGATTGATGGCGGGGGCGACAGTTACGAGGGAGGGAACGACTGGGGGGGTGTTGGGATGGCGAGGGGGACGGGTCACGTGTCTGCACGTGACTTGTCTGGATAGGGCGGTCACGTGCAAGGCACGTGACCTGGGGAGAGAGGAGAGTGAGTGGAACGAGGGTGCCATGTGGCATGCCCAGGGGCTGCCATGTGTCACCCCCAAAAAAATTCAAAATAAAAAGAGAAGAAAAATTGAAAAGAAAAGAAGGAGACCTCGAATCAAAAATGTCCTTCACATAAATTGTTTGTCTCGATGAGATCTACAACTTTCATGAAGGATCCAGGAGCAAAAGAGGTCATCTGTACAAACTGATATTTTTGGTGGTTCTCCATGTGTATAGAAAAACAACTTTTTGAGATTTTGCAAATTTTTTGTGGCTTTAAAAGAGGATAAAAATCTTAAAAAATATGAAAAAATACAAGAAACTTAATTACACATTAATCTATTTTTTTGAATTTTTGGTAAATAAGAAAAATAGGGAAATAAAATAGAAGTACAAAATACACAAATTTTGTACAGACTCACAAGGGTTACTCGGACTCAGTTAGTTTCTTTGATTTCAGTCTTGATCTATATTTGAATTTTTATGTTGTTTAATAAAACTTTCATCAAAGAACACAGATAAAGAAGAAATAAAATTAAAAGGGTTAATTATGTACACAAAACTCATGTTAAAAGTCGCACAAGCTAAAGTGCGCAAAAGAAGTTCAAAATCCAACTTTCACGTATGAGCTCCAAATTTTATGAAATTAATCTTATTTGAAGATATTTGAAAATGGAGTACTTTAAAAGTGAATGGACCAAAATCGGATACTGTATGAGTAAGATATGTGTGTTTTAGTCCGTCAGATGTGATATTAGACTTTGGGTTTATTTGTAACTTATTTGGATTAGCAATTTTTTGTATTTTTTATTTATTCTTGTCAATAATATCTACACAATGAAGTAGCTTGGGGTCGATTGGAGTTAGGATGTATTAATTAAAAATAGGGGAACTTAGCAGCTTTTTAGATTAATTTACACACTATGCAATTATGCATGATGAAATGCGAATATTATTTACACATGTATGAATGCTAATGACGTTATATTACATATTAAATGCATGTGGATTTTGGGGTACAAAGTCTAATTGACCAATTTTAACGTGATAAGTATGATATTCTTTAGGGACCTTATTAGAATAAGTATTTAAGTCTCATGAACTCTCAAATTCCGCAAATCCCTATCCAGGTTCACCTCAACAGCCAGCTCAGATCCACCTATCCATCATGCAAACTATTCAACTTTGAAGTCTATTTGTACTGTATGTGGAAGGTGTTAGCTCTTCGTGCTTGAAGAAGCGAAGAAACTGCCCATCCCAGTAATACATTCCCATTTGGCCCTCATCTAGCTGCTCGGTCCTCGAGGAGGGGGTATTTCCTTCTAAGGTCAGGTCATGTTGTGCCCACAATCGAATAGAGAGAGAAGTAGAAGAATGAGAAGAGAACTAGAGTGTGATCAGTGTAGTCACATCTCCTGTGAAGCTTGACCATTTTAGCCAAGTCTCCACTAAGATATGCATGCTCTCAAAAATCTTGGACCACTGTTGTCATGTATGTATTTAGTATTTGGATTCTTTTTGGTAGAAAGTGATTGTTGCACTGCATAGATCTTTTGTGCCTCGACGGTTATAGAATCTTTTATCCCCGTCCATTTTTTTGGGTCTTGGAAAAATTGTGCTAGCAGATCCTTCCCACACTCCCATCTTTAGACGTCTGCGCCACTAGACAAGGATGAAAATGTACCATCAAAATGGAATGCCCTTTGCAACCCCATGCAAGTTGAGATAAGTGTGGAGTGCATGAGTTCAAAAATGTTTCAAATGAAGAAAAGTTAAACGGATGACACCAGGTGTCCTACTTAGGCAAGTTTAAGTTGAATTATGAATACGATATCATTGAACCAAAAGAATTAAGTCAAAAGACTTGAAGAGTCTTAATTCCAATTCTTAATATAGTCCTTTTAGAAATAAGTGGAATAAGGCCTAAACCAAGCTCCATCCTTCAGACTTAGATCTATTCGGTTCAAGAATCAAACTTGTTTTGAAAATTGCTAATGAATGCAACATTTTTCTATGAAGTGATTTTTTCGGATTAAGAGTTAAGTATTTTTTAAAGAATTTTGTATTTTTTATTGAATTTCAAAGTTTTATTTTTTTGAAAATTTTATAGAGTTAGTGAATTGAATCAATTTACATGAATTTACAATAATTTTGTACATTTTTACACAATTAATTTTATAGACATTTTATATACAAGATTATACATATTTTATACAAATTTTAACAAAAGAATTTTATTTGAAAATTTTAAATATATATACAACTTTTTTTAAAAAAACTCTTTTTTACAATATTTACAGTTTTCTATCGGATTTTAAAAAACCCAAAAATATATATCCATACATTTAGAGTCATATTATTAAAAATACAATAAAGTACGAGTTATGGCTTCTAAAGTATATATAGAATGTATATGTGACACCCCATATACTTAGCGTGAACTATGTCCTCATAGTGACCAAAAAAGCGACAAAGGAAGGCATAACTCGGGCTAGGTATAGATAGATGAAAAGAAGACTATACTATAATGACTTAAAGAATAATGAAATAACGAAAAGAAGTCAATCATCCCCTCTATACTTAGGATCAACCGATCCTAAGTATAGGAGACTCAGAAACAAAGATGATCAAGGTCAAGAGAATGCACACAATCAATGGCTCAGCTTGCCCCCCCATACTTAGGGTAAAATATCCCTAACTATAGAGAAGAATATCAATTGTTACGAGACAAGAGAGAGAGAGTAGATGATACACAAAATCGAAAATAATCAAAGACATATACAAGTGATATTACCCCCTATACTTAGGGTAAAGCACACCCTAAGTACAACCAACAACAAGGGTAATAGAACATAGCGATATGGACAACATAATGTCTACACTCCCTATACTTAGGATAAAGTGCATCCTAAGTATAGCAAAAATCTTAAGCGAGACCTAGGGTGTTATACAATGAAAGAATGAAATGAATAAAATCAAAAACATGTATGTATATTGTGGAAAGAATGCAAATCAAAATGAATTGTACGAGCTCAAGAAATCTGAAGGGTGGCATTCTTGCGCGACCGAGGAACGATATAATGTACAAGAGACATGTCGACATCAGGGTCATCCTCAAAGATATCCATATCTGAATCGGAGGATCCCTGACATGTATCAACTGATGACGAATGACCCAGATGGCCGAAAAGATGGACAGAACTGACCTCTGAAAGCTTCTCCACGGTCTCTGAATCATTGTCATCAATGGCACTAAAATAAGATGACAAAGAATCATCCTCTAACAATGTATCCTCAACTCTGTGTGACTGAAGAGACATTGGTGTCGTATCTGAAGTAGATGTAACGAATAGATCGAATTCTTCTGTAATCTTATCTATATCCTCATCAATATAGCCCTTATATGAATCTGTGTGAAAAGAGTGCTCAACATTCTTGCTACTATAAGGCTCGACCAAATTATCTACAATTGAAACGTATTTGACTTTCGAAGAACGTGCCACCAGCGGTTTCGTCTCAATGACGTAGATACTACGAATCTCATCAACACATGTCCAAACATGTGTACGTGGATCATCAAAGGCTATGATCTCCAAGTTTTCCTCTCTGGAGAGAAAATCTCGTGTATGAGTAGAATTTGAAGGAATAGGATCGTGTCTAATATCAGTTGTAATCCTGCATGCCTCTGTATCTGATGGCCTGGTAGCACATCATCTGATGGCATAATCTCTATCAGCTCGGAGCTTGGCACTGTGCTGGTGGGAGGAAAAGTGACAATATCTGTCCCATAATCAATAATGGTCCTGGTTGCACGTAGAAAAGGCGACAAAGAATAATGGAAGCATCCTGTGATGGTACTGAAGAGTCAAATCTAAGACAACAAAATCCACAGTGAATTTTCTACCTCATACCACCACGACAACATCATGAAGTCCTCTTCATCTCTTGACCGATCTATCTGGAAACTAAATAATCATCATGGCTCACTTGAGAGGTCCTAAACGAAGTGTCTCAAAAAGATGGAAGGGTAAAATGTTCACTGAAGATCCAATGTCTAACAAGGTGTGCTCGAGCTCATGATCTGAAATCTGGCAACTGACAAATGACACTCCCATATCTTTCTTTTTCTTTTTGGGAGATGTATGCCAGATGGCGTAACATGTGGTAATGGTCAACACTTGTTTCTCCGAGCAATGATTTCTCCTCTTCTTTTGTTTAGGTGTGGTGTGCTGCTTCAAGCACTTCTGTTGAAGAGGAATGTGTGCCAATACCTCCAAAAGAGTGAGCTTGATCTGAGTCTGTCCAACATATCATTCATGAATTTTGAATCTTGGATCTTTTAAGATATTTTAATTTATCTTCCTTCTCTAGGTTCAAAGCATCTGGGAAGGGTGTCTGTACATCCTCCTCATTCATATGTATACCCAGAGGATAAGAAGAAGAAGCAAAATTTTGTGCAAAATCAGGTCTTGCTCCGTGTAAAATAGAAGATAAAGATTTAGCAGGAGAATTTGGAGCCTTGTCCTTATTCTTATTTCTGGATTTTCTATTTTTCCCATTTTTTAAATTTTGTGCCTTCACTACGTGGAGAATTAGGTTGAATCTATAACTCTGTGTTGTTGCCTACTATGAACTCCTCTCTCCTAAATGTCTCAACAATTGGAGGTTGTCTCTGAACATCATGGGAATTGGGGATACAAGTACTCAACTCAGAAGACGGCTGAAAAGTAGAATCTGATTCTCGTTTTGCGACAATGTTGGCTACCAAATCTCTGAATGTGTCCATCTTCTCCCTACGATATGTAATCTGCTCATGAATCAAATGAACGAAATGATCAAATGTGAAACCATTTATATCTGGACTCTCAGAGTGATGTCCTGCATCCATCTCAAGCTGTTGAAGATGCTCAAAATGATCAAGTGAATCCGAGGTGAAATGATCTCGAGGTACCTGCTCATAGCACCGATCATGATATGGAAACTGAATCGGCTGGTAAGACGATTGAAACAACATGGGCTCTCGCTCTGTGATAATCACAAATTATCGAGGGTCTAAATACGTCGCTGTGGCGACCCACAATAAAATGCGATTAATCAACAATGAACCCACAATCAAATATCAATCAATGAAAAATAAGTGTGGAGTCAAATTTATTTTTAACTCTGCACAAATGGTGTATAGTGTCAAGTATGCAGAGAGTTCGAACACAGGGAGCAAGCAGGGTAGTTCAAGCAAAAATGCTCAAGTGTGTGTGTGATGTGTGGAGTGTCTGCACTAAGCAAGCAAGGAAAGGAATTTTTTTTTGTGGGTTTTTAATTTTTCAAAATTTTTTTATTTTTAATTTAATTTTAAATTTTGTATTTTAATTTTTAATTTTCTGATTTTTATATTTTATATTTTATATTATTTTTTTTATTTCTTTTTCAATATTGGAGAATAAAGACAATATAATAAAAGGCAAGCTAAAATATTTATAAAATGGTGCAAAAATAACCAAAAATTCAGAAATTGAATGTTTTTGGTATTTTTAAGGTTTTTTACTGTTTTTGTGATTTTTGGAGGTTTTTCAAAGTGTTTTTGATATTTTTAAAAACTGAAATAAGGCAAAACAGTGGAAATAATGCTGGCTGTGATAAAAATGGGAATTAAAAATAGCAACCAGTACTCAAAATGTTTCACACTATTTTTCTAATGAAAAGAACAAAATAAAGGACAAATAGGAACTGAGTTTGTAATTTTTGGATTTTTCTACTATTTTATATATTTTTTTGAAGTTTTTAGTTGTTTTTAAATTTTTAGTGTTTTTCTTTTGAGATTTTTAGTGATTTTTGGACTGACACTAAAATAGGATAAAATAGACACTAGGTAATTTTTTTGGAATTTTTGGAGGTGTTTTAATATTTTTTTGGTATTTTCTAAGCTAGACAGTGCACAAAAAGCAAGTTTTTAATTTTTAATAAATATTAAAATAAGATAAAATCAAAAACTAAAATAGTGGCGTCAAAATACACATGTCCAGTAGCTTAAGTCTATTTTTGTGAAATTTTTGGGCTCGAAATGATCATTCAAATAAATACAACAAGCATCCAAACATTAAACAGTCCTGGCAGGGGTATATGTGCAATATCTAAAACATCCAGGGGCATACATGCAATTTTCCACAAAAATATACACTGAATATTCAATTTATAGCACTAAATATTAATTACAAAAACCGCCTGGGCACGCAAGCAATTTACCCACCAGGGCGCGTGACTTGCACGCGCCTGGCGAGGACTAGAATGTAATATCACAAAACCCTAGGGGTCTACTTGCAAAATATCCAAAAATATTACACTTGCTACGAAAGTTTCAGTACTGAAACGAAATACACAAAAGCCCGAGGGTGTCCTTGCAAAATGCCCACACCTCACGTGTACAGGTCACGTGAGGTGACGCGGCGAAGGACCTGGATGCAAATAAACAAAGTCTGGGGGTCTTTGTGCAAATATTACAAAACTTTTACACTACAGACAAAAGTTTAAATACTAAATATTAAATACAAAAAATGCGAGGGTTGGGATGCAAAATACCCTCGCTCGGGCGCTCCGATGATGACGCGTGGCGTGAATCCAACGGCTGGCGGCGAGGCGCGATCCAGCGGCAGGGAACAAGCCACTTATCCACGTGGCAGCTTGGGAACGGCCGATGACGGTTGGCGTCGACGTCTGAGATTAGATCTCAGAAAGAGATCCGACGGCAGCTGGGCGTGGAAGATCGGACGGTCAACGATCTGTCTGGAGCTCCGCCTCGATCCAACGGTGGCGAAGCCCGGAGCAAGAACAGCGACGAACTCCGGCGAGCCAAGGTTCGCCGAGGTCAAGCTCCGTCTCCGGCGAGCGGTTTGGCTTCAAAAGCGGGCTGGAGGCTCCTTGGGTCTTCGTCTATCTCCTGGGGGCTTCAAAATGCCGCGGCGGCAGCCGAGGTGCTCAAGCGAAGGTGGCGGAGCTGGGGAGCTCGGCCACGGTCCGGCGAGCGTCAAAAACGCGCCCAGGCGCGAGTCAACGCTCTTTGACCCTGCAAAAAGCGTTAGAAGGTCCAGGGCAAAGTGCCTGGACCTGGGGTGGACCTAATCGATACACGAGGGGAAGTGGTCGTCGGTGGCCGGAGGTGCGCTCCGGCGATGATGCTTGGAGTGGCGAAATACGCGATGGAACTTAGAATTTTTTTGGGGTTTTTGAAGCTACGCCTAACAGGAAGCTAATGAGATAAACAAGAAGGTGGGGGGAGCCCTCGATGGCCGGAGCCAGAGGGAAGAAAGGTACCTCGACGCCGGCTGTTGGCGGAGGTGGTGGAGGCTCCCTCGACTTCGAACGCCTTGGCTGAGGAGCTGGCGATGGAGCTGTCACCTCCAAGGAGCTCAGGAGCACGAAGGTGGCGCTGAAGGGTGGACCAAGGGGACTCGAAATCAAAAGGGAAGAAGGGGTTTCATTTTATGTGGTTTGACCCTGAGCTGCAGGGGTCCAAAGATCAAGGCATATCTTGCAAATCTTGGGTCCGACGGCCAAGGTTAAGCATGGGCGAGCTAGAGGGAGGATCGAGGAATAATGTTGCAGAAGGTTGCAACACAAAAAGATGAAAGTTTTGGCCTCGAAAAATTCATGAAATTGGGTCAAAACCGAGGTTGTCAGGAGCTACAGGGGGGTAGGGCGTCCAGTTGACCGCGGTCAACTGTTGACCCCTCCTGGTTGGTCCATGTGGACCAACCAGGAAAAACCCTGAGTTATTATTTTGTTAATTCATTTAAAAATACTAAATGGCTGAATTAAATAAAAGTTATAAAATAAAAAATGCTTAGAATTTTATGTAGTATTTAATTCTGATTTTTATTTATTTTTAGGAGTTATATTTTTACAAGTTACCTTTTTAACCCTATGTAGGTATAATACCTATGTATTATAGTATTTTATTTTTATTTGGTGTATTTTAATTTCTTTAATTTTGTTTATAATTTTATAAAGTTATAGGATACTTTTATACACATAGATATATTTTTATTTTAATTTTCTGATGTATTTTATACACTTAATAAAATACAAGTGTATTTTATATAGGTATAAGTGTAGGTATAATACCTATGTAGTCTTTATACAAGTATGTTTATTTTTATTTTTCTTTGCATTTTATTTTAATTTTAATGCATATAGGTATTATAAGTAACATTTACAAAAATTATAAAAATATAAAAATGAATAAATAATGAATAAAGAATAAATTGAATATTTTATTCAGTACAAGTATACAATAGGGGTCCAAAACTCAACTTTCAAACCGTAGCTCCGCCAAATGCGCAACCACCGCCATTGGATAGATTATTTTATTCTATATACAATTAAAGGTGAGTTTGCTACATTTGGAGTTGTCAGCTGTGAGATACGGGTCTGGCAAGTTGGGATTCTGGATTCTTATTCAGATCATAACTTTTTATCTGTGTATTCTTTTTATGTGCAATCAATTTTGTATTTTTCTTTATTAATTTATCTGCAAATTTCATGTACAAAGTTTCTTTATTTAATGTATAAAAAGTGGAACCAAAAATAGGTCCCAAAATGAATAAAGAATGACTAGAATGTATAGGTATTTTATCTGTGTTTCCGACCTTATCTCCCCCTACTTTATTCCTTGTCGACCTATTCATCAAGATGCCTAGGTCTCGGGGGTTTTGGGTCATAAAATATTTACAATATTTTATTCTTTTTCTTTTCTTTATTTATTCTATAATTTTGGCCTTAATTACAGTAATTTATACACTGTTTGGGTGCACATGCATGAATGCTAAGATGCTTGATTTAAGGCTATTTGCAGGTATTTGCTAGGGTTTTGGTGCCAAAATGATAGAATAAAGATGATGAAATGTGGATTCATCACTCTGTCCCGTGGAATACCTGAGGAACAAGCATCCAAGGATCTTGAACTAGAAAGTATGGAACCGACTCATACTCCGTCTAAAAACTTAACGGAAGAAGTATCAATCTCTGAAGACAAGAACTCTCTGCAACTGTCTCTATGTCCATGATGAATGTCAAATTTGCCACTTTAAGAATGAATAATTATCGTAGTATAGGAGGCAAATTTAGTTCGTCAAAAATCACAAACTTTGAATGTTGTGGAATATTTTTACTTGGCAAGTATACCAAGGTCGAACTCAGGGAACGATGATTTTTAGTTACGTGTTTTTTTTGCATCAAATTAAATAATTAATCAATGCTTGATTAATTTTTGTGTTGAGAAAATGCACAATGCAATGAGATGCAGATGTGAAGAACTACACCGGGAAAAAAAGAAGCACTGGATCTATGATTTATGAAATTTTATCCTCAAATGAATTTACCAATTAATCCTCAAATACTATCACAGATCGAATAATTTCAAGAAATATTTATCAATAAGAGATCCAAGCTGTGGGGTATAAGATCAATCTCTAGCTAAGTAATCCTGCAGATAAAGAGATCAACAATAATTTTCAAGGAGTTCTGACCCCTATTTTTTCCTGTGATTTAATCATCAAAGAGTGATTTATAATAATAAGGAATAACTCAATTATTCATCCTTGAACATGCCCCTGTAATAGATCAATTTTTCCTCAGGTTAATCAGTACAAAATGTCAACAGAGCCTCCATAAATTCAAATAAATCCTCGAATAATAATTCTCAATAAACGACCTCAGATCTGTCCACAAATTATGCTAAGTGATAGAGCATGAAAATAGCTTCGAAATGACATATTGTACGCTTAAAACGGAGTTCGTATGAAAAAGATATGCTAAAATGAACTTCCAGGGACTAAAATGTAAATAAAATAAAGTTTTCTTGCAAAGAGGTCCCTAGAGAGGCTTGTCTATAATTTATAAAAATTAGAGGGCCCCTCTGTAATTTACCCCCGACGGGGGTAGTTCTGCAATTTCTGAAACTTTGGAGGGCGTCGGTGCAATTTTCCCCAGGTGCACATGCCTTGCACGTGCCTGTGGTTCGGGCCCGGGCCCGGGCCTGAGGTTCGGACCCCGAACCAGAGGCTCGGTGGGAGGCGCGAGGCTTGGAGTGCCCGAGCCTTAGGCTTGGGCCTAGGCTCGGTCTGGCTGTCGTGGCGGACCCGGGGCCGTTGGATCACGGGCCTTCCCCTGATCCAACGGCGGCTGGAGGACGGGGCAGCGGAGTGCGGGCGATCAGCTAGAGCAGAGGCGGTGGGAGCTGGGCGGGCGGCCGAAGCATGTGGGCGCGGCGGGCGGCCGACGGGTGAGCGGAGAAGCGTGGTGGAGGGGCTGGCAGAGGCACTCCACCGATGGCGATGGCGGCTCCTGCAGGGAGTTAGCGCAGAAAGGAAAAAGAGAAGGGGGAGCGACTCTTCGTTCGGAGGTGTAGGTGAGGAGAGAGCCGGGCTACGGCCTGGGCAAGGCCGGAGACGAGGGTTCTGGGAAGGAAGGTAGGTGGTGTTGATGGTCGAGGGACGGCGGAGCTGAGGTACCTGGAGTGATGGTGCAAATGTAGGTCGATGGGTGTCTGGGTCGTTCGCCGAACAGAATCGAGCTCGAAGAAGCTTGATCGATATTTTTGCTTCAAGTGGTTCTCGACGGAAGGGGACCACGAAGCTTTCGCGGCGCTTGGAGAAGGGCCACAGCAGCAGCTTGTTTAGCCACTGGATCACGCCTTAGAGATAGGTATTGGCAGTCCTCGCCGTCGCACGAGCACCCCCTGCTTTCACCAAGGTATGGAAGTTGTGCCGGACCTCTTAGATATGGCAGATGGTCGAGAAGGTGGGGGTCGGTGAGCTTTTATAGGGAGCCGGGGCGAGGGCATTACCAGGGGGATGCAACGGCCGCGAGGTGGTGGGGCAGCGACCGTTACGCGTGCATGGCGAGGAGGCCGGCGGTTATGGAAGGGGAAGGGAGGTAATGACGGGGGTAAGGGGGTTGAGGAAGAAATGGTTGGAGGTAGGTGACAATGGGGTCACGTGCTACGCAGGTGACCTGGGGGTGGCTGGAGAGAGAGAACGTGGGGTGCCACATGGCACGCCCAAGGGATGCCACGTGGCATCCCAAAAAAAATTCAAAAATTAAGATAAAGAAAAATGGAAAAGAAATGGAAGAAGACCTCGGATAGAAGAATTTCCTTCACAAAAGTTGTTTGTCTCGACGAGATCTACAACTTTCATGAAGGACCCGTGAGCAAAAGAGGTCATCTGAGCGAAGTGGTATTTTTGGTGGTTTTCCATGTGTATAGAAAACTGGATTTTTGGGATTTTGTATTTTTTTGGTAGTTTTAGAGAGGATAAAAATTATAGAAAAAATACGATAAAATACAAGAAAATTATTTACACACTAATCTATTTTTTTTGGATTTTTAATAAATATGAAAGTAGGAAAAATAAAATAAAAGTAAGAAACGCATAATTTTTGCACAGACTGACAACGGACACTAAGACTCAGTCAGTTTCTTTGATTTCAGTTTTAATCTAGAATTATATTTTTGCGCCGCTTAATAAAACTTTCATCAAAGAACACAAATGAAGAAGAAATAAAATTAAAAGGATTAATTATGGACATAAAAATACAGGTCAAAAATAGCAAAAAGTCATAATACGCAAAAGAGGGCCAAAACCCAACTTTCACAAATGAGCTCTGAATTTTACGAAATTGGTCTTGTTTTGAAGGTATTTGAAAATGGATGAGTAGACCAAAATCGGACACTGTATGTGGGAGATATGCTCATTTTAGTCCGTCAGATGTGAAATTAGACTTTGGGATTATTTGACACTTATTGGGGTAAGTAATTTTTTTTTATTTTTTATTTAATAGGTTATTAATATCTACACAATGGAGGTGGTTTGAGGTCAATCGGAGTTAGAATGAATTATCAAGAAGCTAGCGGCTTTTTGGGCTAATTTACACTTGTAATGCAATTATGCATGATGAAATGCAAATATTATTAACACATGTATGAATGCTAATAATGTTCTATTAATGATTAAATGTATTTGAATGTTGGGGAACATAGCCTAAATGACCGATTTTAGCATGATGAATACAAGATTCATCATACCCCTATACGTGGATCATGCTCGTCCCCGAGCATGAATGAATGACTTAATTGAATACATCCCTGACTGTGCAAGTGAATTTTCAAGGCTTAATTCGTAGAAGACCTTTAAATTGAGTGATCCTAAAATTCTGGGCTCAACCAAGCTTTAATCAAAAGGTATCAAACTTCTCTAATTTTCAGACTCTCTGTTTGTACTTATAATATAAGGATCTGATTTTTAGTATACTGCATTCATGAGAATCAAGTTGAGACATCACCCAAAGTTCTAATCCAAGAGACTCTCCGCTAGACCTAATCCTCAACACTAGGGAATAAGCCCATTCTCGCTTCAGTCAACCGTCTCATTAGTTTGTCAGACTTGAAAGTGTAGATGGACGACCAGATGATGGAGGGCATAGGATTGTGTTTGATTTTCTCTCACTTACCTTGGAACAAGGTGCCTCTCGAGTGCCTTATTACTCAACACAAGTATATTTTTATTTTGTTGATCAATGTGTCCATCAAGAGAATTTGGAGTCGTCTGCACTTGTTTTTCTGGGAGTACACCGGGGTGTGTCTCTTTTGAGTATCTAAGATACCTTCGACACCCAGACTTGTATTGCTTACGATGCAGAGCCCTTTTATGGTTCAGCCCGACTCCTTGGTCCTAATTAACTCTTGGTCCAAATGGACACTTTGAAAATGTTTGGGAGCGCTTGCCATTATTGGAAGCTCATTTGGAATTTGACTTTGGATGATAGAGCTTTTCTTTGATATTTCTTTTTCTTTTCTTTTGTTGGCTAGCTCCACTGCTTTTACCAAAAGTTGGCGCACACTGATCAACAATTTTTTATTTCATCACACCCTGGCACTTAGGTCATTTATCAAAGAGATATCATATGAATCTTGTTCACATACTGGCTAGGGTTTGCTGACACTCAGGTTTTCTGCAGCCTTCATTAACTTTATCCCATCCTCGAATATCATCAGATCGGGTTTAAACTCAAATCTCTAGTCCTAGTTCCTCAAGTGATATCTCAACTCATCTCATCAATCATGCAGTTGTGGAAGTGATTGTGCTGATCATATTCTTTTTTTGAAGGTAGAGATGAAGAGTGCAATATAGCGCTCAAATCTTTCATACTAGGGAAGTGTGGATTATTAATTTCAAAACCCTAATGACTAAGACAGGCTAACTCAGAATCTCAAGATCTCAGAAATCAAGTGTCCTCAAAAATCCTCAAGCCTTGAGTGATGGTGAATGTGTCAGGAATATATCGACCAAGGAATGCATGAAATGCTTGATGAAATGCAAGACCATGAGTGATGATTTTTTTAATGCAAAAAGATTTTTTTGGGTGTTTTTTTGTTTTGTTTTGTTTTTTTTAAAAACATGTATTATACATACTACTTGTACCCATCCCCGATGTTAGATAAAAATGATTAAAGTACGATCTACGGATAAAGTAGATAAAATATATACAAACATCCCCTATACTTAGCTTGTGCTATGTCCTCATGGCACAAAGTGAAATGTAGACATAGCTCGTACGAAGTATAGATGGGTCAAAAAATAAAAGAAGAGAAGAGATGTATAAACAATGGTAGCGATCCCCCTATACTTAGGCTCAGGTCAGCCTAAGTATAATCAGATAATT
This sequence comes from Ottelia alismoides, assembly GCA_037367405.1. NCBI lineage: Eukaryota > Viridiplantae > Streptophyta > Magnoliopsida > Alismatales > Hydrocharitaceae > Ottelia > Ottelia alismoides. Next base: position 739,992 of record JAZKJV010002039.1, on the reverse strand, counting down.
ACAGATGGGGAACCGGGTAGATCTGCGGATGTGCAAGATCAAAGAGGTTTGCGACGGACCTTCTTGCTGGAGTGTGGAGGGAGATAGTATGGAGATGTGGAGTGTGATGAAGAGGGGGCCAATGAAGAAGACCAGCCACCGTCGGAGTCGTCCTCAGGAGAATAGTAGTCGTCTGCAGAGGATCTCCAACTTTTGTCGATCAGAGGTAAGTGCCCTTGGATCAGAGCTGTACCTATTGCACTTATATGATGAACCACATCAGGACCGGACGAGGACTCTTCAGAAATCACCTGATGTCTAAGGTCAAAGGTGACTTTCTTGGTCGGTTTGTTTCCTTGAGAAGTATTGGGAGGAAGCTGGACAGTCTTCATTAGGGCTGTCAGGAAAGCTCGAGCTCGGTGAGCTGAACTCGGGCTTGGCTCGTTAAGGGCTCACGAGCCTGACTCGAAACCTTAATGAGCCCAAGCCCGAGTTGGATTTTATGGCTTGTTAGCTTATCGAGTCGAGTCTAAGTTGGGCGTTGTTCAACTCGGAAACTCGACTCGATAACTTGTTTCCCCTCTTAGTAAAAAGTTGAAAACCTATATACCGAAACTTCCCAAGACTATAGACCGACGGTTTCTATTTCCTAACCCTAGTGACTCGTTAAGAGGTTCATTTGCATAATTTAATGTATAAAATGGAGCAATGACTTGTTAAGAGGTTCATGAGCCAGCTCATTTTGAGGCTCGTGAGCCATCTCAGAAACTCATGACTCGATAAGAGGCTCGTGAGCCAACTCATTTTGAGGCTCGTGAGCCAGCTCAGAAACTCGTGGCTCGATAAGAGGCTCGTGAGTCAACTCAAACTCGACGAGTTCGAGTTGGTGATCCAGGGCTCGACCCTTATCGAGCCTGAGTTCGAGCCTTAGGTTTCTTATCGAGTTCGAGTCCGAGTTGGGGCCAACTCGGCTCGTTGAACTCGATAGACATCCCTAGTCTTCATCTCCCTGTCTTGAGTAACGATGTGACATTCGTGCGTTCCTCATCAGATGAATCCCCGTAAAAGTCGACCAAATCTTGAAGGGTCATGCGTTGCTTCGGTCGAGGGAGATTGTTCTTGGTGATTTTGTGGTTTATGGCTGGGGGTGTTGATGTCACTTCCAGATGATCGTGAATTTTGGTGACATTGGATGTTTTTGGAGTCGGTTCCTTATATGGTTCAAGTATCTCATGAATTACTGCCGACTCAAAGATTGGACCACTCAAATAATCTTGGTGATCTTCAATAATATGGTCCAATTCCTCATAAGCTCTAAAATCTTGATTTTTCCTAGAAGCAGTGATAGGGTGGTGAGAATCCGATTTTTGTCCAAGAGCTAGTCTTTTAGATGACTCTCCTAGGGTTTGTATCAGTGTGTCATGCGGAGATGTCTGATAATGTGAAATATTTATCTCCTGATCATAACTTTCGGTTTCAGGCTGGTTTTCCTTAGAGCAGGTTGTGTCATTGGGGGTTTGTTCATCGTGGTCCGAGTTCAGGAGCTTGATTTCCTGAGTCTTACAATCGATGATCGCCTTAGCGGAGGCTAAGAACGGCTTTCCTAAAAATGATAGGAGACTCATACATCCTTCATGGGTGCTCAATGTCAAGGACAATAAAGTCCACCTTATGTTCTTTACCTCAGAAATTTACGATGAAAGAAACGATCCCCTGCGGTCTTTTGGTAGATTGATCGAGTAATTGAACTATCACCCTAGTCTTTTTGAGTTGTCCAAATTTAAGTTGATTGAAGACGGACTTCGGGAGGATGTTTATAGTAGAGTTGTCGTTTAACCGAACATGAGTGAATGTAATTCTCAATATCACATGTGATATGAGTCAACCGCTTGACTTTGCATCTTTTGATTTTATGATTCATCACCAAATAAATAGCCATAGATATGACATTATATTCAGTCCTGGATCGTTTCTTGCCCTTCTTTTTGGGGTTCAGTCGACTTTTCACAAATCTCTTAAGATCGGGCACATATTCTGTGGCTTTGATCAATGGAAGCTCTAAGATCAGACTCTTGCAAAATGCTTCCATTTCAGAATTGTCCAATTTTTTTGAATTTTTAATTTTTTCATTTTTTGGTATTTTCTGTAATATGGTCAGTCGGGGGGTCAGAGGTCAGTGGTGGCTGTGCCTGATCGTGATGATCCTGTGGTTCACAAGGTGGTGGCCTCACTTCTTCTGAATTTTGCATAGACTGGATGAGATCATATATTCTCTCAGTTAGTGTCTGCTCTATGATTAATCCGAGATATCTCATCCTCAAACATGTCATGACTAGTGATTGAATAATCATTCTCCATGTGTCGTGATTCTGGCATGTAACCTCGAGTAGAGTATTGATTGTTCATAAATATTATGGTCTGGTCATGAGTTATATTTCCTTGACTTTGATTTTCCAGTGGATTGTCGAAGGAAAATTGATTGTACTCAAGAGGATAGTCATCTTGAGTAGGGGATGGTTCAAGAGGTTGTGAGATCACAGTAACCGGAAATCATTTTCTACTGTCAATGCCGGTTACTCTATTGTTCATCCTCAATTCTGGTCTCTCTCTCTCATGTCCATAAGAGTGTCAGAATGTGAGAGAGGGCTATTCCAAGAAGAAGTGTGGTCATAGGGTGGGATGTATGGGCGGGAAGAGAATGATGGCTGAGGGGAACTTGAATTTAATATCAGGTTCTCCTGAGGAGTGTGAGAAGAAGGATATCGGGACAAGGTCGTGGAGATCGGAAAAGAAGACCATTGTGCCGACATCTTCTCAAGATGGATGGAATGATTAGCGAACCACGATTTGCTTGCGATTGCAAGGCCTTTGACGCACACAAATCAAACACAAAACAAACACGTTGATTCACCCTCTCAACACTGGTGAAGGCACGTTAGGGTTCGGTCGCTTATCTTTTCAGTTTTAATTTAATGACAAAACAATCTTGAAAATTAAGCGGAGCTGTTAGGTGCCGAAATATTTCACAAAGACTGTCCCGAGTTCATACAACTAGTTGCGCCTACTTTCAGCCAGCATAGGTGTAAGTACGGACCGTTTAAACGGCTACCCGTGTTACTTGAGGACGGAGCCTTTCGCGGTGTCCTCTAAACCACCTACTCTGCTAAGGGAAGTCGGACCGTGAAACGGCTACCCAAGACCCTCATTGAAAAGTAGCTAATTGTTTTTAAAATCAGTAGTCTGAATGAAACTTTTCAGTTTTTGGCTCTATCCTAATGTGTGCGATCTTGTCCTTACAAACAATGAGTGGGTTTCTCTCCACCAAACACAGGTTAATTTTAAGTCAATTTTTTCACAGTCGCCTTGATTAGCAGTCCCAGTTTTAAATTAAGGTTATCACTGAAGTTTATGTGAGCATAGAAATTCATGCCTATCGAGAAGTCCCAATTCCTTTAAATCCTAGGTTGTAAAACTTGAGAAAGGAGAATCGGAAAAGCCAATGCAAACGTAAATCAATGATGCATGCTTAAGAGAAAGACTTACAGTGAATCCTCACGTTCTTCATGCGGGATGCAGTAAAAGGAATAAGATATTAATTTAAATGATATTCACAAATGAAAAACACCCTAAACATATAGTTCTATTAGCGGGAAGAATTGATTTAAAAATTTGGCTAATGTTGAGCGATCTATAGTGCGTATAGTTAGTGAATGTGTGGACTAAGAATTACGAGCACAATCAATATTAGACAAGCAAGCGTATATGTGCCTAAGTCCTATGCCACTCAAGTCGGGTCCCAACCACACATAAGGGGTTGAAACAGACCCGACACACCACAGAAATGTTCAGTCTGAATTATTACAAGGGTTCAAAGAGAGGGACCCTGAGGATAATGTGGAAAATTAAATCTATACTAACTCTCTCTCACAAAAATTAAAATAAAAAACGGTCTTCTTCGCATGTCCTTGATTTAAATTCCAAAGTTATCTCCGAATAATCTACGAAGAAAGAAAGTGTGGTTAGTATTAGAAGAAGAAAGAAAAAAAGCAAAATAAAAAATACATAAAAATTAATTTCACAAAAAATAATTACAGAAAATGATTTAAAACCCAAAAAATTCATCGTTCCCCGGCAACGGCGCCATTTGATGAACGTCAAATTTGTCTCTTTAAGAATGAATAATTATCGTAGTATAGGAGGCAAATTTAGTTCGTCAAAAACCACTTATGGAACGATGATTTGGTATATTTTTACTTGGCAAGTATACTAAGGTCGAACTTATGGAACGATGATTTTTAGTTGCGTGGTTTTTTTGCATCAAATTAAATAATTAATCAATGCTTGATTAATTTTTGAGTTGAGAAAATGCACAATGCAATGAGATGCAGATGCGAAGAACTATACAGGGAAAAGGAAGCACTGGATCTATGATTTATGAAATTTTATCCTCAAATGAATTTACCAATTAATACTCAAATACTATCACAGATCGAATAATTTCAAGAAATATTTATCAATAAGAGATCCAAGCTATGGGGTATAAGATCAATCACTAGCTAAGTAATCCTGCAGATAAAGAGATCAACAATAATTTTCAAGGAGTTCTGACCCCTAATTTTTCCTGTGATTTAATCATCAAAGAGCGATTGATAATAATAAGGAATAACTCAATTATTCATCCTTGAACATGCCCCTGTAATAGATCAATTTTTCCTCAGGTTAATCAGTACAAAATGTCAACAGAGCCTCCATAAATTCAAATAAATCCTCGAATAATAATTCTTAATAAACGACCTCAGATCTGTCCACAAGTTATGCTAAGTGATAGAGCATGAAAATAGCTTCGAAATGACATATTGTACGCTTAAAATGAAGTTCGTATGAAAAAGATATGTTAAAATGAACTTCCAGGGACTAAAATGTAAATAAAATAAAGTTTTCTTGCAAAAAGTCCCTAGAGGGGCTTATCTGTAATTTATAGAAGTTGGAGGACCCCCTCTGTAATTTACCCCCGGTGGGGGTAGTTCTGCAATTTCTGAAACTTTGGAGGGTGTCGGTGCAATTTTCCCCAAGCGCACGTGCCTTGCATGTGCCTCTGGAGGCTTGGGCGGCCGAGTCTATGGTTCGGGCCCGGGCCTGAGGTTCGGACCCCGAATCAGAGGCTTGGTGGGCGGCACGAGGCTCGTAGTGCCCGAGCCTTAGGCTTGGGCCTAGGCTCGGTCCGGCTGTCGTGGCGGACCCGGGGTCGTTGGATCACGGGCCTTCCCCCAATCCAACGACGGCTAGAGGACAGGGAGGCGGAGTGCGAACGATCAGTTGGAGAAGAGGCGGTGGGAGCTGGGAAGGCAGCCGACGCGCGTGGGCGCGGCGGGCCGCCGACGGGCGAGCGGAGAAGCACGGTGGAGGGGCTGGCGGAGGCACTCCACCGATGGTGATGGCGGCACCTGCAGGGGGTTAGCGTAGAAAAGAAAAAGAGAAGGGGGAGCGAGTCTTCGTTCGGAGGTGCGGGTGTGGAGAGAGCCGGGCTACGGCCTGGGCAAGGCCCGTCGGAGATGAGGTACTGATAACTAGAAATTTCTAGGGTCATGTATTCCACACAAGGCGGGAACACAAGGGTCGCTGTGGTGATCGCTAAAAATCCCTAATTAATCAGCAATTAACCCACATGAAAGAATAGATTAATTAAGTCCCCAAAATTTGTGAATTAACATTTAACTTTACCACAAAATGCATAGTGAATAAGCATGTAGAGGTCGAACCACAGAGAGCAATACAAAATGAAGCAGCCTATGATGTCATGTACAACAGAGTCATCCTTATTTGAATCCTATTTTTGTGGGTTTTTTTCTTTTTTAATATTATATATATATTGTTTAATATTATGTATTTATATGTATATTTATATATATAATTTTTAGAACATAAATGTATAAAGATAGACACCCACAAAGGGCATGTATAGAGTATATAATACATATAAATATAGATAGATTATATATGTTATATATATTTATTTTTTTATTTTTATAATTTGATTTTTTTTTTAATTTTCAGATTTTTATAAATATATATATATATATATATTAATTTTCTTCTTCACTATTGGAATGCATACAATGTAATAAAAGGGGTGATGCAATATTTATAAAAATATACAAAAATAGCCAAAAATTCAGGAATAAAATCTTTTTGGTATTTTTATGATTTTTTACTATTTTTGTGATTTTGGGTATTTTTCAGAATGTTTTTGGTATTTTTAAATAGGAAAATATAGGGAAACAGGGAATTAGCTACTAGCTGGGGGTAAAATGGGAATTATCAATATCAAACAGCCACAAAATTTTTCAAAACTATTTTTAAAATAAAGAGGATAAAATATAGAAACTACAGAACTTGAGTTTGTAATTTTTGAGTTTTCTAGAATTTTTTATATTTTTTAGGAGTTTTTGAGTATTTTCGAATTTTTAAGGTTTTTCTTTTGAGATTTTTAGTGATTTTTGGAATGACACTAAAACATGATAAAGTAGACCATAGGTAATTTTTTTGGAATTTTTCGAGGTGGTTTATCATTTTTTGGTATTTTCTAGGCTAGACAGTAGACAAAATGCATGTTTTGATTTTTAATAAATGCAATGATGCAACAAAAAGGAAAACTAAAAATATGGCGTGCAAGAGCAAGCTAACAGGAGCTTATATTAATTTTTGTAGAATTTTTCAAGTTAATATGATGCATGAAATAAATAGAACAAGAAAGCACAAATATATGGCCTAGCAGGGGCATTTGTGCAAATAAAAATAAAGACAGGGGTTGTAGTGCAAGAACACCAACAATATAACACGTGGTCTGCAATTTTAAGGGCTAAAGTGAAATACAAAACCGCCAGGGACCCCCGCGCAAAATGACCATCACGTGGGACTACACGTGATACGCACCCACAGGGACCAAAAAGTAATTTCAACAAAGTTTGGGGTCCTGGTTGCAATTTTCACAAAAATATTACACTTGAAAATTAATTTTATGGACTAAAGACAAATATACAAACGTACAGGGGGTCTTGTGCAATTTAGCCACCTCACGTGGGACGACACGTGAGGTGACGTGGATTGGACCTAAAAGTAATATCACTAATATACAGGGAGGTCCATGCAAAATATCCAAAATAAAACGAACTTCGATTTTTATTTACACGACTAATCAATAAATACAAAAACGTTGGGGTGAAGATCTTTAAATTACCCCTAAGTGCGCGCTGGTGGACGGCGCTGATCACTTCACTTGGACACGCGTCGCGCATCCAACGGCTGGTACCGGTTCGCAGATGAAGGCTGAGATTAGATCAGCCTCGCTGATCGGACGGTGAGGGCCACGCTTCATCTGACGGTTCTCGTTCAATCTGGGGCGCTCCTCCTGATCGGACGGTGATGAAGGGGTCTAGAGGAACAGGGGAGGAACTCGCGCCAGGCGAGCTTCGATCTTGGAGCACGGGCTCCTCCGGGCTCCTTCCTCGCGTCTGAGGTGTTCTGGACGTAGCTGGAGGCGTCACGCGTCTGCCGGTGGTCTTCTCATGGCTCCTGGAGGTCCGAGGAGCTCAAGCGAGGTCGATGAAGTTCGGGACCTCCAGGAGCCTCTTCCTGGTTCGAATCGAGTCCCCAAGGGCTCGTTGCGTCGTTTGACCTGCATAGGAAGAAACGGGGGAACAAGGGCTATCTCCTCGACCCCGGGTATTGAAGCTTTGCTGGGAGATGAGGTGAGGCGGAGGAGCTCCGACGATAGGCGGTGGAGGAGCTCCGATTCGCAAGGACTGTGGGTCCTTGGTTGAACAAAAGTGATCGATAGACGGAGAATGCGGAGGGGAACGAAGTGAGGGTATGGTGGTCGGAACCAGTGAGGATTACAGTGAAGAAGTCGCCGCAGCGGAGCTTCGGCGAACTGCGATTTGACGATTTTAAGCTATTCTACTGATCTCAAAGCTACACTAAGAACTGGAATGAAATGCTGGAACTTAAATCTACCTAAAAAGCACGAAAGGACAACTCTTATACCTGGGGGCCACCAGGGAGCAGGACGGACGCCGGAGCTCCGCCGCGTCAAAATTGATCCCTCCTCCGGCCGCGTCGCGTTGCTGAAATGCTCCCCCTGTCAAGAGGAACCTCCCAGGAACTGAATCGAGGCTTTTGGGTGGATGGAAATTGGCCAAATTTGAGGAGGAGGTTGAGGGCTCTTATTTATAGACAGATCGGCCGCCCTCCTTGGCCCGCGTATTCCGGCGAGTGTAATGATCGTTTCCTCGATCCAACAAGCATGCATGATAGATGGATGATCCCTCTACAGATCTCGTGAAGGCGACGAGCGAGAATAAGGGACGAGACGCCCGGGAAAAATGGCGCAAGTCAAGGGATCAACAAGCTTCAGAGGCCCCAAGTCCCGATGGGACAGTTGACCAGAGGTCAACAAAGGCTGGCGCCCCATTGGTCCACCTCGGCCGCAAACGGACAAAATAGGTTGATTTATTCGAAAATGATTTATTTAACCTAATAAATGATTTTATTATTTTTTGCTTATAAAATAAAAAATGTTTATTAATTAATGTAGTATTTATTTATGATTTTTATTTATTTTTTTGATGTATTTTATTATGGTTTTTATTTTAATAATGTATGTATGCATGTATTTACATGTATTTTGTATATTTTATTTTTATTTTGTTTATTTTATTTTATTATTTTATTGTCTTATTTTATAAATTTATAATTTATTTTTGTGAGTGTGAGGGCATTTTTATTTTATTTTTATGAGTTGATTTATCTTTAAATAAATAGGTACATATATATGTAGGTATACCTATAGGCAGTTTACTTATATTTTATATATACTTAATTTATTTAATGTATTTTCTTGGTTTTTATTTTGGATTTGTATCTTTAATAAGTTATATGTAATATTTACATTATTATAAAAATATAGATGAATAAAGAATAAAAGAATAAAGTCCCTTTTTATTTATATACATATAGACAACATAGGTATTTTGTCTATGTATTTCATAGACTTATTTTATTCTATAAATTCTTTTTGGTTTTCTTTTAATTTCAATATATATGTATTGTATACATTATTTACAAAATTCTAAAAATATAATTTTGTAAAAATAATGAACAATGACTAAATTGAATATTTTAATCAGGCATATTGCATAATGAAGGCCAAAAACCTAACTTTCACAGATGAACTCCAAAAATTATGAAACCAATTTTATTAAATAGTTCTTGGAAATCTATATACAATTAAAGGTGATTTTGGTAATTTTGAGTTTTTATTTGCAAGATATGGGTCTGTGAAGTTGAGATTTTGGCTTTTTATTCTGGGTATAAAATGTGCACTGAGTATTATTTTTATACAAACTCAATTTTGTATTTTTATTTACATTATTATCTACAACTTTCATGTACAAAGTTTCTTTATTTGATGAATGAATAATTATATACAAAATAGGTGTAAAAAATGCATAAATAAATGAATACATAAATGAGGTATTTATTGTACTGTTGGCCCTTATCTCCCCCTACTTTATTCCTTGTCGACCAATTCCATTCTGGCCTTGGTCTCAGGGTTCGGGTCATAAAATATCTGCAATATTTTATTCCTTTTTCTTTTCTTATCTTTATTCTATATTTTGGCATTAAAAACCTTATTTTATGTACAATGAATGCAACAAATAATGAATGCTTTTATAGACAAATTAATGCTATTTACATGCATTTGCTGGGGTTTTTAAGGCCAAAATGATAGAATAAAGGTGATGAAATGGAGATTCATCAGGTACCTGGAGTGATGGTGCAAATATAGGTCGATGGGTGTCTGGGTTGTTCGCCGAACAGAATTGAGCTCGAAGAAGCTTGATCGATATTTTCGCTTCAAGTGGTTCTCGACGGAAGGGGACCACGAAGCTTTCGCAACGCTTGGAGAAGGGCCACAACAGCAGCTTCTTTAGCCACTGGATCACGCCTTAGAGATACGTATTGGCAGTCCTCGCCGTCGCACGAGCACCCCCTGTTGTCACCAAGGTATGGAAGTTGTGCCTGACCTCTTAGATATGGAGGATGGTCGAGAAGGTGGGGGTCGGCGAGCTTTTATAGGGAGCCGGGGCGAGGGCATTACCAGGGGGATGCAATGGCCGTGAGGTGGTGGGGCGTTGGCCGTTACGCGTGCATGGCGAGGAGGCCGGTGGTTATGGAAGGGGAAGGGAGGTAACGGCAGGGGGTGTTGAGGAAGAAATGGCTGGAGGTAGGTGTCAATGGGGTCACGTGCTAGACACGTGACCCGGGGTGGCTGGAGAGAGAGAACGTGGGGTGCCACGTGGCACGCCCGGGGTCTGCCACGTGGCATCCCAAAAAAATTTCAAAAATTAAAGATAAAGAAAAAAGGAAAAGAAATGGAAGGAGACCTCGGATCAAAAAATTTCCTTCATGAAAGTTGTTTGTCTCGATGAGATCTACAAATTTTATGAAGGACCCGTGAGCAAAAGAGGTCATCTGAATGAAGTGGTATTTTGGTGGTTTTCCATGTGTATAGAAAATTGGATTTTTGGGATTTTGTATTTTTTGGTGGTTTTAGAGAGGACAAAAATTATAGAAAAAATACGATAAAATACAACAAAATTATTTACACACTAATCTATTTTTTTGTATTTTTAATAAATACGAAAATAGGAAAATAAAATAAAAGTAAGAAACGCACAATTTTTGCACAGACTGACAACGGACACTTAGACTCAGTCAGTTTCTTTAATTTCAGTTTTAATATAGAATTGGATTTTTGTGTCGCTTAATAAAACTTTCATCAAAGAACACAAATGAAGAAGAAATAAAATTAAAAGGATTAATTATGGACATAAAAATGCAGGTCGAAAATAGCAAAAAGTCATAATGCGCAAAAGAGGCCCAAAACCCAACTTTCACAAATGAGCTCCGGATTTTACGAAATTGGTCTTGTTTTGAAGGTATTTGAAAATGGATTACTTTAAAAGTGAGTAGACCAAAATCGGACACTGTATGTGGGAGATATGCTCATTTTAGTCCGTCGGATGTGGAATTAGACTTTGGGATTATTTGACACTTATTGGGGTAAGTATTTTTTTGTATTTTTTATTTAATAAGGTTAGTAATATCTACACAATGGAGGTGGTTTGGGGTCAATCGGAGTTAGAATGAATTATCTAAAAATAAGAGAAGTTAGTGGCTTTTTGGGCTAATTTACACTTGGCATTTTTAATGCAGATATGCATGATGAAATGCAAATATTATTAACACATGTATGAATGCTAATAATGTTCTATTAATGATTAAATGCATATGAATGTTGGGGAACAGAGCCTAAATGATCAATTTTAGCATGATGAATACGAGATTCATCAATCTATAATATGAACTGCATCGATATCCACATCAACTACCTGATGTGTGATCCCTAAATCATCACGAGGTGGATCGCGTATAGGTTTCTGGCATCTCCCTCGTGTGCTATCTTGACATCAGAAACCTCTATAAAAAGAGTCCAAAGTGAATCCTCGTCGAGACTGCAGTGTGAACCGCCACATGAGGCATCGACCAATGCTTGCTGCTCTGTGGTCATCCCTTGTAGAAGATCTAAACTAATGGTAGTTCCTCAATGGTTGATCTCTGGAAACTTTGCGCTCCAAGCTCAATGCGTTGAAGGTTTCTATTGTGATGCTCGTATAACTATAGGTATATGTATGCTCCCAATCTCCAAGTGCAACAATCATGTCGAAATCTCGATCGAGTGCCTATTGTTTGTACGAACCTGCAAATAAACACATATCTCAAATATGTTGCTTCGATCGGACACTAATCATTTTGAAGAGAATTATGTGAAATGGAATGGATGATCCTCAGATGAAAGTAAAGGGAGAGGATAGATGTTCAGATCAAGAAGAACTGAGATGATCAGATCGTGGGACGAGTTATGGAGAAAACAACTGAATTCGGATGTGAAACGTGAATGGATCAAGTCAGATTGGAATAAAAAATCGAAAGAGATAAGAGAGATTGAGAAGAGGAAAGAGGGAGAAGAGTAGAAAATAAGGAGAGGAGAAGAAAATCAGAGAAGGACCTAACCTGGAAGTGAAAAATGCATAATGCACGAAATGGACGGAGTCGCTTGGGGAGCTAGAGCTCAGAGGAGCTCCTACTGGTCTTCGCCTCAACACATGGCTGATGAGGAGGCTTGATGCGACGTAGATGTGTTCACACCAACGTACGATCACGTCGCTCCTCCTCTTTCTCGCTCAACGGAGTTGAGGGGTTATCACTCTCCTCGATCAGAGCTCACGGAGATGGATGAAGACTCAAATGGCAGATATGAGGAGTTCTAGGGTGTTCGAGGCTTTATATAGAGGAGGAGATGTGGGCAGAGGAGATGTGGGCGCATATCATCACCAACGGAGGAGGGTAGTGGGAGAGGCGGGACGATTGGGCAAGGCCATTGGGTTGTTGGCAGAGGAAGAAGGAGGCGACGAGAGAAAGAAAGGGAACAAGGCAGGAGAATGTGGGAGAGAGAAAAGAAATAAATATAAATATAAATAAATTAAATTAAATAATTTTTTTATTTATTTAGTAAATAAATAATTAGTTAAATATAAATCTGAAATAACTAACTAAATAAATACTTAATTAATTAATTAAGTTTTCTATTTTTATTTTAATAATAAAATATTAATAAAGTATAAAAATATAAGAAATGATATACATTAAAAAAATAAGATTAAGATACGTTGTACAATTTATATCAACAGGGTCCCAAACTACTTTTTGATATTAACTTCGATTTTAGTGAAATCAGTTTAATTTGATAGATAATTATATAAAACGAACTTTAAAAGTGAGTACGTCCAATTCGGAGTTCATATGGCCGAGTTATGAGGTCCGGAAGTTTAAGGTCACTACTTCATAACTTTGATATTTATTGGCATTTATTTTAAGTTTATATTTTTATATTTTAAGTGATTTTTATAAACACGTTAGAAGAAGAATTACGCTAAATGGGATTAGGAATTATTATAGAAAATGAAGAATCGTTATATGCATATAGTGCATATATACAAAGGGGTTCAAATGAAAAAACTCAGACATTTTATTCTATTATTTTCTAATATTGTTAATAAATAGTATTAGTTATAAAACAAATTTTAAAAGTGAGTTTGGTCAGAGTTTTCTATAAATAGTTATCAAGCTTGGAAGTTGGCTTTTACAGCTTTTTAGGTTGATCATAATTATTTTTTTATACATTAAATAAATTTCTGATATTTTTATAAATTAATATATATTATTATAAACAATTTTTATGAAGAAAATATTTTGATTCGGGATTTTTTGAATGATAAATAAAATAGGTAAACATCTGTACAATTGAAAAATGTGTAAATGTACTTTGTGAACTTGATTTTCTAGCACTTTTATAAATTAGGATCCTTCTCCTTATTTATTTTGTCGACCAGGTCAATATTGACCTAGTTTCGGGGTTAAGATTAGTTTGTACATATTTCATATCTGCATCCTTCTTTTCTTTTTTCCCCTCTTTATTATTTTATTTTGGATAAAATAAGTGTTAATTATATAATATTGACAAATGTAGTTAGAATGTTAATTACATAGAATCAGTGAGTATTTACATGTATTTTACCAAGGATTTTAACCAAAATGAAATAATAAAGGCGATGAATCATGGATTCATCAGCTCTTGATTGTGTATTTTGCTAAACCCTCCCGTAACCCTAGACTCTCCATTACTCCATCTCCATAGATTCATTCATCTCCGAAGATTCAACCATCTTGTATATTCATTTGACCTAACCCTTATTAATACCCCAGTCATGGCCTAATTCCATATTCATCATACATAGGCTACTCAACAGCCTATGTATAGGGGGAACCATATTCCATCTGATTGTTCACCTCAGGTCCCTCCACTTCATTTCACATCTCTATCCTTAGGTTCTTCTCAGCCTAAGTAAAGAGGGGACTGAAATACTAGAGAAGACATAGCAGAGTGGTCGTGTGGTCCACACAAGGCGGGATTACAATCGCTGAGGCGACTGATGCGAAGCCCTCTGATAAATTCCACAATCAACCCACAACTAAAGTAATCAAACAATAAAATCATATAAATGGGCCAAAATTTATTATAAACCGTACTAATAAGTGTGTATAGTGGACAAGCATGAAAGGGTGTCGAACCCAGAGAACAAGGAACATAGCATGTATATTATTTGTTGCTAAATAATACAAGTGTATGTATGTGTGCATATATATATGCACAATATCCACTCAATGTTATTGTAGGGTTTTAATTATTTTCTATAAACATATATTTTCTAATTTTTAATTTTATGATTTTAATCTTTTTTATTTTTGATAAAGATAAATATATATAAATATGTGTATATATGTAATATAATGTAATTCGTACAATATAATATATAAAAATACATAAAAATCAGAAAATATAAATAAAAATAGTCCTGCTTATTTTTTTAAAGTGTTTTAAAATATATTTAGCTATTTACAATAACCAATAATAATATGAACTATACATAATAATGTATAAATATATATACATTATATAAGGTATTTTAATGATATATATAATAAAAAAATGTCAAATAAAATATTTTTATATATTTCAAATATTCTTCTATTTTTGTGAATTTTTGGGAGATTTTTGCTAATTTTATGTATGTTTGAAATAATAAATAGGCCAAAACATGGAATATTTAATTAGGCTGAATTGTTTTGAGATTTAAAAATAGCAAATGGGTCCAAATTATCTCAAAACCAATTTTAATATGTAGTAGATAGTATATACAAATTTATGGGACATAAAATACCTTTTAGTTTTTTAGAAAATATTTTGCTATTTTTTAGGATCAGCAAGGGTTTGCTATTTTTTGAGTTTATTTTGATATATTTTTTATGATTTTGGTCTGGAGTGATAATATAGTTGGAATTTTTTAAAGGAGTTTTACATTTTTATTTTTTAAGTCAAATGAGGAATAAAATAGCTCTTTTTAATTTCTAATAAATAGTAAATACAAAAAATGCTTAATAAATCACATATCGTGAATAAGAAGCCAAAAATGCATTTACACCTATTTTTGTAATTTGTTTAGAGCATAAGAGCTATTTTTTAGAGGGGCATTTTGCAATTAAAATAAACTCCAGGGGTCGCAAACAAAATAACCCAAAACTTTGTATTGAAACTTGAGTTTTAAATATTAAATAACAATTACAAAAAGCTAGCAGTATACTAGCGTAAAATGTTCACTTACGTGGGGGTCCACGTCAGGTGACCTGACATTGGATTAAACTGCAATATTAAAAATTCCAAGGGAACACATGCAATATGTCCATGAAGTTTTGAACTTGAATAAATATTTACATTACTTTTGCTGAAATACAAAAAGGTAGAGGGGGTGTATGCAAATTACCACACTTAAGTCGCTTTAATCTGACCGCTTGTTATGCACCACGTAGATGATCTGACGCTCTTGGATGTGCACCCCTTCAAATAAAATGGACGATTCAAATTAGATTTGGGTTATTGATGAGCGAGAAAATCCAGATTAACTAAGTCAGGAAATATGCAAAGTGTTGTTGCCCTCAATCAACCCGATCGCTCAACAAGAAAAATAAAACCACTCGAGAAAGATGAAACGAACAACCGAAGCATGTAAGCAGCTCGCTATTTTATTTACCTAGTATAGCCACCAAGTTCGAACACAAGGAGCACGAGAGAAATACGAAGTAGTCAGATTTCCCGAAATAAAACAATTTTTAATGGTTTTTAATTTTTGAATAAATCATATAAACACAAAAATCAAAGAAAGCAAACACAACAATCTTATTGGATTTTTTGTTTTAAATAACCAACAATAGTCAGAAAGGTAAAGTGAAAATATTTTCAGGTTTTCAGGGGTTTAAAGTATTTTTGGTAATTTTTATAGGTTTTTCAGATGTTTTTGTGATTTTATGAAAATAAAATAAGGCCCAAAACTCAAAATAGTGCACAATCAGGACTAAATTGCAGATTAAAATAATAAAAATGTCTAAAGTCCTGATTAGCAATTTTATGATAAAATAGAAGTTAAAAGCTAAAAAAAACTGAAAGTACAATTTTTGAATTTTTTTATTTTCTATAATTTCTATAAGATTTTGGTTGTTTTGTAATTTTTAGGGTTTTTATAGTGATTTATCAAAGAAAATTAAAACTGAAGAAAAAGCAAGCAAAAAGACACATATGGATTTTTTTGCAGAAATTTTAAAGCATTTTTCGAATTTTTGTAAATTTTCTAAGGCAAACAGGTCTATTTTGGGGTTTTTTGAATTTTTAAAAATAGAAAACGCAAATAAATCAATCCAATAAAATTAGAATAAATATTACACACTAGCATGAGCTAATGATAATTTTTATGTAATTTTTCGAATTAATTTAATATTTATTGAGTCTAATTTACAACATGTAATTAAGCATAGTTCACAAGGACCTATTAGCAATTATTTTAAGTTTCTGGACTAAGTAGACAACACCTTATGAAAGCTCAGGGTGTTATTGCAAAATTCCAGTCAATTCACGCATGTGCTCGAAACTGAATGCATAGGGGTATAAATGCAATTCCTAAAAAGTAATAATTCATTCAATAACCACATAGGAGTTCGAGACAAAACATGCAAATATCCCAAAGATCACGTGGGCATACACGTGCTTCAGATTCGGAGGGACTAAAATGCAAATATTAAAATTACGAGGGCCAAACTGTAAATGTACTTAACTACAATATTTAATTAATGGATTGAAATTAAACAGAGAAAATGTAGGTTGGGACTGTGAATTATACCCCTGCGGGGGTACGTTGCGTGCATGAAGACAATCGCTGACGTACGGTTCTGATCTCCTGCTGCAAAGCGATCTGACGACGTAGGATCGGTCGAAAACACGCTTGTCAGATCTGCAGTGGCAGTTTTGATCCAATGATCTGCAGGTTGTCGCGGTCGGGCAGCTAAGATTAGACAAGCTTCTGATATGGTCGTTGGAGGATAAGCATGAACGGACGAACACGATCAGAACTGGGTGCGAAAGTGCATCGAACAGCTCCGGAAGGTGCTGGACAAACTGCTCCCTGACGAGTTTCAACCAAGCATCGAAAGGGATCAGACGCTTCGATGAAGGGCAGGCGAAGTCTAGCAGTATCGTGAGTGTACTCCGCATCTCGTGGAGGGCTCCGATTGGAGAGCTAATGGTCGGATGGTCGTAGAGGAGAAGCTCCTCCTCAAGCTACTTCGCCTGAGCCGATGAGGGTCCAGAAGTTTCTCCCGCACACGCATCTGTTCCTGCAAAGGGTTCTACGCTCGAAGGCGAGGCTCCGACGAAGGTTATAGCATAGATAGATAGAGGGGAGCGACCGTGGATGGTGATTGGGCTTTCAGCGAAGATGAGGGAAGAAGCCAGGCCTGATTTCAACCTGATGGTCGAGCCTTCGGGTGATCATACTGCATGGGAAGGAGCGAGGCGAGCGGGGGGTCGATCGGAACGAAGGGGAGTGGGAATCGGGGCTCCGACCAGTTGGTCGGAGCAGAAATGACTACGGCGGCGTGAAATGGATGAATCGAAATGGGAAATGAAGATGAAATGGGCGATACCTGAAGGTCGAGATGAATTCCTAAGCTTCAGGCAAAGGCGAACGTCGAGATCTTATCCTCAACCGAGCTGCGACTGGCTGGGAGGTTGCACGCGGCGGAGCTCCGACCACGTATGGAGTGTCGAGTCTTCAAGCACCTTCGGGCAATCCTAAACCGCTCCTTCGATAACCATCACTCTAAGGAAGGTTGCTCGGGAAGAATGGCGGTGCGAGGGATGAGCTGCGGCGCGGAGGAGGCTAGAAGAGAAGATTTACAGGCTGCCCAAGGTCCAAGAAGATCGGGGCGATACGTGAAACCCTAGGCATATCCGGTTGCGCTTAGGGATCCGGGAGAATCATGGATCATCATGCTTCAACCGGACGCAGGAGTCAAGGCAGGAGGTGGTCGGGTTCGGGCGAGAAAAAACAGAGAAAAAGCTCCGGCGAAAGGGGTGCGACCCGACCCGGTCTGGAAGGGGACGTTGACCAGGGTCAATAATCCAGTTGGGCCAATCATAAAATAGGATTTACAAAGTTCAAAGAAAATATGATTAAAAATAGTAAATGAATTTAAATTAAATAGTGTATAACATAAAAAAATGTTTATTATTTTACAAACCATTTTTCCTGTGATTTTTAATTATTTTTTAAAAAATAAAACAACATATATACAGTATATAGTATTATATACATGTATATTATACCTATGTATTATGTACAAGTATTTTTATTTTATTATTTTTACATAAATACCTTTATTTTATATTTTATTTATTTACAACATAATATTAGGAGTATAAAATAATTTTCATTATATTTTTATAGAATATTTAAGGATATAATAATTAGAGAATGCATCATGTACATGTATATTTTATACAAAGGTTGAATGATTTATTTTTCTGATTTTTATTTTATTTTTATAATATTAATAGAGTCATATATAAGGGAATAAAAGAATAAAATAACTGGGTTATATAAAAAATAAATAGATACATAATATGTACAAGTATAGGTGATATGTACAGTACATGGTAGACCCTATCTCTCTCTACTTATTTTCTTTTGCGATCAGGTCAAGTCTTGACCTTCTCTTGGAGTTTGGGTCACTCTGTATATATTCTAAATACATCATTCTTTTTCTTTTTCCTTTATTCTTTTATTTTTGCACAATACATGCTAAATATGCAATATTAACAACACCATGCAACATACTAAGTTATTTAATTTACATGTATTTACAAGAGTTTCTACCAAAAAGAAGAGCTAAAATAAAAGAATAAAGAGTGAGAATCATGCACTCATCACCCCCTATACTTTACCTTTGCTAGTCCCTTAGCAAACACTTATTTGAAAAAGAAGTGAAAATCAAAAGAAAAGAAAAAGAATCAAGGCTGATTATTAAACTTATCTTCATTAAATTGGAATATGGAGCTCAGTAAGACCTTTGGATTATTAGTTTGGCAGAACCTTATTGGGAAATAGGTTTAAGACTCAACAACCTCTAAGTTC
Source organism: Ottelia alismoides (assembly GCA_037367405.1). Lineage (NCBI taxonomy): Eukaryota > Viridiplantae > Streptophyta > Magnoliopsida > Alismatales > Hydrocharitaceae > Ottelia > Ottelia alismoides. The sequence continues at coordinate 720,811 of JAZKJV010002039.1, read as the reverse complement.
CACAATTCTATGGTCAAGACTCCTTAATAAACCAGGTCAAAACAAGTCCACATACGCAAACTCTAATGACTATGCATCTTTCTTTGTACTGCGTAAGTGATATGTAGCTCCCCACCTCATAAATGACAAAGAAACAACCTCCCTCGAAAAGGTAACTCTAATTCCCCAGTCTAGCAGCTCTTTCCTCGAGGAGAGGGGTATTCCCTTCTAAGTTCAAGTTCAACCATCTCAAGAAGAGGGGAAAGAAAAGAATGGACCGTGACCAGTATAGCCACGTATCCCCTGGAGCAAATCCAATGTAGCTAAGTCTCCAGCTGCAAGCTTCCATGAGATGAGAAGGTGGAATACATAAGCTTTTCTTATTCATTATATACACTCCGGCATGCATTTTATTTTCTATCAGTCATGTCCCCTCTTTTGGAGTTTTTCGTATTTTTGCACATGTTTTATTTTGGTGTGCATATATACAACATATTTACATGGTGCATCATGTACACAAGGAATTTTTCCTCTTGAGCCAGTAGCCTATCCCTCTTTTGAAGCATTATTGCAACCCACAGACTCCTGTCTTTAGACCTCAATGCCACTAGACCAGGTTGAGATGCACATCCCTCTCTAGATGAAGATGAGAGGTTCCGCCTAGAAGTACTACCCTCGTATGCTACCCCAAGCCAAAGAATTCCACCTCCTCATCACCTCATCCGTGTTGAGCTACGTGTAAGGTACGTGTTCAAATCAAGCCATTATCTTTGATAGTCATGCGTGCGTTGTTAAGTGTTTTACTTGGGTTCATCAAGATGACATGTGAACATAGCCTAGCGGCCTCAAAGAATTAAGTCACTATGGACCTGAAAATTCTTAACCCCCAAATCATATATGGTTCCTCTGAAGTTAGGTGGATTAAGGCCTTGACCAAGCTCCATTTTTCAATTTAATTCCAGACTAGTTTAAACATCAACTATGATTCAAAAGATTATACACGCAAATATGTACAAAAACTCTTTTTGTGTACTTTTTTCAAAATATGCAAAATTTTATGGAACTTTTTGAATGGAAGGAAGAATGGAAAGTTTTGCTAAATATTTACAAACAAAATTTTGCAAACTTTTATTATGCAAACATTTTTCAAAAAATTGTACTATTTATATAATTTTGATACAAAAAAAATTGCAAAGACTTTACACTCAAACTATTTTTTACAAACATTTATACAAAAATAGTTTTTACAAAAGCTATTTACAAACATGTAGGGATTTTTATCTGGCAGATCCTATAAACTTTGCCAATTACCTCCACGACCATTGAAACAACCTAATTCTCCCATCGACCCCGTAAACTTGCCAACTCTTACCCCATGAACCCTATGGTTAATTTGTTTGAAGCTCGTGGGGGTTCTTGGGTTTAATTTTTAGGGTCAATGGGATAATTACGTTGTGCAAAAGGTCATAAAGGTAATTTAAAACGTTTATAGCGTCTATCGGGTGAAAATTCCAACATTTATGTACACAAATTTTAATTTTTTTATGAATTTTAGTTTTGTGAATTTTAGCCATTTTATTTTATTAGCACACTCACACAAAGTACGAGTTATGGCTAAAGTATATATAATATATATGACAACCCCCTATACTTATCTCGAACGGTCCTCAGAGTGATCAAAGAGCGATGAAAAGAAGACATAACTCGTGTTGAGTATTGGGAAATGCAAGGGATGTTATACTACAATGACAAATAAAAGAATGTAATGGATAGAGGTCAGTGATTACTCTATACATAGGATCAAGTAATACTAAGTATAGAAGTCTGTACACAAGGGAAAAACCAAGGGTTAGGATGTACATGATTTACCTCCCCTATAGTTAGGTTAAAATATCCATAAGTATAGGCAACAGAATAAGAGGTAATGAACTCACAAATAAATAATCACATGTCTGATACCCCCCTATACTTTAGGTAAAGCACACCCTAAGTATAGCATAATCATAAGATGAATATGGGGTATTGGACAAAAAGAATGAATGCTATGGACAACTGGATCTATACAGTTGCGAAAGAGAAGTGAAAATAAGGCATGATATGCAAATTATGTGATTCAAAGACCACATCTCATGCAAAATGAATAGGGGCAACGTCAACGATCGATGGATCATGATCAAGATATGGCTTCAGACGTTGACCGTTAACTCGAAAGGTGGAATCAGGTGACAGCTCAGATATGTCGATGCTTCCGTTGTCGTGCACCTTTCTGACCAAGTATGGTCCCTTCCATTTGCTTTGTAACTTCCCTAGAAAAAATCTCAACCTAGCATCAAATAGCCATACTCTCCGGTTCGGCTCAAACTGTTTATGGCTGATATGAGAATCATGCCATATCGTCACTCTTTCCTTATACTGTAAGCTACTCGAAAAGGTTGAATCTCTCAAGTCCTTCAGGGCTACCAACTCTGCTTTCCTCTGATCTCCTATACTCTTGGGATCCAATAATAACTCAGTGACTGCCCATAGTGACTTCTGCTTGATCTCGACAGGTAAATGACATGGCTTGCCATAAACGAAACGAAAGGGAGATGTACCCAAAGGTGTCTTGATGGAGGTCGGATAGTCCCACAAGACCGAGTCCAAAAGTTGTGGCCAATCCTTTCGATCTGGGTGGACAACCTTCTGTAATATAGTCTTGATCTCCTTGTTTGATACTTCAGCAAGACCATTGGTCTGAGGGTGATATGGAGTGGCAACACGATGGTCAATGTTGAACTCGTTAGCAAGGGCCCTTACCTTGTCATTGATAAAGTGAGTCCTCTCGTCATATATCAAAACTCTAGGTACCCCGAACCATAAAATGATATTTTTCCTCAAAAATCTGCATACGCTCTTAGCATCTGCGGTTCGGGAGGGGATGACCTCAACCAAACGACTCACATGGTCCACATCAAGCAGAGTGTACTCGAATCCCTGACTCTTGGGGAATGGACCTATGTAATCGATGCCCCATGTGTCAAAAACCTCACATAAGTGAATGGGATGCATTGGCATCATATCACGTTGTCCACAAGTGCCCATCCTTTGACAGTTAGTACACCTCTTCACGAATTCATCAGAATACTTGAAGAGGGTAGGCCACCATAGGCCGGATTGAAGCACTTTATGTGCTGTCCTTCTCCCAGAATGATGTCCTCCTGTCTCAAGCTTGTGGCAGTATGTGAGGAAGTTGTGGTGCTCCTCCTGAGAAATGCTCTAATGCCAGACACTATCCCCTTTTCATGGTAAAGGATGGGATCCTCTCAATGCTACGACTTGGCTTTCACAAGGAAGTCTCAAGTCGCTGTCTGGGCCAACCTTATGGAACTTTCTTAACGACAAGATAGTTCACAATATCAGCGTATCATGGGAGCGATGTGATAGCAAGAATTGCCTCATCTGGGAAGGTCTCTGTAATAGGTGCAATATGATCAGAATCCTCAAGGTTCTCTAAACTGAGAGAGGTGATCCACCACCACATTCTTAACTCCAGTCTTATCCTTAGTCTCTATGTCAAACTCCTGGAGTAGAAGGATCCATCCGGTCAATATGGCTTTGGCATCCTTCTTTACCATGAGGTATCGGATGGCGGTGTGATATGTAAATATCGTCAAGTGGGATCCAAGAATATATGATCTGAACTTATCCAAAGCAAAGACTATGGCTAGCATCTCCTTTTCAGTCACAGTGTAATTCCTTTGAGCGACGTCCAAAGTCCGACTAGCGTAGTGAATGGCATATGACAATCCATCCTTCCTATGTCCAAGCACAACCTCTACGGTAAAATTAGACATCCATCATGATCTCAAATGGGAGAGACCAATCAGGTGACTGGAGGACAGAAGCCTCAACAACTAATCCCTTGTGAGTCTCAAATGACGCTAGACACTTATCATCTACAACGAACTTGGTGTCTTTCATCAATAGATCAGTAACCGGTCGGGAAATACGACTGAAATCCTGAATGAATTGTCGGTAGAAACTGATATGACCTAGAAAAGACCGCAACTACTGCAAATTGGATGGTGGACTGAGTTTCTTGATGATATCCACCTTGGCCGGGTTGACCTCTATGTCCATGTTGGAGATGATGTGGCCAAGCACCGTCCCTTGAGTCACCATGAAGTGACTCTTCTCCCAAGATAATACAAGATGGACCTCTATGCAGCACTTAAGTATATGGTCTAGGCAATCAAGACAAGCATCAAACCCATCGATCGCCGTAGACCGAAAAGTCATCCATGAAGACCTCTAAACAGTCACCCACCATGTCCGAGAAGATGGAAAGCATATACCTTTGGAATGTAGCTGGGGCATTACATAACCAAAGGGCATCCGTCTAAACCATACGTCCCAAATAGATAGGTGAAAGTCATTTTCTGTTGTTCTTCAGGCGCTATGACCACCTAATTCATCCTGAGTACCCGTCAAGAAAACAGTAATGACTCTTCCCAGCTAGACTCTCGATAATATGATCAATAAAGGCAGCGGGAAATGATCCTTCTTGGTGGCCTGATTCAATTGCCTGTAGTCCACACAGACCCTCCAAGAAGTAGGTACCCGAGTAGTTATCTCCTCTTCAGACTCGCTCACAACTGTAGTGATACCCGTCTTCTTGGGTACCACATGTAATGGACTAACCCACTTGGAGTTAGATATGACGTAGATAAAATCGGTGCTCCATCACTTTGATATTTCCCTCATGACCACATCTCGAAGATTCAGGTTCAACCATCGTTGAAACTCACACGATGGCTTGGCATCCTCTTCGAGATAGATATGGTGGGAGCACATGGTCGGACTTATCCCTCGAAGATCAGATATGATCCATCCAATCACCTTGTGGTTTCTTTCAAGAACCTCCATCAAGCGAGATTCTTGATCTCCAGTCAAATATGCTGAGATAATGACTGGGAACATTTCAGGCTCACTCGCAAGAAATCTGTACTTCATCGATTGTAGTAAGATCTTCAGTTCTAGACAACTGGGAGCTGGAATCTGGCTTCTGAAATGTCTGGGTGAAGGCTACTAGATCTGCATGGGAGAATTCTCGTGGTATGTGAAAATATGATGAAGGCGGCCCTGCTGGTGTCTCTGTAGCTGTGTTGGCTCACTCCCCGCCCTAGTTGTCGGCTCTGAAGGAATTAGACATGGCAAATAATCATCAAAGTCATCCCAATCAATGCCTGAATCCGAGGGATCTGAATCAGAAAAACACGAAATGTACTCTGCTTCGCTATCCAGACCACGATCATCAGCCTCAAATACGTCCGGTGCCTAGAGTGTGCTCTCCAAACTCTCATCTGCCAAAATTTGTAAATCTGTGGTGTCTGAAGGTGCAACAAGAGATCGTGATACCAGATTGGACCAAACTTCCTCATAGTCTGTAATCTCAAAGTTGCACTCCTGGTGGACATCTCGCTCTGCATCTGTCATCTCAAATACACTTTCACCCTCAACGCGAAAGTATACTTCCCACTATCATGATCAGATACCGCCTTGGCTATGACCAAGAATGGGCGTCCTAGCATGATGGGGGTATCTATCACAGACTCAGGGATCTCCATGTCCAATACAACAAAGTCCACAGGGAACCCTGAATTGTGACGACCACGCCCTTTAATAACCCCTTCAGCCTCTTAACAGATCTATCAACAAACCGAAGGATTGTCCTACTCTATCGAAGAGGGCCAAACTCGAATGGTCGAGTAAGGGTACTGGAAGAAGGTTAATAGAAGACCCGCTATCTAATAGGGTACGATTGAACCGCTGCTCGTGGATATGGCATCTAACATATGGAGCTCCTACATCGTCTCTTGGTTGGCAATCGATTCTGAATGGCGAAGCAAGTGGCACGAGTAAGCATATGGATCTCTGCATTGTGGTTCCTTCTCTTCCTGCGGATGGTAGTCTTTTCTCTCAAGTTCTGCTGGAAGAGGGGGATGTGCTCTAGTGTCTCTTCTGGAGTCAACTGAATCTGAAATCGATCAATCATCTGCTGGCTGAACTCTAGCGGGTGTTTCTTTTTGGGATTTTGTGGTTTATTCCCCTTCGCTAAGCGGAGTGCTTGAGGGAAGGGGATGGCTGGACCCTCTTCAGGAATATGAGGGTCAGGAGTAGTCTCCTGTGCATGCAGAAGAGTATAATCCATATCAATATCATCATGCAACACGTATGGACTCGTAGGGGATACATAAATCTTTCCTTTATTCACATTTTTTTATTTTCCATTTTTCCATTTTTTTGTATTTTTCTATCCTGAGATACAGAAAGAGTAACACAACTGAAGAAAAAATGGTGGCATCATCACCACCTACATCATCTGTACTAGCGGTATCAACACCGCTCTCTGGCTGAGCATCTCTCAACAAGGTGGCATCAGCACCACCATCTGCATTTGGAATCAAGACGGCCTCAGTACCGTCGGCTAGATCAACATCCTTGGTGGCTTCAACACCACCACCACCACCACCATCATGAGCGGCATCAACACCGCTTCCATTCTTGTCTGGCGCTCCATAATCTCCAAGTGGTCGTTGCTCAGACGAGGTGTCACAAAATCAACATCAAATACATAGGAAGAAATATCACCCAAAGTATCACTAGGAGTGGTAGTTCTGTAAACTGTACATGCTCAGGTCTCCTCTTCAGATTGTTCAGGTTAGGTTCAATCTGAGCGGGTATGGCGGCCTTGCCCTTGATATAACTATGTGCAAATACACCCTTAAATGATTAATAACTAAGCACTACAAAGAGGATCAACTTTCTAGTTGATTGATGCATCAAGACATACTCTAGTTCATATAAATGACATCAAAATAACTAAGAAGGAGACACATGATAATTAAAATGTAGCGTGCAATTAGGTTTCAAAATAGTGAATCAATCAAGCCATTGTGGAGAGAATTATATCAACATCAAAATGAAACTAAATAATCGAAAAAGGATTTTGTATGCTTAAAATATAACATAACAGTTTAGGGACATAGCTGCAAGAAAACATGTAAAATAAACACAAAAAAACAAAGAGGCCCTGGGAAGTGCATAAATGTAATTGAAAATAAGCGCCAACCCATTTCAATAATTTTCATAATGCATGGGGGCACATTTGTAATTCTTTGAAGTCGACGGGGCCCATGTGCAATTATCCCACTGCTTCACATGCGTCACATGTGTGGGGACTTGGATGTAGTTTTGGAGAAAATGTTGGGCATGGTTGCAAAATTTCCGAGCTGTCACATGCAATGCACGCGGGCAGAGGCTCGGATGGAGGATCAGTGCTGGTGCGGGTGGCTCGGGCCATGTAGAGGCTCGAGTTGTCTTCAGGCAAGGCTCGGTCCCACCGAGCCTCTACTCTTCGGAGTAACAACGTGGCATATCTTATGTTCTTGGATTGGTACCGAGAGGGCACCATCTTACGATGCATGTAGGTTCTAGCTCCTCCTCCTCCTTCATTATGTGGAGGCGCTTTTGGACTTCTAACGACGCTGCACGAGCTACGATATGTTTCTCCGTTGTTGCTGGAGCTCCATGAAGAATCTCTGAAGGTTGGCGATGAAGCTCGATCGAAGAATAATGACAGAAAGCATCTGGACTAGGCTATCGTCGTCCGCTCGTCGGAGACCGAGCTCTAGAGCGAAGCTCCTCCTGAAGTCCAGCCTTTGAAGAGATACCTGCAAAATGGATTAGTTGTGTGGATAGTCGAAGCATACAAGTGGGTTATGGGGTGAACAGAGGTCTTTCAGAGAGGAGAATGTGGAGCCCTAATGGATTCTCCTCCGTTGTGGGCAGAGGAAAATGCCTGGGGTGGAAGAGGTACTAAAGGAAGAGGAGCGGTGATATAGACCCCCCCACGAAGGTCAGGGTTATCCGACGAATGGGATGGTGTAACAGATAGACGGTAAAAGTGGGTGTGCATTCAATTAATTCAATGATATAAGATAAAAAATCAATTAGCATTACCTGGAAGGTTCGAGGAGGAAGAAGGTGGGGTGGAAGCTTGAACTAAGGTTCTAATGAACCTCGAGTCGTCACTTTACTTGGGCAGCTACTCCAGGGGCTCCAACAACTGGAATCGGCCGTGACATGGCCATGGCGGACAAGGGTCGACACTTGGGGCTACCAACCATCGTCTCTCTTCAATTCCTCCTCCCCCTGTCACGGGGAGGGGGAGAAGGATGCGCTTCAGCTCCTTGGAATGGTGGACGAGGTGGAAGAGGGGGGAATATGGTGGTTTTATGGAGGAGGTGGTCGGTTACAGAAGGGTGGTCTTGGGTTTTGAAATGGTTGAGCAAAGGCTTTAGAGGATCAGGATTGATGAATGGAGGGTCACACAAGAGTGAGGGAAGATAGGGCTACATGGTTGTGGTGTTAGGCCGTGTGTAGGAGGTGGCTGCTAAAAATGGAAGGGATGAGGCGCGACGAGGGGTGACATGGGCGACATGCTATTCCAAGACGTGGAAGAAGACTTGAGGACTATCGGATCGTGTGATCCAATGAGCCAGATGGAGATAGGTGCTGGTGATCCAGATCAGATTTCGAGATCTGATCTAAGGGCTAAGGAGCAGGCAGAAGTGTGCGGTGTTACGATAAATCTGATTGCATTGGACGATCGAATGAGGGAGCGAGTGGCAACAAAGGAGAGAGCCACATGGGCGGCCTAGAGATCTCGATTAGAAATTACAAAGATAAAGAAAAATAAAAAACAAATATCTGTATGTTTAATTAAGAAAAGTAAACCATGGAAGTTGTAGATCTCGATGAGATCTACAAGTTTCATGTTGACCAAAAAGTCAAACAAGGTCATTTATACAAATAAATATTTTGTAAGTATTTTTAAGGATTAAAAGTAATTGATTTTAATTCTTTCAATATTTTTGTATTTTTAATTTCTTTTTACTATCAAAAATAAATATATACAATAATTACTCTAATTTCTAGGGATTTTTAATAAATAAAGAGATATAGAAAATAAAGATAAAATTAGGGTTAGATATATACATTAATTGGGGCCAGTTATTTATAAAAGGTTAATTGTTAATTTAAGTTAATTAGAGCTATATTTTATTGATATGTTTAAGCCAGGGGAATAATCAATAATAAACAATATGATTAATTTTAGATTCATTAACCTGACACATACTGATTGTCGTTTGCTTCTCCATAGCACCGAGCTGCCACCCCGAAATATGCAATATCCAGTTGTAGATCTCCTTGTATATGTGCATATAGCCCAAGCTGTATCTGTGTATCCTTCTATCTAAATTTTTGCATCTTTAGTAAATATGAGTCCTTTTCCAGGGTCTATTTTCACGTAGTAGAGAATACACTCTATTGTTTTCATGTAAATACCAATTGGAGCATGCATGAATTGACTCACTATGTTGACATCATATGTAATGCCAGGTCTAGTTAGAGTAGGATAAATCAACTTACATACAAGTCTCTGCTACATACTATTGGAGTTTTCATCATGTGGGTTTCCATCCTAGGTGCTCAACTTATGACCACCTTCAATAGGCGCAGATGCATGTTTACATCCTAACTTTCCAGTTTCCTTCAACATATCTAAATCATATTTTCTTTGACAAAGAATGATGCCTTCATTCGACCTTGCCAATTCAATCCCCACAAAATACTTCAAGTTCCCAAAATCTGTCACATCAAAAAACCGCAACAAGCTCTCTTTTAGATGACCTATCTCCTCTTCATCATCATATGTGACAATCATACCATCAATATAAATTAGAAGAAGGGATGTTTTATTTTTACTCCTCTTGGTAAAGAGAGTGTGATCGCCATTTCCTTGATGATAGCCCAAACTAATCATCACCACCCTAAGCCTCTCGAACTAGGCTCTACGAGATTGTTTAAGTCCCTATAGTGCTTTATTCAATACAACATTTTCCTGTCATCTCATGGCCATGTGGCAAGTGCATGTAAACATCTTCTAAGAGATCTCCATTCAAAAAGGTATTTTTAGTGTCCATCTGATGAAGCTTCCAATTCTTGAGAATGGCAAGAGAAAGTACAATCTGAACAATATTCATTTTTTCCACAGGATTAAAAGTCTCCAAGTAATTAATGCCATGTTTTTGATGGAAACACCTTGCAACAATTTTGGCCTGTAGCTTTTTATTTGCACACCTGGTTTGTATTTTATGGTATAACCCTATTTTGAACCAACCAAATTCACTCCATTTGAGATATCCACAATGTCCCACGTACAAATTTTTTCAAGGGCCCCTCTCCTCACGCATAGCATGAACCTATCTAGGATCAGAAGTAGCTTCAACGACGTTCTTGGGAATCACGGAGGTAGAAAGTGAAGAGATAAAGCATTTATAAATTTTGCTAAGTTTAAGAGTACCCAACATATCCGCTAATTGAGAATCTAGTATATTCGGCATATCTCGAGGGAGTCTTTATCTCCCTTCGTAAGTGTCTCTATGGGATTGAATCTTCTTCAACAATGATCAATTCATCAGCACCCACTTCTTTATCATTTTCATTGACCTCCTTTCCTGTTTTGTTTCAAGATTAGAATCTGAATCACCAATGCTAATGGGGGAACTTGGATCCTGTAGGGTTCAACACGATTGGGGTTGATCTCTCTCTCTCTCTCCCACGCTAGAGTTTGCATCATATTTTCTTATTGAAAATTCTTTATATAAGCTTTTTCATGTCAATGAGGAGAACGTGACTTCCATCCCTCTAACTCTGCATATGTTTGGTTGGAGTTACCCATGGTATTTGTAGAATCATCACATGCATCAAGGAGGACAACATTCTGGACATTTCTTTCACCATTATTTCCACCCCCTTAAGGAAATGCACGTAGAAATAAGATTCATGCTCAATAAATATGACATCTTTGGTAGCATGCATTTTCCCATCCTTAGGTTGAAAGCATTTATAACCTTTACGAGTAGGAGAGTATCCTAAAAAACCCTATGATTGCACATGCATCGAGTTTCTTCGCACAGGTGCAAAATTGTGAAAATAACAGACACAACCAAATGTCATCGGAGGAAGAGCAAACATCTTACTCTCTGGACGAATAATAGAAAAAGGAGTAGCCATCTTCAATCACCTTGGGGGCATCCTATTAATCAAGAAGGCATTAGTGAGAACCGTCTCTCCCCATAATCTTTTAGAGATGTTTCTTTGAAATAAGATTGCTCGGGTAACTTAAAGAAGATGTATGTTCTTTCACTCTGTTATACTGTTCCGTTGGGGGTATAACTGCAAGAAGTCTCGTGAACAATGCCTTTAGCATTAAACATTTCTTGCAAATCATTAGACACATATTCACGAGCATTACATGCCTAAAATGCTTGACCACTTTCCTGTATCGCGTCTCAATAAAATAGAAGAACCCTTTTCACCGTGTTGATAACTTCTCCACGATCACGAAGCAAATAGACAAAAGTGCTCCTAGAATAGTCATCGATAAAGGTAATTAAATACTTGTAGCTATTATAAGTAAGAATGTTAGAAGGACCCCAAACATCGGAGTGAATTAACTCAAAGAGTCTCACTTGTCTTACTCTCACAAACTGAACATGTTGCAAGCGTATTCTTTGCCTTCAAATAGACATGACACACTAAGTTCGCAGAGCTCAATTCTTCAAATAATGAAGGAAATAACTCTTTTAGATAACCAAATGGAATATGACCAAGATACTTGTGTCACTGCATAATTTGACGATGATAATCACTCTTGTTCTTCCTTACTCGAATTACTTTCGTTAAAGCAACTGTCACTTTAATTGGTGGACGATACAAACCTTCGGACATTGCACCAATCCCAATTCTTCTCACTGTCACCAAGTATTGTAGCAAACATTGTTATGAGGAAAAGACAAGTTTACAGTTCAATTCCTTTGTTATCTTTCTAACAGAAAGGAGATTTAGTGGTATGTTAGGCACATGAAGTGAATTATGGATTTTAAATTTATCAAGGAGGGATACACTTCCTTTCATAGCCACAGTAACCCGTGATCCATCGGCAAGACGACATGCTCCTTACCATATATCAATTTATAGGCTCTAAAAAGTTCTAGATCCCTAGTAATATGGTCTATGACGCCGCTATCAGTTATCCGCTCGAGTTTTGGATCACCCATCATGTGGGAGAAGATACAACCACACTACCTTGTGAACCAATGAACCAATCTCAATCACAATGGAGTTAAAGCTTCAATCCAAAGGAGACTCAAAGAATTGCAGCAACAACAAAGTATATGCCAAGCACAAACACAAGCTTTTGAAGGTTCAGACAAGATCTCTAGTAGTTAAAGAGTAATTTATCATCATAATTATAAGAAGCAATTTGCCGAACTCCTTATGTGCACATTAAAAACAATTGCTCGAACACCTCATGTGCACGTTAGAAACATTTTGTCGAACACCTTGTGTGCACCTTAAAATCAAATCTCTACGAGAACCGCTAACAACCAACCACCCGCCAACGAGCCACTTTGAAGAAGATAGAAAGAGGGCTACACGCCCACAACACATGATTCTCACCTGGGTACCATGGAACAAGCCTCCACTGGTAGCAACAACCAATCTTCTTCAGAATGTTGAACAAATACGAGGCACACAGAATGGTGTGTCCTAGAAGCAAGAAACGATCAAGCACACAACAAGAGGGCAATCCCATCAGCTATGCGACAAACCAATTTAATAACAAAACAATGAACAAGCTGGCCATAGCAGTCCCAATCGCTTCCAGCCCTAGTGCAGCTGCACCATGGGTAGAAGAAGCACAACATGAAATACCACATGCACTAGAATCACAAATAGCTACACTAAGACGACATGATCCCCTCACGACCAAAGAGTCGCAGCGAAAACCGTAGCCTCAAACGTCTAGATTTCTCAAGCAGAGGATGCGATACCAGGCACAAGGCGAAGAGAGAGCCCCAGGCTCTGATACCATGTAGACAATCAAGCGAGAAATGAAGACATGGATTTAACGTGGAAATCATCCTCGTCGGAAGGGAAAAAAACCTCGGAAACACACCATGTTGAGAAATACGATTCTTCACACTCTCTTAAAAATATGAGAAATAAGATGGGGCAAGTTATATATAAACTCTAAACGAGTAAACGGATTCTCACCCACGAACCGTTACCCGGATACAAGCAACTCAACAATTTGAATATCTCAAGGATGAGAAGGCTAGCGGAATGATACAATATTAACGCCATATGGTAAAATAAAGCAAGTTCACAGACACTATGATGTAAATTTTAAATACAACAAGGGATTATCATCCACAAATTATTCTGGCTAGTCCATGCAACTCTATGCAACTCCATGAAGATGTCAACATATGATAAATTTGTAATTGAATGTAACATTAAATTGCTAGATATATTATGCATAACTCAAGGATAATACGTTAGCGGAGTCATCCAATGACAATGTAAACATGTAAACTAGAACAAGTTTTATAAGGATGATGACACAAATTTCAAATATTACAGTGGCTTATCAACCTCGACTTATTACAGATAGTTCATCTAGGTTTTTGACATATGAACACATTAAAAGCTCGTATAGTCGAACGTGGTTACAATATCAGAGTTTTATTTGCCACACGAGAATATGATTCAATCATTTCAGAAGTTACATCCGTTATAATTGATATCAAACTCGACAAACTGCGAAGATCAATTTGCTCCAACTGAAGTAATTCCATTCCGGACTGTGATTATTAGCTCTTATTCGGATCCCAATTTATGCAGAATAACGTCCGGCAGCTCTGACCCGAATCCGCCCAGCCCGATTATCAGCCACCACCTTCCCAGGAAACCCTATTTATAGGGCGCCCCTTCATCGATGTTCAAATTCCCGCGTCCCCTCCTCCCCGCCCACCTCCGCTCCCCTCCAGCAGCGGTGCTCAACGGCCGCCGTCGCCACCCGCGCGAGTGCTTGGCGTGGAAGAGGCGGCGGAAACTATGCATTGGGGTGCGGCCGAGAAGCCGTAGCTGAGGGCGTTGGCCGATGCGCATGACGTGGCAAGGCTTTGGGATGTCTACTTCCCGGAAGTAGAGTTCTCAGAGAAGGATCCGAGGTTCGAGCTCGTGATGGAGCTCGCCGCCTTCTTTTCCACACCTCAGTCAAAGCCCCTTCTGTCGCAGGTAAGAACCGGAAGCCCTCGATTTAGATCGGACATCGCATCTACCGATTTTCGGAACTGCTGTAATTAGGGTGCGGATCGATCTGGGAAGTGATCGATTCATGATCATATATTTGAATATCCTAAGTTTGAAAAGAGCTCTATGATTTAGGGGAGGTTTGGTTAATATTGATTTGAGCCTCGACGGTTTCAAATTCCATGGGAATTCACAGTTATTTCATGTTGTTTTTTATTCTACTGTGCGCGTGGTTTCTGCAGTAGCTGTTAGTTATGCTTAGTGATCAAGTGTGGTTTCTGCAATAGCTGTTAGTTATGCCTAGCGACCAACTTCAACTGAAGCATCGGTTGATTGAATATGAAAGGAGGGTACACATGAAATGATACATGGAAATCCAAAATAACTAGTGCAGAAAATCATTCTAGATCTGCCGAGGATCTTCCCATTGACATTGATGTATTGTAAAGTAATCGTAACTAGTTCTGGATGTGCCGCTAAGGAAACCGCATTAAGTTTTGTCATTTCTATGTACAATTATCTGGACCAGTCATTCGAATAGATAACCATCCAAATGGCTAATGTCAAACGGCTAACTTACCGCTTGTTGCATATTGTTTCTAGAACAGTCAGAAAGAACTTGGCAATAGGATATTTCAAGGATACTAGGAACAGTAATCAGAAATTTGTGCATCAGTAAAATCAAACCTCTTCCAGGGTTGCCTCATTGGTATGAACTCGCAAAACTGCATTGCGTGCTAAAGCAACCCTCTCCTTCCAGGTAATCAGGGATATCATATCCAAGTAATCTCTAAAAAACTGGAACTCTGTCCAGTTGTGAGTTAAATCTCCTTAGGTTCTGTGGCACCGGCATCGGGTATCTGAATCCATTAAGATGCATTATCCATGTCTGAATTTGAATTTTCTTTTTTGCTTTTAGCAGGTCTTTATTTCTCGTCCAGTGGACTGCTTTGATGGAAAAATCTCATCTTATTTGGAAAAATGTATGACCTATGGGTGCTGTTTTTTTTTAATATAGTAAAAGCACCTCCTTTGTTTTGTTATTGCACCAACTAATATGTGCCTATTTGCTGGTATCTTAAAATTTGAAATATCCTGGAATATTTTAGAAACTGTTCGAATGGTGAGCTTGATGGTATCTTAAACTTTGAAATATATTGGAATGTTTTAGAAACTGTTCGAATGGTGAGCTTGTCTAAGTTTACTAGGATAGCAATGCTTGGACGTGTGGCTTTTTCTTATCTTTTGAGCTTTTTTTGGGTTTGGTTCGAGCTTGCAACCTGCATTATGTTATCTGCTAACATCAATTCCATACACACCAGATTTGATCACTTGATAATTGATGGCAAATAGAGGGGTTCCCATAACTTCTCCTACAAAGGATGACTAGCAGCGGAACGTTCCTCACACGGGAACCGAGAAACTAATCGTAGCACAATAATCAGGCAAACACAAAGAGACGAGAAATTTTACGCGGGAAAACCCTCCTCGATGTGAGAGAAGGGAAAAACCCATGGGACACGATGATCTGCAACAAAATCCACTAGGTCGGAAAAATGAGAGGGCACAATGTCTTCTTAGTTTTGTTGCCCAACAAAATCGAGACTCAGTTACAAGAATAAAATCAGATAACTGTCACCTTGTACTTGGAGAACACGATACTGATGCATCTCCTTGTCACCAGCTGTCCCTCCTCACGAATGGACCTCTCTAGCGGCTTCTCCTTGCGCCTCCAGCGCAGACGCTCCTCGCGGATGCGACTTCTCTTCGCGCCCCTGCGAGCTAACTCTTCGCACCTTGCTCGAACTTGTTTCTCATGCCTTGCGTGGGCTACTTCTCTCCTTGCTCGGGGAGAGAGAACTAAGAGAGAAGAGATGAAGAGATGCTTGAGTTGGGATGATCCCCAATGCCTTGCATGGGGTCTTATTTATACTACTCTTATCTCCTCTCTCCAATCATACTCCTACATGAAGTAGGAGTCCCCAAAAGGATAATCAACCTTTTCCCCCTTTTTTTTTAATTATTGGAAACATATAATATTCCCAACAACATCGCCCTCCGTTCCCAATGGGGAGGTGTCTTCAAGAAGACGATCACTGAGAGGTGACACTGCTCAGCTCTTTACAGAGCTGCAATTTGTCATGAGTCACGGCCTTCGTCAGCATATCTGATGGATTTTCATTTGTGTGGATCTTTTTCAGAATGAGATGCTTCTTGTCAATAGTATCTCTGAGTCAATGATATCGCACATCTATATGCTTTGTGCGAGCATGGTGCATCGTGCTCTTGCTTAGATCAATGACGCTCTGGCCATCTCAGAAGACAATCGATTCAATGCCTTTGCATCCAAGTTCACCAAGAAATCGTTTTAACCACAACACTTCTTTTCTTGCTTCTGCCACTGCAATGTACTCGGCTTCAGTCGTTGAGAGTGCAATGCATTTCTGCAACTTGTACTGCCACGAAGTCGCTCCCCCTGCGAAGGTAAAAATGTACCCAGAAGTCGATTTTCTCTTATCCACATCTCTTGCCATGTCAACATCTGTGTATCTACAGAGTTTGGGATCTGACCCCCCAAACATCAGACACATACTTGAGGTCCCTCTCAAGTATCTCAGAATCCACTTCACAGCTTCCCAATGATCTTTCCCTTGATTCGACATGAA
Organism: Ottelia alismoides; assembly: GCA_037367405.1. NCBI lineage: Eukaryota > Viridiplantae > Streptophyta > Magnoliopsida > Alismatales > Hydrocharitaceae > Ottelia > Ottelia alismoides. The sequence goes on along the minus strand of JAZKJV010002039.1, from coordinate 703,958 downwards.
TCTGCTCACTACGTCCACCGCATGAACAATGTCAGGTCTGATGCAAACCATGACGTACGTAAGGTTGCCAACTGCATACTGGTAAGGAATCTTGGTCATCTCAGCTTTCTCCTCAAAAGTAGACAGACATGTCTCTTTCGTCAACTTGAAATGAGCGGTAAGGGGCGTGCTGACATGCTTTGCATTTTTCATGTTGAACCCCTACATAATGCGTTCAACATACTTCTCTTGTGACAACCACAACATGTGCTTCTTCCTGTCGTGAGTGATCTGCATCCCAAATATTTTACTTGCCTTGCCCAAATCCTTCATCTTAAATTCCCTGAAGAGTTCCTTTTTGAGCTTTGTAATCAACTCGGGATCATGACCAACTATCAGCATGCCATCCACATAGTAGATCAACATGATAGTGAACCTGCCATTGGGAAGACGTCGAACGTACACACATGGATTCGATGTAGTCCTCTTAAAGTTTTGCTTCATCATGAAGGCATCAAACTTCAAGTACCACTGTTTAGAGGCTTGCTTCAAGCCATAGAGACTCTTCTTCAGCCTGCAAACCATATGCTCTTTCCCCTTCTCTTGGTATCCCTGTGGCTGCTCCATATAGATCTCTTCCTTCACGTCCCCGTGAAGAAAAGCTATTTTCATGTCCATCTGCTTTAGCTCAAGGTTTAGGCTTGCAACAAGACTTAGCACCACTTTCACATAATTCATCTTCACAATTGGTGAGAAGATCTCATTATATTCCACGTCCTCTTTCTGGTTGAATCCTTTCACAACCAATCTGGCCTTGTACTTTAGTTGCTTGCCACCATCATCTATCTTCAGCTTGTAGACCCATTTGTTATTTATTGCTCTCTTGCATGCAGGAAGCTCAACAAGATCATATGTATGATTTTTCTTCAGAGACTGCATCTCTTCTTCATCGCAATTTGCCAATGATCTCTCTCCTTATGTTCTTGTGCCTCGTCAAAACTGCATAACTCATCATAATCGGTCAACATCACGTACTGAGAAGTAGGATAGCGAGATGATGGCTGATGTGTCCTCCCAGATCTCCTGACCTGAGGCTCTGCTGCATCTGCTTCTGACGAGGTTGCTCCCCCTGCCTAGGATCCCCTGGACCTATAGCAGCGGGGCCTGCATCTAGCTCATGTTGTTTTGGCTGTGCATCTTCTCCATTTGTACCTGGTACTGGAGAAGGATTTGAGTCCTCATCACTGTCATCATCCATAACAATCCCATCTGAGTTACATCACCACTATCATCCTCAGCCAAAGTCTGGTGTTCATAGAAAATCACATTTCTATTCCTAGTAATGGTCTTCTTATTTGGATCTCAAAGTCAGAACTCCTGATCTCCATATCCAACAAAAACGCAGGGCACTGCCTTGTCATCAAGCTTCTTCCTCTGTTTCTTTGGTATAAATGCATAAGCTTTGCATCCGAACTCCCTCATGTGAGCATATGAGGGATCTTTCCTAGAACAAATGCGCTCAGGGATCTGCAAATTCAAGGGAACAGATGGAAATTGATTAATCAAGTAGCAGGCGGTCTGAACCGCCTCAACCCAAAAGGTCTTGGGCAGCTTCACTGTCTTCAGCATGCAACGAATTCTCTCCACAATGGCCTTATTCATCCGTTCAGCGACACCATTGTGCTAGGGTGTGCCAGACTCTTTCCTTTCATGCCTGATCCCGTGCTCTGCACATTAGCTCTGAAAGCTGTGAGAGGTGTACTCCCCTCCATTGTCTGTGCGCATATACTTCAATACTTTGTCTGTCTCGTGCTCCACCATGGCATGAAATTTCCTGAAGCAATCAAAGACTTGATCCTTCGTCCTCAGCATATAAACCCATACCTTGATGCATCATCAATGATGGTCAGAAAATACTTGTTTCCTCCCAAAGACGCTTTATCCATGGGACCCCACACATCAGAGTGAATCAACTGCAGAAGGTCTTCCTTCACCTTTGATCTGATCTTGAAAGGTGCATTCTTGTTCTTTCCAATCTCACATGAATCACACGGTGACAACTGTTGGGAAAAATGAACAACTTGTTTATTCCATAAGCCCTAGGCTCTCTTATATAGGAGAGTAGCCTATGGGTAAATTACATAAAGCATACAACTGAAAATAAAAATAATGAAGGGATACATGCACTACTATATTCGTCAACACTCCCCCTCAAGATGGAGCATAGATATCAATCATGCTCAGCTTGGACGCACACTTCTAGAATGGGCCTCGAAGTAATGGCTTGGTAAATATATCAGTAGTTTGATTCTCTGAGGTAACATGAGATGTAGCAATGAACCCCTTCTAAATCATGTCACGTATGTAGTGACAGTCAACCTAAATATGCTTGGTCCTCTCATGGAATGCTGGGTTGTTTGCAATGAACAAGGCTACCTGATTATCACATTCCAATTTCATGGGAAGCGGTATACCAAGATATAGATCTGTAAGAAGAGCTTTCACCCACATCATCTCTGTGCTAGCCTGGGCCATAGCCCTGTATTCAGATTCAACACTGTATCTAGCTACCACCGTCTGTTTCTTGCTCCTTCATGAGACTAGAGCATCTCCAACATAGACTGCAAATCTGAGGTGGACTTCCTGTCCTTGGGACATCCTGCATAGTCTGCATCCGCACACGCTGAGATAGAGATCTCCTTTCCCTTCTTAAACAGCAAACCTGCACTTGGAGATGGTTTTAGATATCTAAGAATCATGTGTATTGCATCCATATGGACCTGACGTGGTTGCTCCATGAACTGGCTCATGCGACTCACTGCAAATGATATATCAGGTCTAGTGATCGTGATATACAATAGTTTGCCTGCCAGTTCTCTGTATCTTCTCCTGTCCACCTCCTCTGTGTCATCATCATAGAGCTTCATGCTAGGATCCATTGGTGTCGTAGCAGGCCGACACCCAAGCATACCTGTTGTACTCAACAAATCTGTAACATATTTCCTCTGCGACATTACTAATCCATATGGATTTCTAGCAAATTCCAGCCCCAGAAAATATCTAAGGACTCCAAGGTACTTGGTTACAATTTTTCTTTCGCTTGCTTTATGCCCTGCTCATCGTCTTCTGTAATCAAGATGTCATCAACATAAACCATGATTACAGTAATACCTCTAGCAGTCTTCTGTACAAACAAGGAATGATCAGCATTGGAGCATTTGTATCCTTGTTTCTCGAAGAGGTCTGAGAGCTTCTGAAACCATGCTCTGGGGCTCTGCTTAAGGCCATAGATAGCCTTATGTAATCTGCATACCTTGGAACACTCCCCCTCAACAGCAAAACCGGGTGGCTGTTGCATATAGACTTCCTCCTGCAAGTCTCCATATAAGAATGCATTCTTTACGTCCAGCTGATGCCATGGAGCGGCCAGTCTCTAGCAACTGCAACTGACAACAAGATCCGGAGAGTGGAATGACGGGCCACAGGCGAGAATGTGTCAAGGTAATCCACCCCGTATGTTTGTGTAAAGACACGTGCAACAAGACGCGCCTTGTATCTATCAATAGAGCCGTCTGCATTGTGCTTTACTGTAAACACCCACTTACAGCTCACCGGGTTCACATCTGGAGGTATAGGAACCAAACTCCAAGTTCCTCTGGACTGAAGTGCCGCCATATCTTCCTCCATTGCTAGCCGCCATCTACTATCCTGCAGAGCATCTTGATAACTCCGTGGAATATCTACAGCTGACAGTGCCACCACAAATGTCCTGAAATCTCCAGATAGTCTCTCAAAAGACACAGATGCTGACAATGGATATGTAACACAACTCCTCTTCGATTTGCGTATAGCAATGGAAACATCTAAATCTGCTGTAGCCTCATCTGGCTCCTGCAACATATCCTGCTCAGAAATGTCGTCAGATCCATCAATAGAAATATTTTCATTACATACCATAGGCGAGCTAGGAGACGAGTCATGACCATGAGCGGGAGGAGGCCTGCGGGTATAATGGAACGGTAGCGGTGAGACAGGTATATGTCGTGGTGGTGATGGTGGTGGTGGTCTTGGTGACATCATTTGAGGTGGTGGTGTCATGTATATGGCATCAGTAGATGGTGGTGGTAGCTGTTTGTCTCCCAAAGCTGAAAAGTACATAACAGATTCAAAAAATGTAACATCTGCACTGACCATATACCGCCGACGCAGAGGATCAAAACACTTATACCCCTTTTGAGTTCTGGAGTACCCAATGAAAACACATTTGACAGCCCTAGGAGAGAGCTTGTCAGTACCAGGCGACAACTGATGGACAAATGCAACCGACCCAAACACACGAGGAGTAAGGGTGAACAAATCCTTCCAGGGTAGATGAGGGAAAACGGAATCTGTTCATTCAAGACAGAAGAAGGCATACAATTGATTAGGTAACATGCAGTGAGGACTGCATCACCCCAGTAGGAGTAGGGAACATGACTCTTTATAAGAAGTGATCTTGTGACATCAAGAAGGTGACAGTGTTTCCTTTCAGCAATTCCGTTTTGTTGAGATGTATGAGCACAATATGTTTGGTGAACAATCCCTTTTGAGGAGTAATAATTGGCAAGAACATTGGTGCACAATTCTAAAGCATTATCACTTCTCACAAACTTCACAGATGTGGAGAAAACATTTTGTATTTCATTCAGAAAATGGATAATGATATTTCCTGCTTCAGATTTATTTTTCATCAAAAATACCCATGACACTCTAGAAAAATCATCCACAAATACTATATAAAATCTGAGTCACTGATGATCAGGTACACGACTCGGACCCCAGACATCAATATGAAATAACTCGAACTTGGAGGTACTACTCCGACCTGGACGACTGGGAAAGGACGACCTGTGATGCTTTCCCAACTGACACACCTCACATTGAATAGGTGTGTGAGGAAGACCATAAGGTAACACTTGACGCAACTTCTGAAGCGGTAAATGTCCAAAACGCAGATGCCACAATAAAGTAGATACTTGTCCAGAGGGAAAGGATGAGGTTCCAGCAAATGGGGTCTGATTCAGGCGGTAGAGGCCTCCTTGCTCATAGCCACGACCAATCACGTTGCCCGTATGGATGTACTGAAAAATCAAAGAAGATGGATCAAAAATTGCCCGACAATGTAGATCCTTCGTAATCTGACTAATTGACAACAAATTCATTGAAAAATCAGGTGCATGTAGCACATTCTTGAGCTGCATAGAAGATGTCAATCTAATCTCCCCCTGACCAGTGATGGGAGAATGTGTACCATTGGCAATTACTACTGTCCGGCCTGGAGGAATCTGAGTATATCCTGTAAGTAGACTCTGGCCGCCACATAGGTAATGTGTAGCGCCCGAGTCCATAATCCATGATAATGTATCTGATCTACTACTGTTGAATGCAAGTATACTACCTGAAGCACTGGTAGACGCAGAGGCAGAAGCAGCGGCATCAGATTGACTCTCCGTGGTCGGTGCTGGACCAGATGGTGGAATAATGCCCCTCAGACGGGCAACTAGATCGTCGAACCATTGATCCAAAGTAGTAGCAGATGGAGGCTCTATTTGCTCAGCAGCTCGTGCGGATGCAGGAAATCCATGCTTCGAGTAGCATGTGTCTTCATTGTGTCCAACTCGGTGACAGTAGGTACATGTTGGCCTAGTGCGGCCACCTCTTACACGAGGTCCACGTCCACGGCCCTGGTGATGAAATCCGCGACCCCTGTTGGCTGCTATGGCTGAAGAATTCTGACTCGAGGCCGTGGAAGGAACTGTGATCCGACTCAGTCTATGGAAAGCTTCCTCCATGGGAGGAATAGTAGAGTCGGCCAAAATCTGTGATCGTGCCGCCTCATACTCTGGATCAAGTGCAGCCAGGAACACGCCCACCATAGTCGCGTTCCTATATGTCTTCTGCTGTTCTGGCGTGGCTGTCAGGGGCATGAAGCTATAGAGCTTCTCGAACATCCCTCTCAGTGATGTATAGAGAGAATGTAGAGGGCGACCATTCTGCTTGATAGTGAAGATATCATGCTGGAGTTGCAGAATCTTTGTCTCGTTCTTCGCATGTGAATATGTGGCCGCCAGAATGTCCCACATATCCTTGGCCGTGGGTTGATGTAGAATGTCATTGGCTATCTCAATTACCAGTGTACCGGATAGCCACACTTTGGCGTATGCATCATCCGCCTCCCAAGAGGCATTGGCTCCAGTCTTCTCAGCATGCTCTGGTTCGGTAAGGATGTGCTTCTTACCCGTTGACTTCATCATGCTCATGAACTGCATTTCCCACAGTTCATAGTTTGTACCGTCCATCTTTACAATAGGCGCTGGACCACGAAAGGCGCCAATAGATGGGATATCCGCCTTGCTTTCTGACATACTGGAGATGGAAGACTGGAGCGATTTACAGAGGATGAGATTCGTCTACAATGACATAGACGGGTTTAGTTGCACGTGTAGACCTCAAGCAACTAAACCCATGTAGATGAAGATGTGTGTGCCCTAGGCCTTAGGGCTTAGCACACGTACACGCGCGCAAGAAGCACGCGCACACGCAACTGGTACACGCGCGCAGGCAACACGCGCGGGCGAGGAGATGCACGCGCACAGGAGATGCGCGCTCGCGCACAGGCGCAGGGAGGCGCAACGAAGAACCACGCACAACGCAGTGGAGATGCGCTCGCGCACTAGGGCTACAACGCGCAGGCGCGCTCGCGTAAGAGGCGTAGGGGCGCTGTTCGCGCAGGGGAGATGCGCGTAGGAGCAGCAACACCGGCGCACGAGGGTGCTGGTGCGGCTGCAGTGATCCCCGGCGACGCCGATGCGATGAAGAGAGAGAGAGAGGCCGGTGGGTGGGGTGGGGTAGGTTAGGGTTTCGAGAACTCCGGTCTAGGACCGTCGCTCTGATACCATGTTGGGAAAAATGAACAACTTGTTTATTCCATAAGCCCTAGGCTCTCTTATATAGGAGAGTAGCCTATGGGTAAATTACATAAAGCATATAACTGAAAATAAAAATAACGAAGGGATACATGCACTACTATATGCGTCAACAACAACGTTATTGTCAGTGTGACATGGTATCAACTAGTTCCTGCTCAAAAATTGTAAGCCTTTTGGCTCATGTGTCCAAGCTGACAATGCCAGAGATCCGACGTGTCAGCCTCACTAGCATGTAGGCTGCCATCCATAACCTTCACCCGAGTCTTGTAGAGCGTGCAACACAATCTGCCTCTGGCCATGATAAGAGATCCCTTGATGATCTTGCATCTGCTGTTGCCAAATATACGATGATAGCCCTCCCTATCCAGTTGAAAATCAGATATGAGGCTAAGCCGCAGGTCGAGAATGTGCCTAACATCCTGTAGAGTCATTGCACATCCAATATCAGTCTAAATTGAGATGGTGCCTGTGCCAACTATCTTGGAGTAACTGTTGTTACCCATCTTGACTCTCCCAAAAATCTTCCTCTATATTGGAAGTGAAGAACTTCCTGTGCGGAGTCACGTGATAGGAGGCGGCCATATCGAGGACCCACTTGGAGTCATCCCCTACACGTAGACACTGCTCCTGAATAGTGAGAACCAACTGATCCTCATCGTCATCGGCTACTGCTGCAGCAATGTTCTCATCTTCATCTTTCTTCTGATTCTTTTTGGCTTCTCCTTGCTCTCTTTTCCAAACTCTACAATCTCTCTTCCATTGACCATACTTCTTGCAATGATGACACTTTCCTCTGTCCTTAGACTTTTCCCTGGATTTCTGTCTTTCTTACGATTTTCCCCTGTTGTTGGACCTGCCTCTTCTCTCAACTGCGTACACATGTGAAGAAGAGGACTCTCCGGATGATCGTCGTCTGATTTCTTCATTCAGAAGACTACTCTTGATCATAGGTATGATCAGTTTGCTGTTCATAGCGGAGTAGCTCATGGTAATTACCAGAGTTTCTCAATTGTCTGGCAGGGAACCCAAAAGAAGAAGCGCCTGTAATTCATCATCTAACGCCATGTTCATGGTACTCAGTTGATTGATGAGACTCTGGAACTCATTCAAGTGCTCAGCAACTTTTATTCCATCCTTGTACTTTAGATTCACCAACTTCCGAATCAAGAATGCCTTTTGGTGACCGTCTTCTGCTCATAGAGCTCTGCCAGTTTCTCCCATAGTTTCTTCGCATCTGGCTCTTCTGCGACATGATTGAATATCGATAAGTCCATCCATTTCTGGATGATGCCGATTGCTTTCCTGTTCAGCTTCGTCCAGTCACCTGCGGACATGCCCTCGGGCTTGGCTGTTTCTCATTCCACCGGATTATGGAGGTCCTTGCAATACAAGATGTCCTCCATCTTGACCTTCCATATTTGCCAATTCGTGCTCGTCAGCTTGATCATTGTGCCTTTGTCATCCTTCCCCATCTCGATAACACGGGTTCTGATACCACTTGATGGGAAATTGAGGGGTTCCCTTAACATGTCTACAAAGGATGACTAGTAGCGGAACGTTCCCCACACGGGAACCAAGAAACTAATCGTAGCCCAATAATCAAGCAAGAACAAAGATACGAGAAATTTTACGTGGGAAAATCCTCCCCTATGTGAGAGAGGGGAAAAATCCACGAGGCACGACGACCCGCAACAAAATCCACTAGGTCAGAAAAATAAGAGGGCACAATGTCTTCTCACTTTTGTTGCCAAACAAAATCGAGGCTCAGTTACAAGAATAAAATCAGATTAGTATCACCTTGTACCCACCTGATGCTTCTCCTCGTCACCAGCTGTCCCTCAATAACGGACCTCCGTGGCTGTTCCTTGCGCCTCCAGCGCAGATGCTCTTCGCGGATGCAACTTCTCTTCGCGTTCCTGCGGGCTAACTCTTCGGTCCTTGCTCGAACTTGCTTCTCACGCCTTGCGTGGGCTACTTCCCTCCTTCCTTGGGGAGAGAGAACTAAAAGAGAAGAGATGAAGAGATGCTTGAGTTGGGATGATCCCCAATGTCATGCATGAGGTCTTATTTCTACTACTCTTGCATTCCTCTCTCCAATCCTACTCCTACATGAAGTAGGAGTCTCCAAAAGGATAATCAGCACCCCCCCCTTTTTTTTTAATTATTGGGAACGGATAATGTTCCCAACAATAATTTCTGCTATGCAATACCTCACCTGTAGATATGCTATTCTTCAGTGAAGTGGTGGGTGCTAAATGCTCACCTAGGATTGACTCTAAAATATGGTATTGTTTAGTTAGAACATAGTTTCTAATTTTCACACCTATTAGCTATATGGATTTATATTTGTACACCCTGATAACATAATATGGGCCTCACTCGTTTAACCATAAGCAAGAAATACAACCAACTGTAACCATATATAAGCACAACTTGATTCAATACACCGCACACTCAAGCAGGAGCCCTCCTAGATCAAGTATAAGCGTAGTCTTGCAAGGACGTCCATCCTTGCGATCCATTATTCTCTCAATCAAATAATTATCCAACAAAAAGGAAAAGTGAATATTGCCAAAGTTCGTGGTCCTTGACTCCAGGTCTACTGAGTTTCAACTATTCTGCTCAGGATAACTGGGATCAAGCAACCTGCTACATTCATATACTCACAGAATCACATTAACCACAATCCTTTCAAGTGGATCATTGACGATCAATGTGCAGAGATTTCAAACTTTAGCTAATCTACTTATATTTTAATAAGTACATGCGGGTGTGCCTCAACTTCGGACCACACCCTCTTTGATTAAAAAATTCTTTAGACGAACATTAAATACATACATTATTTCAAATGATTTTACTTAGATAAATATTTCTACAAGAATCAGATCACTCAATGTATGGTGAGTATTTATCTTCTCAACAGTTTACTTTGCAAGCGTACACTTACATAGATGTTTAAATTTGCCTTTAATTTCCTCCGGGCACCGGTAAAACAATTAATTTAAAGATCTTAAAAGTATACTAATTATTAATCTCCTTGTTTCTTGTTGCTGCTCACTGGTATAGCTACACAAAAATACTTGCACTCAAGGCGAGCTGTAACTTTCAACTAGCATGATTCATTCATGTAATTTTTTAGAGAAGCCTCACCTGTTTAGCATCACAGACAATGAAAAGGAAACATAGATCTTGTGTCTTAATGGAACATTTAACCCATCATTGAAAGACCAACTAGATTCCAATATAAGCATAATTAGGGGGTGTTATCCCGTCTGACATCAAAATAAAAGAATCCAACATTTTCATTTAACCCTAGAAATTAGCAAGTCAAACCCCATTAAAATGGATCTAAATAAGTCTCTTGGAGGAGGGTGGGTTGGGTGTCCTTCACCTATGGGAAATAAACAAGGCTTTGTTTACGAAATTATGTGGTGAGGATACAAGGGGAGAATGATAACATGCTGTGGTGCTTCATGTGTGTCATCTATGGTGTTGTTGCCGAATTTAATGTTGTTGGTCATTGGTGTGAAGGTGATGTTGTCTTCTAAATGCTGGAAAGGCCTTTGCTTGATGATTCCACACACGGTCCCTTTGTTGTGCTTTAATGTGAGGGACAGATGACCCTTTAGGTATTGAAGAAACTATTGAATGGAGATGGGGCTTTGTGCAACAGATTCAACTGGTTTTTTGGTTGGACTACAACTACTCCCCCTCAGATATGGCATGTGCATTCTGTATCCTAGGGATTTCTTTGAGTAACATGCTATAGAGTTTATCAGATGCTTACAGAGCCGAAGCCTGAGGGCCCTATGGGTACACGTAACTACTGTATAGGATGAGTTCACGATGAAGAAGATATACGAGGCCATAACAACACATGCACACTTTGGTATGTAGATTTGTCTAAGGATTGCATATTCATATGGAGAGTGCATCCTCGTTGAAAGTTGATATTTTTGTGTGGCAACTTGGGGGGGAGATAACACTGACAAGGGTGTCTAGGGCTCGCTTTTTATTCTGTATCGTGGAAAGAAAATAATGAATTGAAGTCTTCAAAAAAAATAAAATAATGAATTGAATTATCGAGAGGTCATAGAGTTCTCTTATATAAAGAGAACTCCTGTTGAGCAAATTACATAATAGGTATGGAAAAAAAATAGAAATACATAAAATAGGAAAAGATAATCTATATCAACACACTCCCCATTGATAAACCACGAATTCAGCCCTTTAATTATGTCAAGTTAATTCGTTTGTAGTCGGCTGAATTGGATCCATCAAAAACCGCTAATTAATCTGTAGATTAAATCAAAGCAGTCGATTTTATTTACTTGGGCAAGCCCAAGGTTGAACTCAGGGACACGAGCCTCTTAAGCACATATCTAGACTCCTAATATTCACATTAAGTGACAAATTAATAGTTCATAGGTCAAGATGCACAAAGACATACAATGCAGAGAAGGAAACATAAAGCATACACTTTTTATTTGATTTTTATAATGCCATGAAATGCAAGTAAAATAAATACAAATATGCCCTTCCTAGTTGAAATCAATGAGCCATAACATATAATCCACTTCAGGATCCATTTACAAAGCAATTTTCATGGACAAGTTAATTAATGGCATAAAATCATTAAGTAGGCGACACTATGTAATTAGAATTAATCAACAAAATTCAAAGTGTTAAAATAGAAAGCTATTCATGCCATTAGAAAGATAATGAAATAAGCTTCACAATGCCACTGAAATCAACAAAATTGGAGGTTGGATGCTCAAGATATGCATGAAAGAGTCCAGGGGCATAAACACAAGAAAACATGCAAAATAATTAGATAAAGTACTACAAACATGCCCCTGGAAGGACCTAAATGCAAATACGAAAAGTCGCGAGGCCTTCCCTGTAATTCTCCCACACACGCGGGGGTAAAAATGCAATTATTGAAAATCTGAGGGGCTTGAATGCAATTTCCCCAAGCGCGTGTGTTCATCATGCACACTTTGGACCTGCTTGTAATTTGAAGAAACTTGGAGGGCACCCCTGCATAATACCTCCCGCTCACGTGACGTGGCATGTGAGGCTAGGTTCAGTGGTCAAAGGAGGCTCGGATCGAGGCTCGACAGGCTCGGCGGTGGTTCGGACGTTGGCTCAGACTCGGGGTTAGGCTAGGGAGGCTGATCGTAGGCTCGAGAACTCCGAGCCTAGAGGCTGGACCGCCCGATTTTGAAGATCGGATGGCAACTGCTCATCGAGTGCCTCCTCGCCGCTGCCTCCTGCGACGGACTTGGCTGTGCTCCGGTGACGGGCTCCTAGCTCCGTCCGACCATGGTCTGACGTCCGGAGCTTGGCGGAGACTATGGGAGTGATTGCGAAGAAGATCAGATGCCGGAGGAGAAACGGGGCTGCCTGGATTAAGGTGGTGACGCCTGTGCGCCGGAGGCGATATTCGCAAAATGAGCTCTGGTGGAGACTCCTGCCATTAAGCAAGGGAACTCATGCAACGTTAGTAGACAACCGAAGCTCGAGTTTGGTGCGAGAGGAGTGGAATGTGAGCCTTGACGGACGGAGAAGGTGGAGGCTCTTTGGGCTCCTCCGTTGTGAAGGGCGGAGCAGATGGATGGCATGGACGGAGGTTATGGAAGAGGGAAGTGGTGATATGAGGGCATGGCGAAGATGGTGGAAGCAAGGTGAAGCTCGAGGAATGATCAATGGAAGGAGAATGTGCGAGCTGAATCCTAATTAAATAACAGAGATTCAAAAAAAAAGCAAAGAGAGATCGAGTGCACTTACATGGAGAAATGGCGGGTTGAGGGCCTGGACGTGAGCTTCTAGGCGAAGCCCTGGTCATCGCTGGACTCTGTCAGCCATGCGGAGTAGCTCGCCGGCGGTTGAGAGCCGGAGACCTGGCCTACCTTGGCTAGGGGTCGACGTCGGGGTCGACGGCGGTCTTCACACCCTATTTCATCTCCTCTCTGTTACAGAGGGATGAAGGGATGCTGGACCGTGATCCACGTACAGGTGGACAACCTGATTTGACGGCGATGGGTTATTTGAAGGGTGGAGGTTGGGAGATCCGGTGATGAGCGACGTAGTTTTCGTGGGGGATGTGGAGCGAAGGAGAGGGAGACAAGGCGACCTAAGAGGCCCGTGAGGGTGAGGGATGAACGGTCATTGACGGGAGATGAGGGGAAGGTTGAGGAGGTGGCGAAAATGGGAAGGGGGGTTTGTACGATGTGGACGACGTGGGAGAGAAGGGGGACCGGAGGTAGGAGACGGAGTCTCAACCGTTGCATCTCATGATCCAGCGGCTGAGAGGTGGGCGTGCAGATGCGGCCCTGATCTAATCGATCAGGACACATCCTATGACTGAGGAGGTGACATGTGGCGAAAGGAGAAGCGGGCGATAGTGGACACTGGTGATGCAATCTGGAGAAGCATCGGATGGCTGGCAATGAAGTGGGAACCAACGGCGGGGATTGAGGCGTGGTGGAGGAGATCAGGTGGTCTTGGAGGGCGACACGTGTCACCAGTGGAAGTGGGCAGAAGCAGACGTTTGTGATGCAGTTTGATGGTCGATCGAAAGGTGAAAGATAAAGCTGGAGCGGGTGGCATGGATTGAGTCTCCAAAAGGTGATCGAACGGTCAAGAGTAGAGGTGTAGACATATGGTGGAGATGGAGACACGTATGAGGATCGACGGCGGGAAGTGCAGCACGTACGTGAGGCGGAGATTTAAGATCAGAAACGAATCGGATGGTGGAGAATAGAGTGGGAACCAGTGGCTGGGATTGAGGCGCCCAAAGGGGCAGATCCAACGACTGGAAATGGGGAGCAGCTGGAGCAAGAAGAGTGGGCCACGTGGCTCAACCAGAAAGTGCCACATGGCCCAATCAGGTTATTCCAAAAGGAAAACTCAAAAAAGGTTAAGAAAGTTGCCGAATTTGGAAAAACTCAAAACATGAAAGTTGTAGATTTCGATGAGATCTACAAGTTTCATATTGACCAAAAACGGAAACGAGGTCAAATGAAGGGAGAAATATTTTTGTGAGCGTTTTTAAGGTAAAAAAACACTACAATTTTTGCTTTTGTCATTTTTTTGTATTTTAATTTATTTAAAGACTCAAATATATACAATGATTTATCTGATTTTTATTGACACTTATTTAAACTAGGGGGTTAATATCTGTAAATTAATATGATGAAACCGTGTTTCATCAACCCCCTATACTTAAATTATGCTCGTCCCCGAACATCTTAAAAGGAATGAGTTGGATTAACCCCCGATTGTGCATGTGAGTACAAAATCTGATCCGTTCAAGAATTAATTTTAGAGATCCAAAAGTTCAAAGCTCAACCTAGCCTTAATCAAGAGGTATCCAATTTTTCTAATTATTCAGACTCTCTTGTATACATATAAACTAAAGATATGAAATTAAGTGTTTGACCGCGATCACGAGAGTAGAGTCAGAACCGTCACCCAAGGTCCTAGTCCAAGAAATTTTCATAAGGACCCAATCCTCAACTCTAGGGAATAAACCAAAAATTACAATCAATCCACCGTCTCTTTAGTTGTCAGACTTAGAAGTGTAGGTAGCAGGCCAGTTGATGAAGGGCATATGATTGTGTCATTTCTTCTCTCCCTCTCATTGGAACAAGGATCCACTTGAGTGTCTTATTAACTCAACGCATATTTTTAGTGTTTGATCAGTGCGTCCGTCAAGAGAAGTTGGAGTCGTCTGCACTTGTTTTCCTCGGAATATACCGGGGTGTGCCTTTTTTTGAGCACCTATCGTACCTTTTACACCCAGACTTGTAGCATTTACGATGCAGAGCCCTTTTTTTGGTGCAAGCCCGACTCCTGGTCCTAATGGCGGTGGTCCAAGTGGACACTTTGAAATGGTTGGGAGCGCTCGCCTTTGGTTGAAGCTCTTTAATATTTGACTTGTAGGATGAGAGCTTTTTCAACATTTGTATTTCTTTGTATTGTTTTTGGTTAGCTCCACTGCTTTTACCAAGAGTTGGCACACACTGATCAACATTTTTTTATTTTATCACACCCTGGTACTTAGGTAAATGTCAAGAGATTAGTACAA
Source organism: Ottelia alismoides (assembly GCA_037367405.1). Taxonomy (NCBI): domain Eukaryota; kingdom Viridiplantae; phylum Streptophyta; class Magnoliopsida; order Alismatales; family Hydrocharitaceae; genus Ottelia; species Ottelia alismoides. The sequence goes on along the minus strand of JAZKJV010002039.1, from coordinate 688,919 downwards.
GAACCATTTTCTCATACTGGCTAAAAATGCTGACACTCAGGTTTCATGAAGCCTTCAATGATTTTATCCCATCCTTGAGCATCATTAAATCGAGTCCAAACTTGAATTCCTCATCCCAGTCCCTCAAGTGAAATTTCAACTCCTCTCATCATAATCGCAGTCGTGTATGTGAAGTGCTGATCATATTCTTAAGGGTAGAGACTAAGAACGCAATATAGCACATAAATCTATCAAACTGGGGAAATGTGGATAATTAAGTCAAAGACCCTGATGACTAAGGCTGGTTAACCTAAAATCTCAAGACCTCTCAAACCATGTGTTCTTGAACATTACTGATTCTGTGTGAAAGTAGAAGTGTCAATCATTAAAACCAACTCCTTCATATATTTTTTTTTCATTTTTCAATAATATTTACAGACTCAAGTTCGACTCATTTAAGCCTTCTTTTTTTTGAAAAAGAATTTTGAAAAGATTTTTAAAACACTGTCACATAAAAAGATATTTCAAATATTTTTCAAATGATTTTTCAAAATAAGTAAAACTCATTTTAAAAAACATTTTCAAATTTTTTTCTTCAAAATAATGTAACATAGTAAAGAAAATTTTTCAAACTTTGAAAACATTTTGTCCAACTTAGTTCAAAAGATGTATACTCTAGCCCAGAAAAATTTTAAAATTTTCAAAATAGAGTTATGGTTAAAGTATATGTATACTGTATATACGGTATTCCCCCCTATACTTAAATTTTGCTATGTCCTCATAGCACTAAGTGATACAAAGCCATAGCTCAATTTACGGTATAGGAAAAATATATAGGAACTAAGGAGGACACCCCTATACTTAAGTTAGAAATAACCTAAGTATCAGGAAGAAGGATAAATGAGTAAGAAATTCACGGGGACTCAGGTCCCCCCTATACTTAGGCTGAGAATAACCTATGTACAGAGATGAATAAATGATGTTGGGGAGAGGTGAGGGGAACACAGAGGTTAGGATGGATGTACACGTGCGGGAGTGAATCTATGGAGATGAATGGTGCACCTAGGGTCTAGGAGAGAGTGCCGAAACAATCAAGACTCAATCAATCAAACAATACCATTTGATTCACCAACTCACACGTGAAGCCAACAAGTGTTGGTTATTAATCTTGTCATTTTTTGGTGATAAAATCATTCTAATTTACGCATGGATTTATGATATGTCAAATCCTAACATCCTACATAAAAAGGGTGTTGCTCTCTTAAAACATGATTTTTTACTCCATTTTTATTTGTCGACTTGCATTAACAGCCTCAATTATTAGCTTTAAGGTTATCACTGTTTTAATGAGAACATAAATCAATCAAACATCGTCTACCGCTCTTTCTCAATCTCCATTAATCCTAGGTGATGAAGCCAGGAAGGGAGGTTGAGAAAAAGCCAATGCATGCGATAAAATCATGATCTATGCTAAGGGAAAACTCGCAGTGCCTTGAGCTATATTCGTGAAAAATTAGACTGAATTAAATCCGAAAACTGAATGTATGCAAGTCGAAGAAAACCACACCTAGCATGCTTCTATTAGCGGGGAAGAACTGATTTTAATTTTTGGCTAAGTGAAGCGATGTCTACATGCGTCTCGAATTAAGGTGTATCCTATCTATGATCAAACACATAGAATAAAAATGTGAAAGCTCGGAGAGCCGTGTGCCTGATCCTAGGTCGACACTCAAGTAGGATGATCCCCACACAACCATAGAAACCATCGTTCATTTACAATCGCGAGTCTTCGATCGAAGACCACTGTAAAGACGATTATTACATGCCTTAATGAAAATGCAAGAAACAATTTTTTTCAATACTTGCTTCTGCAACTCCTTGCAGCGGGAGCTCTTGCTCCTTGCCTCCTTGGTCGCCAAGGGACCTTGCCATAAAAAGCAAACATTAAATAAATATTCGAGAATAAAAACAATGCAATGAAAATGGACACAAGGACCTATAAATTAGAAATTATCACTAATTAAATAATAAAAATCTAAATAATATAAAAGATGAGTCGTGTCACCAGCAACGACGCAATTTGATAAACCACGAATTCAACCCTTTAATTATGTCAAGTTAATGCATTGTAGTTGGCTGAATTGGATTCATCAAAAACCGCTAATTAATTTGTCGATTAAATCAAAGCGGTCGATTTTATTTTACTTGGACAAGCCCAAGGTCGAACTCAGGGACTTGAGCCTCTTAATAACATATCTAAACACCTAATACTCAGATTAAGTGACGAATTGATAGTTCACAGGTCAAGATGCACAAAAACATACAATGCAGAGAAGGAAACATGAAGCATACACTTTTTATTTGATTTTTATAATGCCATGAAATGCAAGTGAAAATAAATACAAATATGCCCTTCCTAGTTGAAATCAATGAGCCATAACATATAATCAACTCCAGGATCCATTTACAAAGCAATTTTCGTGGACAAGTTAATTAATGGCATAAAATCATTAAGCAGCTGACACTATGTAATTAGAATCAATCAATAAAATTCAAAGTGTTAAAATAGTAAGCTAGTCATGCCATTAGAAAGATAATGAAAAAGAACTTTAACCGTAAGATCAGGCATGACTGATATAACCCACATCATTTCTGTGCTCCCCTGTGCCATGGCCCTGTACTCAGATTTTGCACTGGATCTAGCAGCCACTGTCTGCTTCTTGCTTTTCCATGATACAAGAGAGCTCCCGACAAAAATAGCAAAGCCGAAGGTAGACTTCCTATCTCTAGGGCATCTTGCATAATCTGCATCTACACAAACTATCACCTCAAGGGATGTACCTCTGTTGAATATAGGACTAGTACCAAATGAAGTCTTCAATATAGACAACATCCATATGAACCTTCTTGGGTTGTTTTATGAACTGGCTCACCTTGCTCACAACAAAGGATATGTCTGACCTGGTGATGGTAGCATACAGGAGCTTCCCAACAAGCTTCCTATATCTCCTCTTATCTATCTCCTCAGTGTCCTCATCATATAATCTCATACCCGGATCCATTAGTGGTAGTCGCAGGATTGCACCCTGTAATACCTGTCTCTAATAGAAGATCAATCACAAACTTCATTTGGGTCATCACAAGACCATATTGGTTCCTGGAGAACTCTAATCCAAGGAAGTATCGAAGATTGCCAAGATCCTTAGTCACAAACTGCTGACTTAGGAACTCCTTGGTAGCTTGAACACCCTGCTCATCATCACCTGTGACAATAATATCATCAACATAGACAAGAATAACAACAATACCTCTCTGTGTCCTCTGAACAAAAGTGAGTGATCCGTAGTGGACCGCGCAAACCCCTGGTGCTCTATTAGCTCTGAAAGCTTCTGATACCAAACTTTCAGACTCTGCTTCAGGCTGTAAATCACCTTGTGGAGCCTACAGACCTTTTGAGACCCCCTCAGCTACAAACCCTAGTGGTTGTTGTATATATACCTCCTCCTGTGGATCACCATATAGAAATACATTCTTCACATCAAATTGGTAAAGAGGCCAGTTCCGTGAAACAACAACTGATAGAAGAATGCGCAATGTCTGGTCACTGGAGAGAAGGTATCCTGATAGTCCATTCCATAAGTCTGAATGAACCCACGTGCTACAAGCCTTGCCTTGTAGCGGTCGACACTGCCATTCGGCCGTTGCTTCACCATAAAGATCCATTTACACCCCACAACAGAGGCATCTGGAGAAGCAGGAACAACAATCCTTGTACCATGAAACAACAAAGTGACCATCTCATCCTCCATGGTAAGACACCAACTACTATCCTGTCGGCCTCCTGATATGTCCGCGGGATAGTAACCGTTGAGAGTCCCACAACAAACCTCCTGTACTCCTCTGAAAGATCAAGGAAACGTGCGCATCTAGAGGATAAATGACACAATTATGACGCGATTTCCTCAAGGCAATAGGTGCATATAGGTCATTAGCCTCTCTGCTCTCTAGTATCGACTCCTCCTGTACAGTATCCTGTGAAACAGGCACATCACCAGTGCCATCAGTAAAAATAATGTGTTCATTACATACTCGATGCGTGCTGGATGACGGGGAAAGTGTACGAGCAAAGGAGGATCTGTGAATGTAAAACCGTGGTAGGAACTGTGTCAGGGTAGACAGAGGTGGAGGTGGTGGAGGAGGTGAAGGTGGAGATGATTGAGACTCAACATGGATGTTGTTGATGGAGATAACAGAGGTGGTAGAACAAAGACATCCTTGATAGAGTCAGCGTTAGACAACCTGTCACCTGTAGGAGAAAAATACATAATAGACTAATAAAATGTGACGTCAACACTAACATAATACTTTCTCCCTACAGGATCAAAACATGTATACCCTTTCTGGGTACGAGAATAACCAACGAACACATATTTGACAGCTCTAGGAGAGAGCTTGTCGTGACCCAGAGTAAAATTGTGGACAAAAGCCACAAACACAAAGACTATGAGAGTAAGAGAGAATAGGTCCTTTTCGGGAAACACAATCAAGAAAGGAAACTTTTCTCCAAGGACAGTAGAAGGCATGCGGTTCACCAAGTAACATGCCGTAAGGATCGTATCACCCCAGAACGTATGAGGAGCACTACTCTGAACCAAAAGAATCCTTGTGACATCCAAAAGATGTCAGTGTTTGCGTTCAGCAAAACCATTCTGCTGCGAAGTGTAAGCATAAGAAGTCTGATGAACAATACTACAAGAACTGAGAAAGTCAGACAGCTGAAACTTCACAATTACAGAAAAATGTTCTTAATCTCAATAAGAAATGATTTAATAACAGGACTAGCTTTAGACTTATTCTTTAATAAGAAAATCCAAGATAATCTACAAAAATCATCCACAACAACCATATAGAATCGATGTCCCTGGTGACCGGGAACACGACTAAGACCCCAAATATCAAAATGAAACAACTCAAACAACTGACTACTGTGACGACTCTGACGGCTCGAAAAATAAGAATGATGGTACTTCCGAAGCTGACATGCCTCACACTCCAATGTAGTACGAGTAGCGATCTAAGGGAGAACATGACACAGCTTCTGTAGAGGAATGTTACCAAAGCGAAGATGCTAAGTGAAAGGAGAAACATAGTTAGAAGGAATGGTAGCAACACCAGCACACAGAGGCTGGACTAATATGTAAAATCCTCTCCGCTCACAGCCACATCCAATCACCCTGCCCGTGAGTATGTCCTGAAACACAAGAGAAGATGGGTCAAATATGGCACATCAATGTAAATCTTTTGTAATCTGACTAATAGACAAAAGATTCATCTGAAATGCTGGAGCATGTAAGACATTCTGCAGGCACATTGAGGGAGCTTGGACAATCTCCCCTTGACCAACAATGGGTAAATGAACCCCATCAACAATCACCACCGATCTACCAGTAGGGATAAATCTGTAAGAAAGTAAACTGAGCTTGATCTCCACACATATGATGAGAAGCTTTGGTGTTCATGAGAAAGTAAACTGAGCTTGATCTCCAATCCCAGTGTTCATAAATTTTTATTTTTTTCTTTGATTCCACTTCCGCTTTATATTTTTTAACATGGTATCAGAGCGAGTTTGATTCTCGAGGATTTTAGTTCTTTATTTTTATTCGAAATTTGATGATTATTATTGTTGTTCAAGTTCTGTCCAAGTTAAGGGGTTTCAATTGAAACCCTAATTTCTTGAAGATCTCTGCCGTACCTCCTCCCATTGCAGTTCCCAAGCATCTCCTGTTGAGATTTATCCTGTGAAGATTGATTAGTTGAATACAAGTGAAGAGCATTGCTGATGTGGCTGATCTCCCTCCTGCGTTCTGATTGGCTGAGAGCTCTTGGGTTGGATTGCTAAGGTGTCTGATCCGCCTCCTGCATTCTGATTGGCTGAGAGGTGTTGGGTTGGATTGCTGCGATGCTTAATCCACATCCTGTATCCTGATTGGCTGAGAGATGATGGTGGAGATTGCTTAATGCTTGGTATTCCTTTGTTTTACTATAAAAGGAACCCTCTGGCACCATATATTGTATCCCAACATCATTCAAGCAATAGTAGAGAGAGTCCGGTGTGAGCAAGTGGAGTAGGCACATTGCCGAACCACTATAAATCCTTGTCTTGTGCGATTGTGCGTGCTTTCTTCTTTGATTGTGGTTCTTGTCGTGTGGTGCTTAATCGGATCCGTCTCCAACAACCGGTATCCAAGCAAGGTTCGGAGACCAACCTCTACGCAAATGGCGGAAGAATCGAAGGTCAGGATCGAGAAGTTCAATGGATCGAACTTCACATTCTGGAAGATGCAGATTGAAGATGTTCTATATCAGAAGGATCTCTATCTTCCGATAGAAGGGAAGAAGCCCGAAGCCATGAAAAATGATGAGTGGAAGGTCCTAGATCGAAAGGCTTTAGGAACGGTAAGGCTCAGCCTTGCTCCATCGGTGGCTTCAAATATCGCAAAGGAGATGATGGCGGTGAATCTTTTCAAAGCTCTTGAAAAGATGCACGAGAAGCCATCCGCATCAAATAAGGTATATTTGATGAAGAAGCTTTTCAATTTAAAGATGAGTGAGAACCCAGTAGTGGCTTCACACTTGAATGATATGAACAGTATCATCAACCAGTTGGAGTCTGTGAAGATCGTATTTGATGATGAGGTAAAAGCTCTTCTACTTCTTTTAAGTTTACCCGATAGGTTGGAATGCTTTAGTTGTAGCGGTTAGCAACTCTTCTGGTTCTGCAAAGTTGAAGTTGGAGGATGTTGCTGGTCTTCTTCTTGGAGAAGAGGCACAACGGAAGATGTCTGGAGAAGAACACTCGTCACGTTCTGTCTTGAATACAGAAGGAAGAAACAGGAAGAGCTACATGAACCAAAAACATTCCGGGGGAAAGTCGGTACGAGGAAGATCCAAATCCATAGCTCTGAAGTCTGTGGTCTGCTGGAATTGCAATCAAAAGGGACATTATAAGACAGAATGCAAGGTCCCAAGAAAGCAAAAAGGAGAAAATGACAAAGGTAAGAACATTGTAGATCTTACTGATGATGAGGATAACGATGCCTTAATATGTGTTGCAGATGCTCGAAGTGAGTCCTGGATTGTGGACTCGGGTGTTTCATTTCATACCACTCCACAAAGAGATATCCTCCAAAATCATGTGAAAGGTGATTTTGGAAAGGTATATCTGAGAGATGATGAATGTTGCAACATAATTAGAAAGGGAGACATTGACATATCCCAACCCATTGATAGCTTCTTGAGATTGAAGAATGGTAGACATGTACCCAGTCTAACAAGAAATCTCATATCTGTTGGTCAGCTATTAGAAAGTGACGTGGTGACATCATTCGATTCAGATTCGTGGAAGATGTCAAATGGATCATTGATCCTTGCTCGAGATAAGAAAGAAGGAACCTTGTATATTGCATCAGGATCATATGACAGGATAAATGTTGCATCATCTGGGTGTGATGCTAACACTAGGCATAGACGACTTGGTCACATGAGTGAAAAGGAAATAAAGATCATGCAGAAGAAGAGAAAGATGACATGATTGCAGACCGTTGATATGGACTTCTGTGAAGATTGTATCTTGGGAAAACAGAAGAAAGTCAGTTTCACAAAGTCTGCAAGAGTACGAAAGACTGAACGACTGGAGCTGGTTCATACAGATGTATGGGGTCCATCTCAGGTACCTTCTCTTGGCGGATCTCATTATTTTATTACTTTCATTGATGATGCAACTAGAAAACTGTGGGTTTATTTTATCAAACATAAATCAAATGTGTTTGAGACATTCAAAATGTGGATGGCATTAGTTGAGACTGAGACATGTTTAAAGTTGAAATGTCTCAAGTCATACAATGGGGGAGAGTACTGCAGTGAAGAGTTTGAATCCTACTGTGCCAAGAACAGGATTAGGAGATTGAAAACGATCCCAAGGAAGTTTAGACAGAATGGTATTGCTGAACGCATGAACATGGCTCTTATAAAGCGTGCGAGAAACATGAGGATACGTGCAGGTCTACCCAAGCGATATTGGGCTGATGTAGTGAATACAACTGCATACTTAATCAATCGAGGTCCGTCTGCTGCTTTAGATGGGGATCTTCCAGAAAAAATGCGGACAGGAAAGGAGGTAACACTTTCTCATTTACGTATCTTTGGAAGCATAGCTTATGTTCACATTGAACAGGAAGACATATTAAAGCTTGACCCCAAAGCAAGGAAGTGTACCTTTGTTGGCTATGGTACAGATAACTATGGATATAGATTGTAGGATTTGGAGAACAAGAAGACAATTAGAAGCATTGATGTCACATTCAATGAGTCTTCCTTATACAAGGATGAATTGATAAAAGTAAAGACAACTGAATAACCAGACTTTGTGGAGTTTGATGAAACTTCTGAAGAAAGCACATCACAACCAAGTGTTGAAAATGTTCAACCCATCCCATAGGATAATCCGTAAACTCCGGTGCTACGGAAATCTTCCAGAATCAGCAAACCCACTGCAAGGTCCTTGAATTATTTATTGTTGACTGATAATGGTGAGCTGAATGCTTTGATGAAGCTATGCAAGGTGAGGCAACGAATCAATGGGAGTTAGCCATGGATGAGGAGACGAACTCTCTCAAAAAATAAAACGTGGGATTTATTCCCACTACCGAAGGGAAAGAAGACCCTGCACAACAAATGGGTGTACAGGGTGAAGGAGGATGCTGATGGTTTCATTAAATACAAGGCTCGGTTAGTGGCGAAGGGCTTTCAAAAGAAAGCAGGAGTCGATTTCACAGAGATCTTTGCACATGTTGTAAAGGTCTCAATTATAAGAGCAATATTGAGCATTGTTGTAGCTGATATCCTACATTTGGAGCAGTTGGATGTTAAGACAACATTTCTCCATGGAGATCTTGAGGACATCTATATCCAACAACCAGAGGGCTATGTAGCTAGTGGAAAGGAAGACTTTGTATGCAAGCTCAGAAAAAGCCTTTATGGCTTGAAGCAGGCACCAAGACAATTGTATAAAAAGTTTGATGATTTCATGAAAAATACAGAATTCCGCAAATGTCATGCTGACCATTATTGCTACTTTAAGAAGCTTGGTATGTCTTACATCATTTTATTATTGTATGTAGATGACATACTTGTTGCAGGCTCCTGCAAGGAATAAATAACAAATATGAAGGCAATGATGTCTAAGGAGTTTGAAATGAAGGATCTAGGTCATGCAATGAAAATCCTTGGAATGCAGATTAGCAGAAACATGAAGAACAAGAAGATGAGATTGTCTTAATTAAATTACATCGAGAAGGTACTTGAGAGATTTAATATGAAAAATGCAAAAGCTACTCTAACACCTTTAGGGAGCCACTTCAAACTTTCAAACATGCTACGAAGGAAGAGTATAAGTACATGTCAAAGGTACCATACCAGTCTGCTGTTGGTAGTTTGATGTACGCAAAGGTTTGCACAAGACCAGACTTCTCCCACGCAATGGGAGTTGTGAGCAGATTCATGGTGAATCCTAATAAGGAACATTGGGAAGCTGTGAAGTGGATTCTAAGTTATTTGAGAGATACCTCTACCGGGCATTGTATTATGGGAACACTGACATTTCCATTCCAGGTTTTGTGGACTCAGATTTTGCAGGAGATATCGATGGCAGGAAAAGTACAACATGGTATGCCTTTACCATGGGGAGTGGAGCCATTAGTTGAGTCTCTAGGCTCCAGAAGATAGTGACCATCTCGACCACAGAAGCAGAATATGTGGCGACAACAGAAGCTTGCAAGGAAATGATATGGTTGAAAGGTCTGATGAAAGAACTGAATAAAGAATGTGAAGATTGTCAATTATCCAACGATAACCAAAGTGTAATTCATCTTGCAAAGAATTCCGTCCTTCACTCGAGGACTAAGCACATTGATGTGAAGTACCGCTTCATTCGGACACAGCTAGAAGATGAGCAATTTAAGTTGAAGAAGATCCACACATTAGAAAATCCTGATGATATGTTCACAAAGTCTGTAACAGTGGAGAAGCTGAAGACATGTTCAGCTTCTATTGGTCTTCAAGTATAGAAGACAAGGGAAATCTCACACCAGAACTATTGAAGATGTGGTGTGTACCGAAAATCAGTCTTTAAGTGGGATATTGTTGATATTTATCCTGTGAAGACTGATTAGTTGAATACAAGTGAAGAGAATTACTGATGTGGCTGATCTCCTTGATTGGCTGAGAGCTCTTGGGTTGTATTGCTGATGTGTCTGATCCGCCTCCTGCATTCTGATTGGTTGAGAGGTGTTGGGTTGGATTGCTGAGATGCTTCATCCACATCCTGCATCCTGATTGGCTAAGAGCTGATGGTGGGGATTGCTGAATGCTTGGTATTCTTTTGTTGTACTATAAAAGGAACCTTGTGGCACCACATATTGTATCCCAACATCATTCAAGCAATAGTAGAGAGAGTCTGGTGTGAGCAAGTGGAGTAGGCACATTGTCGAACCACTATAAATCCTTGTCTTGTGCGATTGTCCGTGCTGTCTTCTTCGATTGTGGTTCTAGTCGTGTGGTGCTTGATCGGATCCGTCTCCAACATATCCAGGACCCGCAGGTTCCAAGCGGAGCCACTCCATGCTCCTTTTCAAAGTTCTACAAGCGGAGGTCTCGCTCTAGGCGACGAACACCACAATCCTCCAGCATCACGTACCTCCAAGGGCATCTCCTGCATGCGGCATGGGCCTCCAGCCGCGAGCCCTAATCCTAGGGCTCCACCTCCATGTTGCATCTTCAGCAGCGCTCCACGCGCCTCTCCATGTCCCGAGCGAGCAACGCATCTTCAAGCACGATTCAACTACCTGCTCGCGAAGGCGATGATCTCTAGGAGAACCCATCGCGCATCTCTAAGCAAAAAAAGTGGGGAGAGGTGGTTCATCTTCCAGCCTCCTCCTTGCAGCCGTAGAAGCGTCGACTCACGTGCCCTTGTCTTCCAGGCATCAGATCATCCCGACAGCGTGAGACCCCATTGTAAGTGGAGAACCCCATCGTAGGCGGAACCCCATCGATCTCATTGCACGCTTCCGCACGAACCTCCAGCATCAGGCGGTGCTGTACCCTCGTGCCTCGCCTCCTGACGGCGCCCTTGATCTCCCATACAGTAGGATGCCCCATTGGGGGCGGCAGCGTGAGACGAAGCCCCATAGGGGCTGCGAATGGAGTAAATGAGAAGTTTGAGGTTTGGAGACATGCCTAAAGACTAGAGGATTTCGTATAAGTAAGGATAAGACAGAATACATGGAGTGCACTTTTGATAGAAACAACGGTGAAGGACTTGAGGTGAAGATTGGAGACGATAACATTAAGAAGAAAGATCTTTAGATACTTGGGATCTATTTTGCAACAAGATGGGGCAATTGATGGGGATGTTACTCATAGAATAAATGCAGGTTGGCCGAAGTGGAGAGGAGCCTCTATTGTTATTTGTGATAAGAAAATACCTTTGAAAGTCAAAGGAAAGTATTACAAAGCAGCTGTGAGACCCACTATGCTCTATGGATTAGAATGTTGGCCTATGCTCATAGACATGTGCAGAGAATGACATTAGCAGAAATGATAATGCTAAGTTGGGTGTGTAGTCATACACAAAAAGATCGCATTCGAAATGATGCGATCAAAAGGAACGCTAGTGTACCTCCAATAGAGGGTAAGATGAGAGAAAACCATTTAAGATGGTTTGGACATTTGCAAAGGAGGTCGATTGATGCACCAATTAGAAAATACGAGATTTAGGATGTTGAGGGGACCCCAAATAAGCTGTCTGTTGGTTAAAAAAATATTTTGTAATGCCCAGTTTGGTCGCGAGTTATAAAAAAAGAAAGAAAAAAAGAAAATAAGAAAGAGAGACAGAAGCTCAATTGGGCTACTTGGTTTTCAGCCCAAGTGGGCTGTGTAGAGATAATTGTGTAGTCGGTATATCGTTTATTCTATTTTTATTTTCCTGATATCCTCTTATGTAATCTACCCATGGGTTCTCTCTATATAAGAGAGCCTAGGGTTCTATGGAATAAATATATAACTTTTTTCCTCCAACATGGTATCAGAACCAAAACCCTAGCCCTAAAACCGTAACCCTAACCACCGCCGACCCCCCCTCTCTCCTTCTCGGCGCCGCCACCTTCCCTCCCCTTCCCCTCGCCGCCGCCGATCTCCTCCCACCCCTCCTCTCGCCGCGTCGTTGGCCCTCCCACCACTGCCACGCTGCCGGGCCCCTTCACTACCGGGCCCCACCTCCACCGCCGAGCCCCTCCTTCACCACAGGGTCCCTCTCCCGCCCGACCCTCTCCAACGCCGGCATCCACTCCTCCACCAGCCTCTCTCTCCCCATGGATTTGAGTGTGTAACGTCTATATATGCACTTAAATCCTATACAGTTTATGTAGACACTTCTCTTTTGGTCGACGGATCCTAGTTCTTCGTCTCCGCCGATATGTCAGAAAACAAAGTCGATATGCCCTCCATAGGCGCGTTCAAAGGTCCCGCGCCAATAGTCAAGATGGATGGGACGAGTTATGAGCTCTGTGCGATGCAGTTCATGAGCCTCATGAAGTCGAATGGTAAGAAGCACATTCTTACTGAGGAAGAACCGGCAACGAAGACTGGGATCTATACCTCCTGGGAGGCTGATGATTCATATGCCAAGATCTGGCTCTCAGGCACGCTGTCGATGGAGATTGCAAATGATGTTCTCCATCAACCCACCGCTAAGGCGATTTGGGACATCCTGGCGACCACTTATTCGCAGGTGTAAAATGAGACGAAGATGTTACAGCTCCAGCATGATATATTCACCATGAAGCAGAATGGACAACCACTGCATTCCTTGTATACATCCCTACGGGGGATGTTTAAGAGACTCTACAACACTATACCTCTCACAGCCACCCCTGAACAACAGAAGACTTTTCAGAATGCTACCATGTAGGGGTACTGCTCGCGGCTCTTGATCCTGAATATGATGCTGCCCGATCACAGATACTTGTCGATGCTACCATTCCTCCTATGGAGGAAGTCTATCGGAGGATTAACCGCATTTCTGTCTCTTCCAGTACTTCTACTCCACCACCTTCGGCGATGGTTGTGTCGCGAGGGAGAGGTGGTCAGTCTTCTTTCCGTGGACGTGGACCTCGTGGTCGAGGTGGTTGTAAAGATATTTATGTAGTCGGTGTACTGCTTATTAATTTTTATTTCCGTAGTTGCTACTTATGTAATTTACCCATAGGCTTTCCTCTATATAAGAGAGCCTAGGTTTCTTTGGAATAATAGATTGCTCTTTTCCACCAACATGGTATCAGAGCCAAAACCCTAACCCTAAAACCCTAACCCTTCTACCGCCGCCTCCCCTCCCTCTCTCTCTCTCGGCACCGCCACCGACACCCCCTCCTCCCAGGGTGCCACCGCAACCCCCCTCCTCTTATCCTCCCATGGCACCACCGTCGACCCCCCCTCCTCTTCTCCTCCCGCCGCCGAGCCCTCCACTGCGGGGGACACCCTCCACCGCCGGCCTCTCTCTCCACCGCTGGCCTCTCCACCTCCAACGCCGGCGTCTCCTCCTCCGTCGACCTCTCTCTCTCCATGGATTTGAGTGTGTAACGTCTACATATGCACTCAAATCCTGTCCAGTTTATGTAGACAATTCTTTTTTGGTCTACGGATCCTAGTTCTTCGTCTCTGGCGTCATGTTAGACACCAAAGAAGATATGCCCTCCATAGACGCGTTCAAAGGTCCTGCACCAATAGTCAAGATGGATGAGACGAATTATGAGCTCTGGGCGATGCAGTACATGAGCCTCATGAAGTCGAATGGTAAGAAGCACATTCTGACCAAGGAAGAACCGGCAGCGAAGACTGGGATTTATGCCTCATGGGACGCTGATGATTCATATGCCAAGGTCTGGCTCTCAGGCACGTTGACGATGGAGATTGCAAATGATGTTCTCCATCAACCCACCTCTAAGGCGATGTGGGACATCCTGGCGGCCACTTATTCGCAGGTGCGAAATGAAACAAAGATGTTACAGCTCCAACATGACATATTCACCATGAATCAGAATGGCCGGCCACTACATTCCTTGTATACATCCCTACTGGGGATGTTTGAGAAACTCTACAGCACTATACCTCTCACGGCTACCCCTGAACAGCAGAAGACTTTCCGGGACGCTACTATGGTGGGGGTACTGCTCGCGGCACTTGATCCTGAATATGATGCAGTCGGATCTCAGATACTTGTCGATGCTACCATTCCTCCTATGGAGGAAGTTTACAGGAGGCTTAGCCGCATCTCTGTTCCTTCCAGTACTTCTACTCCACCACTTTCGGCGATGGCTGTGTCGCGAGGGAGAGGTGGTCAGTCTTCATTTCGTAGACGTAGACCTTGTGGTCGAGGAGGTCGTTTTCGCCAACCATGCACTTTCTGCCATCGCACAGGTCACTCGAGGATACATGCTATTATAAGCATGGGTTTCCAGCATCGACACGCGTAGCTGAGCATGTTACATCTCCGTCGGCATCCACTTCAGATCACAGGTTTGAGGAGCTTGTGGCGCGATTGCGCGATATTATTATTTTTGATTGAAAACTGGGTGAGTCCCCACTGCGGGGATCACCGCCTAATATATTTCATTAATAACGTATCACATTACATTACCGAGAGAGCCAGAATGATGCAGTGTGGACCCGAATTATAGGGCCGTCTATTTATTTAAATTGTAGCCGTCAATTTTATTTACGTTTATTTAAGTTGTTGCAATTTTAATTTAAAGAAATCGCGTGCGATCTCAATTAGTTTTAATTTGAATGTCAAATTAGGTAGTTAGTCAGTTAATTAGTTAGAGTCAATTTAGGATAATCGGTTATTTTTCTATTTTTGTAATCTCATCCCTCCTATATAAAGGGATGAGGGTCCATTGTGTTCGACAGTTGAGTATTAATGAAAAATTCAGATTTTATCTCCCTCTTCCTTGTTCCTCTCCTCTCTCCTCCTGCGGTCGCGTTCTTCTTCTTCAACCCCGCGCTACAGGCGTGATTTCTTCTCTAACCCTTCCATTATTCTTCCACCGAAAATTCTACCAAATATTTTAAAGTCGATCGTCGCGCCAAAATTCGTGTTTTGCATCATTTGGTATCAGAGCGGTTATGGAGTCGTTCTCACGATTCCACGATCCTGTCGCATATTGGCGTGTGCAGTTCGATTTGAGTCGTCTCTCCCCTGACTCACATTCACGCTCGCGTTCGAGGAAGTTCAAGAAGCGCCTTATATCAAGCATCAAAGTGCAAACTTTGTTGGATGCGCAAGTCGAGGAAGATTCGTTCGTCGACAACGAAAGTCAGATCGTAGAAGCCGCAGCCCCAAGTTTTGACGAAGAAAATCCCGCGGTAGAGGAAGATTCGGTTGCTGTCCAGGAAGTTTCAGATCCGCCGCCATCGCCATTCCCTCCTGCCGTCCATGTTGTTGGTCACGCACCGACCTCAGCAAGTCCCGCTGCCACCCCCGAAATCTCGACTCTGGCAGCCCAGGCCCCCGCCACCCCCTTACCCATAATCCTCCCAAGCCTACCAGGTGTCCCCTACCCTGACACCCACCACGCCCTGGGCCAACCCAGCACCGCACCACCCAGACCCCCTTTCTCACGCGTGCCTCCCCAGCCCCACCCTCGCCACCTGCGCCTCTTTTTCCCCTGCCTCCCCCGCACCTCTCATCCACGCGAACCCGTGATCCACACCGCGCCGCCCCTCCCTACTTCCTACCTCCCCCGCTCGCCCCATCCCAACGCCGCCTGCAGCCCTATCTCACCAACCCACCTCGCCGCCTTCCCCCGGCCCTCCTCCCCTTTCTGAGCCCCGCCAGCCTCACCCTCGCCATCCCTCCCATCGCCACCCTCGGACCCCCTCCCATCACCAACCACGCGACCCCACCAAAACCCGATCCCGGCCCCCCAGCACTTCGCGCCCTCCCGCGCGGGAACCCTTGCGACCCCCGCCTTCCCTCGCCCACGCCATCGCCGAGGTCGAGTCGCCGCCCTGAGCCCTCCATCGCCGCCATGCCCCGCCGCCTCTTATCAAGGGTAGGCAAAACCCTAGCAAAGGCTTTCTCGGCAGGTGCATCCCTGAAAATAAGGGATGAAGTATTGACTTGGAAGATTTACAAGGGGGCCCCTCCTCCAAAAAATATTTATTAAAAGAGCCCAGTGGAAGATAAATTAAACTATGGAATTCTTTCAAGTGAAGGGGCAGAATATTTGCAGTCGCGCCCCTCCCATCAAAAAAATTACAAACGTAACATGGAAAAGGAGCGAAATTGGGAGATTCGACCAACTAGCCACTCGCCATCAACAACCCGAAGATCCAGCAATTCGTCGGGAGACGAATTTTTAAAAGCGAAGGAGAGTTGATGCAGCGTGGACCCGAATTATAGGGCCGTCTATTTATTTAAATTGTAGCCATCAATTTTATTTACGTTTATTTAAGTTGTCGCAATTTTAATTTAAAGAGATCGCGTGTGATCTCAATTAGTTTTAATTTGAATGTCAAATTAGGTAGTTAGTCGGTTAATTAGTTAGAGTCAATTTAGGATAATCAGTTATTTTTCTATTTTTGTAATCTCATCCCTCCTATATAAAGGGATGAGGGTCCATTGTGTTCGACAGTTGAGTATTAATGAAAAATTGAGATTTTATCTCCCTCTTCCTTGTTCCTCTCCTCTCTCCTCCTGCGGTCTCCGCGTTCTTCTTCTTCAACCCTGCGCTACAGGCGTGATTTCTTCTTTCAACCCTTCCATTATTCTTCTACCGAAAATTCTACCAAATATTTTAAAGTCGATCGTCGCGCAAAAAGTCGTGTTTTGCATCACAGAAGTTAGACAAAGCATTACAATGTGCCATTACGTTCTCACTGTAGAAATGCTTATTTTTGAAGATAAGCTTGTTACGCCCCATCCATATAGCCCAGAAAGCAGTTAACGGTTTCGAGCAGTCGTCATTAGAATTGCCAGCAAACTTTCGGATGGATTCCCAGAAAGCATGCATCCCTTCACGTTGCAGCCATCGGACATAAAGATCTACCCAGACCCTCATAGACCAAACACAAGTAAAGAAGAGATGATCGGCATCTTCTTCCGCGTCACCGTACCTGTCACATCGAGTGTTTTGAAGGTGCAAGATGCGCCCCCTCTTGACTTTGTCCATAATACTCCCCTGTCTAAGGCACCAGAGAAAAATTTTGACCCTTACCGGAATGCTTGCTGCCCATATTAAGCGCATATCTTGACAAAGCTCATCATCCCCTCCCTCAGTATTTCTCATCAGATAAATATATGCCTTCTTTATCGTGAGAGATGTGTCTCCCCATCGATATTGGTCACGTTCCCTGGAAAAGGGCTCCCGCCGCGTAAGGGAGTCCAAAAGAGCCAGGTATTCATGAACACGCTGTTCCGTGAGCTCAGAAAGAAAAGTCGGCACCCAAGCGTCTTCCTCCGCCACCTCAGATAGCGTCGCCTACTTCATTGCCGCCAGTGCGAATAGACGAGGGAATTTATCTTCTAAGCATCCGTCACCTGTCCAATTGTCACGCCAAAATTTGAAAGTGCTTCCATCCCAATAACAGGTTGGAGGCCGGAAGCCAGTTGAGGCATAATCCCTCTAATACCAGCCCACAACGGCGACTCGAACTTCATCCGCCGCGGCGCCAGATCACCTCCCACCCCGTAGATATCCCGCAACAGTTTCACCACCTTTGTGGTAGACGATCCCCAAATACGGATTGCCCATTTTGACAAGAAGGCCCTATTCATGCCCTCCAAGTCTCTGACCCCAAGGCCGCCATCTTCCCGTCTCTTGGTTATTTCTTCCCATTTGACCAGGTGCATGCCCGACTCCTGCTTTTTACCTTTAGGCCAGAAGAATCTCTTTATGAGCGTCTCTAATTTTTTCCTCACCCTGACTGGCAACAACCTTGTAGATATGAAAAAGGCGGGGATGACAGCTAGAACGTGCTTCAGGAGGATCAACTTTCCCCCGCATGAGAGCGATACCGCCTTCCAGCCAGCCAGCCGCTGCTCGATCTTCATCACAAGACTCTCCCAATCCATACTTCTGAGCTTGGCCGCTATAAGAGGTAGACCCAAGTAACGTATCGACAATTTCCCCACGACACATTCCGTAATAGCCGCTAAGTGGGTTCGATCCGCGGCATCCATCCCAAAGTCAACAACGATCGATTTAGCCTTGTTGATTTCCAAGCCCGACATATCACCGAATATCTCTGCCAGCTGCACCATATTGTCAATCTGGTCATTGGAACCACCCATAAAAACAATGGTGTCTTCCGCGTACTGTAACAAGGGGAAGGAGATGTCACCCCTAGTGTATCCCACACACCACCTAACCCAACGGCCTGACGAAGGATTATCCCCAAAGCGTCCGCCATGATAACGTACAACATGGGAGCCAAAGGATGAAACGCCCCGCCTCGACGGGAGCACATCTCAACACCCATTCACATTATTACCTAACAACAGTTATAGACAACCTGCATGATATATCATTCATACAAAAAGAATTATAGGAAAATTAAACTTCCATTGATAACTAGATGTCTACAGAAGGATAACAATAAAACCTCAGAGTCTCTTTATTACATCATAATAGATGAAACATAGGGAAATAAAACAACTACATCGCTAAGTCTCAACCTCAACAATATCCTACAGATGCACCACCGAAAATGCGAGCCTCCGTCTCTTGTTCTGCACTTCCTGTTGGATTTCCAAAGAATGTCACTTATGAGTCAACTGAACCAGTAAGGATAAGGTAAATTATAATTCAAGAGATTATAGGTAGGTAATGCAAATGCAGTGACTATAGAGATATAATGAAAACATTCTAAGTGCTCAAGTATAAAGCCTCTAATTAAGCTACAGGTAACGAGTAGATTGTTGACAATTTACACAATTATTCCACTTCTTAAAGTTCTTTTATCCGTAGCTTATTTATTTATTTATTCCGGATTCACTCGTCAAAGGAGAAAATTTACACTAGAAATGAAACCTACATCGCTTCATTCAGAGTGCAAACTAAAACCTGTGCGTAAGCGCGATCCTTCAGCTAGTCTGGTTGGTAGTACTCTGACACTCGAGACACGAGGCATATAGCCCAAGGAACCATGATTCTATCAACCGAGTCTGCCAGGGGAGTTTTACTCGCCCTCAGAACAAGTCCAACAAAGTAGATCCATATAGTGCGATGCACGCGTGCATCCATCAACTCTCCAGAGTACCTACCACCACCCCACTCTGTGATGCCCCTCGAGTGAGGTTGACTCACTGTTGGCTCAGTCGGACTAAAAGATTGTGCACCCACCTTGCAGTATATTTTTCATTTTATTTCCCACATGTGTATTATATTTCCCGTAAACAACTTAGGACTCGATAGTAATTTCAATTAAACAATAATTATGACCAAGAGTCACAAACCACTCCCATAGCATATCATCAGTCAACAATCCAACTTTAATCTAACGCATAACCACAGTTATCGAGTACCACAAAAAAACCATATACTCATATCCATCCCTTCCGTATGATTGGCCCTCTTATGCTGAAATACATTATACAGAAACACTGGCAAAACTCCATTTGTTCTGTACAAGATTCTTAACCCTGCGATGTTATTATGCCCTCATTAAAATCATGCAGGCCCATATAATTTCTACGAAACTTAACAAAGTAATAGAAGCAGTGTTCTTTAGTTGATCAAAATATTGATCCTACTTTATATTACAAAGGATTAACTTAAATCTTAATGGAATAAAGCAACGACCATCTTCCTTAAAAGAAACCATAACATAATTATGGGGAGAAGGTATTAAATGGAAAGCTTTACAAATTAACTTTAGTATCCCAAGAAATGAAATGTAAATCTCGTGGAAAAGAAAACAATTAACAAAGGAAATTAGTGATTTTCCAATTTGGATAATGATATGTGAATCTCACCTACAAAATATCATCAACTAATTAACTAAGAAACTTATGATTATCAATTTGCAGAATGTGAATGACATGCATTCAAAATGTATCAAAACTTTTCGGGATCGAATATGACCTCTATCAGTCGATTCATCTGTTACCTACGAATTCTAATGCAGTTGTATCGACAAAATACACAAATATAAGTTTTTCCATATCATTGGATACTTCAATTGCTGCGTATAAGGATGCTATATGCAATTGATGTTCAAAAGATCTATGATTATTCATATCCATAGCCTTTCGTGATAATCCATTAGATATTCGATGGCATACTATGCGTAAATGTCAGACTTCAAACGTGATTAATATTAACATCAGATTCCAAGTTCACCGTCATAAAAAAATTATATAAAATTTATGTTACTGATTTGCAACAAAAACCTATAACATGAATAAGTATATTGTACACCATTCAGTGGCTATGCACAAGATAATAAGTCTCGTGTTCATCGTATTGCTACGTATATACATATATAATACTTTATTGAGAGCTGGTTATCTTTGGATGCAACAACGGCCAAGTATAAACGGGTAGATAATAAAGGTTGAATATATTCGTTGTATGCACAACATATACTAAAGGTTGAATCTCCTGGAATTCATAAAACATAAGGAAATCGATCATGACATACCGATCACATGGAATAGAAGGATACCAACAACAAGAAAGCGATCTCGAGGAAGGATCGAAATCGAAACATCGAAAACCCCAAAGACAACAAACTCTATTATCGCAAGGTACGCGAAATAAACAGGAGAATGTCAAGATCCGTTACCTATGTTAGCGTAAGCCTCCAATCCGCGTTCTTGATCGCTCGATCAAGAATCCGATGAGAGAGATGCCTTTCCCTTGTGATGACGCTCCTCCTTTTCCTTTTGTCGTGAAGCTACGGAGCTTGCACCTTTCTTCCTTTGGTTCCTTAGAGAAGGAGAGGGGAAATGATATAAGAGAATGACTTAGGGAGGGGAAAAGATGATGGATTAGGGTTTGGAAATGAGTGGGAATGAGGGGAGATGAAGGGTGGGGGTATTAATATATTGTAGGTGCAAAACCCTAGTTTGAGAATCCCTAAAATAGCCCTAATCCGTAATTAGTTAACCAAATCCCGTAACCCTTAATTCCCATCAACATCCATGACCCCTCTTCAAACATTCATATCTCCCACATCCGAACACGGAATTACGCATTTTTGGACTCGTTGGAAAGCTTGCGACGAGACGCTTCTTTTGAGTATAATATTGAATAAGTTTTAAGAATTCGAAAAAAAACAAAATTTGCAGGGTGTTACATCATAACATCCTTAAAATCAGTCTCGTCCCCGAGACTTAGGATGCAAAAGGTGCAATATAACAATCTTAAAAGGTTGGACCCCATCGAGTAAAAGATAACAACCTAATAAAAATGGAAGTACAGATTATGGATTACCTTCAAAAAGGTGTGGATAATCCCGCCGCATATCCCCCTCGGGTTCCCATGTGGCCTCCTCAGAGTTGTGTCGTTGCCAAAGGATCTTTACTAAAGGTATCTCCTTATGCCTCACTGAATAACTCAGGTCAGTATCCACGTGAAGATCATCATAATTAATCACATGTGATGGATCATGCACATATTTTCTCAAGTTGGAGATATGAAAAACATCATGCACACCAACAAGGTGAGGAGGAAGTACAATCCTGTATGCAACTTTACCAATCCTTTTGAGAATCTCAAAATGCCCGATAAATCGTGGTGCTAATTTTCCCTTCACTCCAAACCACTGAACTCCCTTCATGGGAGAAACTCTCAAGAAGACAAATTTTGTTTTTTTTTGAATTCTTAAAACCTATTCAATATTATACTCAAAAGAAGCGTCTCGTCGCAAGCTTTCCAACGAGTCCAAAAACGCGTAATTCCGAGTTCGGATGTGGGAGATATGAATGTTTGAAGAGGGGTCATGGATGTTGATGGGAATTAAGGGTTACGGGATTTGGTTAACTAATTACGGGTTAGGGCTATTTTAGGGATTCTCAAACTAGGGTTTTGCACTTACAATATATTAATACCCCCGGCCTTCATCTCCCCTCATTCCCACTCCTTTCCAAACCCTAATCCATCATCTTTTCCCCTCCCCAAGTCATTCTCTTATATCATTTCCCCTCCTCTAAGGAACCAAAGGAAGAAAGGTGCAAGCTCCGTAGCTTCACGACAAAAGGAAAAGGAGGAGCGTCATTACAAGGGGAAGGCATCTCTCTCATCGGATTCTTGATCGAGCGATCAAGAACACGGATTGGAGGCGTACGCTAACATAGGTAACGGATCTTGACATTCTCCTGTTTATTTCGCGTACCTTGCGATAATAGAGTTTGTTGTCTTTGGGGTTTTCGATGTTTCGATTTCCATCCTTCCTCGAGATCGCTTTCTTGCTGTTGGTGTCCTTCTATTCCATGTGATCGGTATGTCATGGTCGATTTCCTTATGTTTTACGAATTCCAGGAGATTCAACCTTTAGTATCTGTTGTGCATACAACAAATATATTCAACCTTTAGTATCTACTCGTTTATACTTGGCCGTTGTTGCATCCAAAGATAACCATCTTTCAATAAAGTATTATATATGTATATACGTGGCAATATGATGAACATGAGACTTGATTATCTTGCGCATAGCCACTGAATGTTGTAAAATATACTTATTCATGCTATAGGTTTTTGATGCAAATCAGTAACATAAATTATATATAATTTTTTTATGACGGTGAACTTGGAATCTGATGTTAAGTATTTGATTATATTAATCACGTTTGAAGTCTGACATTTGCGCATAGTATGCCATCGAATGTCTAATGGATTATCACGAAAGGCTATGGATGTGAATAATCATAGATCTTTTGAACATCAATTGCATATGGCATCCTTATACGCAGCAATTGAAGTATCCAATGATATGGAAAAACTTATATTTGTGTATTTTGTCAATACAACTACATTAGAATTCGTAGGTAATAGATGACTCAACTGATAGAGGTCATATTCGAGCCCGAAAAGTTTTGATACATTTTGAATGCCTGTCATTCGCATTCTGCAAATTGATAATAAGAAGTTTCTTAATTAATTAGTTGATGATATTTTGTAGGCGAGATTCACGTATCATTATCCAAATTGGAAAATCACTAATTTCCTTTGTTGGCTGTTTTCTTTTCCACGAGATTTACATTTCATTTCTTGGGATACTAAAGTTAATTTGTACAGCTTTCCATTTAATACTTTCTCCCCATAATTATGTTATGGTTTCTTTTAAGGAAGATGGTCATTGCTTTATTCCACTAAGATTTAAGTTAATCCTATGTAATATAAAATAGGATCAATATTTTGATCAACTAAAGAACATTGCTTCTATTACTTGGTTAAGTTTCGTAGAAATTATATGGGCCTGCATGATTTTAATGAGGGCATAATAACATCGCAGGGTTAAGAATCTTGTAAAGAACAAATGGAGTTTTGCTAATGTTTCTGTATAATGTATTTCGGCTTTAGAGGACTAATCATACGGAAGGGATGGATATGAGTATATGGTTTTTTTTGTGGTACACGATAACTGTGGTTATGCTTTAGATTAAAGTTGGATTGTTGACTGATGATATGCTATGGGAATGGTTTGTGACTCTTGGTCATAATTATTGTTTAATTGAAATTACTATCGAGTCCTAAGTTGTTTACGGGAAATATAATACACATGTGGGAAATAAAATAAAAAATATACTGCAAGGTGGGTGCACACCCTTGTAGTCCGGCTGAGCCAACAGTGAGTCAACCTCACTCGAGGGGCATCACAGAGTGGGGTGGTGGTAGGTACTCTGGAGAGTTGGTGGATGCATGCGTGCATTGCACTATATGGATCTGCTTTGTTGGACTTGTTTTGAGAGCGAGTAAAACTCCCCTGGCAGACTCAGTTGACAGAATCATGGTTCCTTGGGCTATATGCCTCGTGTCTCGAGTGTCAGAGTACTACTAACCCGACTAGCTGAAGGATCGCGCTTACGCACAAGTTTTAGTTTGCACTTTGAATGAAGCGATGCAGGTTTCATTTCTAGTGTAAATTTTTACCTTTGACGAGTGAGTCCGGATAAAATAAATAAATAAGCTACGGATAAAAGAACTTTAAGAAGTAGAATAATTGTGTAAATTGTCAAAAATCTACTCGTTACCTGTAACTTAATTAGAGGCTTTATACTTGAGCACTTAGAATGTTTTCATTATACCTCTATAGTCACTGCATTTGCATTACCTACCTATAATCTCTTGAATTATAATTTACCTTATCCTTACTGGGTCAGTTGACTCATAAGTTACATTCTTTGGAAATCCAATAGGAAGTGCAGAACAGGAGAGGGAGGCTCGCATTTTCGGTGGTGCATCTGTAAGACATTGTTGACGTTGAGGCTTAGTGCTGTAGTTGTTTTATTTCCCTCTGTTTTATCTATTATGATGTAATAAAGAGACTCTGAGGTTTTATTGTTATCCTTCTGTGGACATCTAGTTATCAATGGAAGTTTAATTTTCCTATAATTCTTTTTGTATGAATGGTATATCATGCATGTTGTCTATAACTGTTGTTGGGTTATAATGTGAATGGGTGTTGAGATGCGCTCCCGTCGAGGCGGGGCGTTTCAAATGGTATCAGAGCGGATTTTCTCTGATAGTGGAAAGGGCTACCCGAGAGGTGGAGCCACCCCTACAAAGAGATAGGAGGAAATGGCTACTCGGAGCATACAACCGCCACTATCACTGGTAATAAGTGATGGGCCACGTCGCAACGAGGACGTTGCGAATATAAGTGGGGGAGGTTGTAACACCCATACCCTCAAATATAATACCACATCTAAAACTCACGAAGTGTGAGTGTGGTTTATAAGTGGTGGGGATTACTACTTGACAACTTGGACTTAAGCATTTTGGATGGTTGTCAACGGATCCAATCGGGTCCGAGCCCAATAAGTTGTCAGGGTCAGTTTTTCTCGATAACAGACCGGGGACCTAAGCCCGGGATGTTATAAAGGACACCCTTGTCGCACCCCTCGCTGCGGTTGAAAGAATCCCCCCTCCGACTTGCCATTCACCAGGATCCCATAAGAAGAGGTGGTGACACATCTCTTCATCCATACCACCCACTGCTCCGGGAAGCCCCTCCTCCGTAAGGAGGTCCATAGAACTTCCAGTCCACTGAATCGTACGCCTTAGCGTAATCAATTTTCCAAAGCGCCCCGCTTGCCTTCGACCGCTGCCAGTCAAGACAAATCTCTGTAGCCATGACGAGGCCATCCGCCATTTGCCTCCCTGGGATGAAGGTTGTTTGCCCTGGAGAACGACGGTATCCAAAACCCCCCTTAGCCTGTTTGCCAGAATCTTCGCGATGATGAGGTAAATCCCGTTCGAAAGAGCGATCAGTCGATAATCTTCCACCTACTGAGGGCAATCCTTCTTCGGAAGCATGAACAACAGAGCCCTGTTAATCTTTTTGAGATCTTTGTTTCCATCCCTGAATTCATTAATTACCTCCATCAACTCCACCTTCAACAATTCCCAGAACTCCTTTTAAAAGAGAATTGGGAAGCCGTCTGGGTCAGGGGTTCCTTCCGAGTTCAGGCCGAACACCACCTTCCTGGCTTCTTCCAAAGAAAAAGGAAGAAGTAGACTCTCGGCCCGTTCCTGAGATAACACTTCTACGCCAGTACCCAACCAGCCCCAACCGCTCTCTTCCCTCCTCGAGGCGGCCACGAAATGATTTCTCAACGCCCTCCCAATAGCAGCCTCCCCAGCAACCCGCTCCCTAGCTATCTCGACTTCATGAATGTGATTCCGCCGTCTTCGTCCTGACGCCACGGAGTGAAAGAAGGAGGTGTTGGCATCCCCCTCCCGTAGCCACCTCTGTCTGGACCTTTGTCGCCATTCGACCTCCTCCTTTTTATCCTCCATCATTATTTCCTCTAACAAGACCTGCCTCTCTGTGAATTCCTCCTGTGATAGCTCTCTTTCATCGTCTATGCGATCCCACTCTGATACTCTAGAGAAATATTGCTGCACGATATTATGCCTCAAACATCTACAGATTCTCCAGGTGGTTCTTCAGATATTGCTGCTTCAGCATCTGCCAGTACTTCTGCCTCTGCTAGCACCTCAGGTAGTGCTTCTGTTTTTACATCCTGTCATAATATCTCATATTGGATCATGGACTCCAGCGCAACCCATCATTTCTGCCGCGACAGAGATAGACTTGAGTCATACAGAGACATTCCACCTGGCTGGACGGTCATTGATCATAGCTGATGGGACTCATTCCCCCATCGTTGGACAGGGGGAGATTACCTTGTCACCGTTCATGCATTTACAGAATGTTTTACATGCCCCTGACTTTTCCATGAATCTACTGTCTATTAGTTAGATTACGAAGGATTTGCACCGTCGCGCTATATTTGATCCATCTTCTCTTATTTTTCAGGATATACTAACAGGCAGGGTGATTGGTTGTCTCTGAGCAGGATGGTCTATATCGTCTGGTCCGGAATTCCTATGCTGGCGTCTCTTCCTACTCAGCCGGATCAGTTTCTCCGTACACCTGGCATCTACGCTTTGGTCACCTCCCGCTTCAGAAGATGCGTCACCTCTTGCCTCAGATTTCTCCAAGTTCTTCTTTTCGGTGCGAAGCCTGTCAGTTGGGAAAGCACCATCGAGCTAGTTTCTTTAGTCGTTAGTGTCGGCGCAGTAGCTCTCCGTTTGAATTATTTCATGTTGATATTTGGGGTCCGAGTCGTGTTCCAGATCATCAGGGACACATTTCTATCTTGTAGTAGTTGATGGCTTCTCTCATGTGTTGTGGGTATTTCTATTAAAGAATAAATCTGAAGTAGGGGATGTTATTAGAAATCTTATAATTGAGGTGCAAAATGTTTTTCCTCCCATGTCAAATATGTTCGTATAGACAATGAGTTGGAATTTTGCACTCGCTCTCTCTCCCATTTCTTCTCATCCAAAGGTATTATTCATCAAACCACATGTGCTTACACATCTCAACAGAATGGAGTGGCAGAGCAAAAACATCGTCATCTCCTTGATATTACTCGAACCCTGCTTATCCAGAGTTGTGCGCCTATCTCTTTTTGGGGGATGCTGTTCTTACGGCCTGCTACCTCGTGAATCGTATGCCGTCCTCAGTTCTCGGTGAGAAAATTTCTCTTTCTGTTATTTTTCCAGAGAAGGGATTATTTTCCCTTACCCCTCGTGTCTTTGGTGTTGTTGCTTTTGTTCACCAGTTGTCTTCTGGACTTGATAAACTCTCACCTAGAGCTGTCAAGTGTGTCTTTGTGGGTTACTCTCAGACTCAGAAGGGGTACCGTTGTTATGATCCTGTCAACAGGAAATGTTTCGTCAGTGCTGATGTTACATTTTTTGAGTCAGTTATGTACTTCTCCCCTGCAGGTGACAGGTTGGCCTCTTCCACATCTAATGATGACGTCTATGTTCCTCCTTCTCCTAGTCTGAATCCACCTTTGTCCATTCCTGTCCCGGTCGTCACGCCAACATCATCCCCATCACCACCACCACCACAACCACCTATCATGCCATTACCTAAATACTATACAGGTCGGTCAGGTCCTGCTCAGGCTGCACGTCAATCATCCATCACGCCTCAGGTATGTTCAGATGCTATTACTAACGATGGGTCGGATAGTGTGCCTGTGCATGATTCTTCTTTGCAGGAGGAATGTGCACTGCCGATTGATGTCCCTATTGCTATTCGGAAGCAGAAACGGACTTGCACGTCTTATCCCCTTGCTTCTCAGGTTTCCTTTCACCGTCTCACCCACGACTTCTAAAGATTTGTTGTGGCTTTGTCTTCCATTGAGATACCACGGAATTATCAGGATGCTATGAAAATTGACTGCTGGCGATTGGCTATGGAAGAAGAAATGGCGGCTTTACAGTCACATGGTACATGGAGCTTGGTTCATGCTCTCTCTGGCGCTTCTATTGTTAGCTGCAAATGGGTATTCATAGTAAAGTACCACGCAGATGGGAGCCTTGACCGGTACAAAGCAAGGCTAGTGGCGAGAGGCTTCACTCAAACATATGGTGTGGATTATATGGATATATTCTCTCCAGTGGCTCGTCACTCTACTCTTTGCATTCTTCTATCTGTTGCTGTGGTACGTGATTGACCCATATTTCAACTTGATGTCAAGAATGCATTCTTGTATGATGATCTGCAGGAAGAAGTCTACATGCAGCAGCCACCGGGGTTTGGTGCTGAGGGGGAGAATCATATGGTGTGTAGACTTCACAAGGCGATATATGGCCTTAAACAGAGCCCAAGGGCATGGTTCCAGAAGCTTTCCCATCTAATTGAACTACAGGGATTCAAAATATCAAATGCAGATCACTCGTTGTTCATTCAGAAGACTTCTAGAGGTACGATTGTCATCATGGTATATGTTGATGATATTCTGGTTACAAGAGATGATGCTCAGGGGATAGAGATGGCAAAAGCATTTTTGGGCCGTCAGTTTGTCACGAAGGATCTTGGTACCTACGATACTTTCTGGGGCTGGAGTTTGCTAGGAATGCACATGGTCTTGTGATGACCCAAAGGAAATATATTACAGATTTGCTGGTTGAAACGTGCATGGTTGGATGTAGACGATTGAGCACTCCTATGGATCCAAGTATGAAATTATATGACAACGATACTGAAGAGGTCGGCAGGAGAAGATATAGAGAAATGGTGGGTAAGCTTCTTTACATCACTATAACTCGACCTGATATTGCCTTTGCAGTAAGTCGAATGAGCCAATTCATTGAACAACCAAGACATGTACATATGGATGCCATATATGTGATACTAAGGTATCTAAAGTCTTCTTCAGGCTCGGGATTGCTGTTTAGAAAGAACACAGATTCATCTATTTCGGCATGTGCAGATGCAGACTATGCAGGATGTCCTAAGGATCGCAAGTCTACTTCAGGCTTTGCAGTTTTTGTGGGTAGCTCTCTGGTTTCTTGGAAAAGCAAGAAACAAACTGTTGTGGCTAGATCTAGTGCTGAATTTGAATATAGGGCCATGGCACAAGCAAGAGCGGAGATGATGTGGGTTCGAGCTGTACTAGAAGACTTGCATATATATGTACTGTAGAGATATATGTTATGTTATCTGTACTGTTTCATATTTTCTATATTCTTTTGGACTCTTGATGTAATTAATCCATAGCTACTCTCTTATATAAGAGAGCCTATGGTGTATGGAATAAACAACTCTCTGATTTTTCCCAACATGGTATCAGGGCGACGGTCCTAGACGGGAGTTCTCGAACCAAACCCTAACCCTAGCCCCCACCTCCAAGCCCTAACGCACGCCAACCCTCCGTGCGCCCATCCCCGCGCCGCCCATTCGGCACTCCTTGGCCCAGTGCCACCCATCCAGCGCTACTCGGCCCCGCGCGCTCCGTACGCCATGCCTTGTGTGCTGCCCCTTTGCCACTCGGCCCCGTGACTCGACCACGTGCGCCATGAGTCGACCCCATGCGCCGTGCGTCGTGACTTGCCCCGTGCTGTGACTCGCACGCCGCCTCTCTCTTTCTTTGGGCCTTCACGTCCTAGGGTTCGAACAACCCTAGGTCTCGCCGTGTCATGACTTCTAGGTTTCGCGCGCAGCCACACGTCCTAGGGTTCGAACAACCCTAGGGTATCTTCGTCATCAAAGAGACCTTCGCCCGCGTCTCCACGTTAATGGGTTTGGTTGCTTGAGTCTATACATGCAATCGAACCTGTGAATGCCAGCGTAGACAATCATATCTTCAGTCTACAACCCTAGTCTTCTATTATCATCATGTCAGAAAGCAAGGCAGATATTCCATCTACAGGCTCCTTCAGAGGTCCTGCGCCTATTGTGAAGATGGACGGGTCAAATTATGAACTGTGGGCAATGCAGTTTATGAGTATGATGAAGTCGACCGGTAAGAAGCACATTCTTACTGAGGAAGAGCCTGCTGAGAAGACTGGGGTAAACGCCTCATGGGAGGCATATGATGCATATGCCAAGGTTTGGCTATCAGGAACATTAGCAATAGAGATTGCAAATGATATTCTCCATCAGCCACTGCAAAAGCAATGTGGGATATTCTGGCTGCTACCTATTCATAGGCAAAGAATGAGACGAAGATTCTGCAACTCAAGCATGACATCTTTACAATCAAGCAGAATGGACGTCCTCTACACTCATTATACACGTCTTTACGTGGAATGTTTGAGAAGCTTTACAGCTTCATGCCTCTCACAGCCACTCCTGAGCAACAGAAGATCTACCAGAATGCCACTATGGTTGGTGTATTCCTGGCAGCCCTTGATCCAGAGTACGAGGTAGCACGTTCCCAGATCTTGGCAGATTCCATTATTCCTCCGATGGAGGAAGCCTTTCACAGATTGAGTCGTATTACTGTTCCTTCATCTACTGCCAATCAGTCTGGCTCAGCTATGGCAGCATCTCGAGGTCGTGGGGGTCATCATCAGTTTCGTGGTCGTGGACCTCGAGGCAGAGGGGGTCATGTTCGGCCATCATGCACTTTCTACCACTGTTCTGGACATACCGAGGACACATGCTATTCCAAACATGGATTTCCTGCCTCTACACGCGTAGCTGAACAGATTGAACCTCAATCCGCTTCGTCTTTGGATCATCGATTTGATGATCTTGTAGCTCGTCTGAGGGGTATTATTCCTCCATCCGGTCCTATTGTATCAGCGCCTGCCCCTGAGAGTCATTCTGACATTGCTGCTTCTGCATCCACCAGTACCTCAGGCAGTTTTATGCATTCAATAGCAGTAGTGGATCTGATACTTTAGAGTGGATTATGGACTCTGGTGCCACACATCATCTGTGTGGTGACCAAGATCTACTTACAGCTTACCGACATGTTCCTCCAGGCTGTACTGTGGTTATTGTTAATGGGACGCACTCCCCTATTACTAGTCAGAGGGAGATTAGCCTGACACCATCTATGCACCTCAAGAATGTGTTGCACGAACCTGATTTTTCTATGAATTTGTTATCTATTAGCCAACTTACAAAGCATTTACATTGTCGAGAAATTTTTGATCCATCTTCTCTTATTTTTCAGGACATCCTTACGGGCAACGTGATTGGGCGTGGCTATGAGCAGGCTATGAGCAGGGTGGCCTATATCGTCTCAGTCGGACCCCATATGCCGGAATATCCTCTCTTCCTGCTGGACCTGTCTCTCCATTCATGTGGCACTTGCGCTTTGCCATCTACCGCTTCAGAAATTGTGTCGTGTTTTACATCAGGTTTCACCTCATGCGTCCATCCAATGTGAGGCTTGTCAGTTGGGAAAGCATCATCGGTCTACCTTTCCCAATCGTTAGAGTCGGAGTAGTAGCTCCAAGTTTGAGTTATTTCACGTTGATATCTGCAGTCGTGTTCCTGATCATCAGGGACACGGGTTTTATATAGTCATTGTGGATGATTTTTCTCGTGTATCTTGAGACTTTTTGTTAAAGAAAGAATCTCAAGCTGGGAATATTATCATAAATTTCATAAATGAAGTTCGTAATGTCTTTTCTGCGTCTGTTAAGATTGTGAGAAGTGATAATGCCGTGGAATTTTGTACTCGTACTCTCTCAAATTACTTTTCAACACAAGGGATTATCCACCAAACATCCTGTGCCTATACTTCCCAACAAAATGGAGTTACAGAAAGGATACGTCGTTATTTACTTGATGTCACCAGGACGCTTCTCATACAGAGTCATGCTCCTTATTCTTTCTGGGGCGATGCTGTCCTAACGACATGTTATCTCATTAATCGCATGCCGTCGTATGTCTTAGGTGAGAAGATTCCTTTCTCCCTAGTTTTCCCTGAAAAAGAATTGTTCTCTCTTACTCCACGTATGTTTAGCTTGGTTGCCTTTGTCCACCAGTTGTCTCCAGGTATTGACAAGCTCTCTCCTAGGACTGTCGAGTGTGTCTTCGTCGGGTACTCCAGGCCACAAAAAGGGTACATGTGTTATGATCCATTACATAGGAAATACTTTGTTAGTGCTGATGTCACCTTTTTTGAGTCTGTTATATACTTCTCTCCTACAGGTGATCGGTTGGTATCCTCAGACACTGATGAAGCCATATACATGCCACCACCACCACCACCTCTACCACTATACATCAACTACACCTCCTGTTACAGTTCCTATTCCCCCATCGCCATTCCACTATACCCGTCGGCCTGCTTCTGTTCATGGTCACCTCTCATCATCTAGCTCGCCTGAGGTATGTTCTGAGAATATAATCAATAATGATTGATCTAATGATTTACCTGAGCATGCTGTGTTACAGAGGACAGATGAGGATGCCAGTGATTTGGATCTACCTATTGCACTTCGGAAACAGAAGCGTAGCTGTGTATCATATCCTATAGCATCCACGGTTTCTTTTGACCGTTTATCTGGTGAATTCAGGAGCTTTGTCATTGCACTATCTACTGTGGATATTCCACGGAATTAACAAGATGCATTGAAGGACAATAGATGGCGTTTAGCTATGGAAGAAGAGATGGCTGCTCTTCAGTCAAGAGGTACCTAGAGCCTTGTCCCTGCACCTACCGATGTGTCTACAGTGAGCTGTAAGTGGGTCTTTACAGTTAAGTAGAATGCAGATGGCAGCATTGACAGATACAAGGCACGCCTGGTTGCTCGTGGGTTTATACAGACATATGGGGTGGATTATCTTGATACATTCTCGCCGGTTGCTCGCCATTCCACCTTACAGATCTGTCTTTCTGTTGCGGTTACTCGTGATTGGCCATTATTCCAATTAGATGTTAAGAATGCATTTTTATGTTGTGACTTGCAGGAGGAAGTCTACATGCAACAATCACCTGGTTTTGCCAGTTGGGGGGGAGTATTCCAAGGTGTGTAGACTTCATAAGGCCATCTATGGCCTTAAGCAGAGCCCTAGAGCTTGGTTCCAGAAGCTCTCAGACTTGTTTGAAAAACAGGGGCACATACGTTCCAATGCAGATCATTCCCTGTTTATACAGGAAACATCCACATGTATTGTTGCAATTATGGTGTATGTAGATGATATCCTGATTACAGGTGATGATGGACAAGGAATTCAGAAGGCGAAAGAAATGCTGGGTCATGAATTTGTCACCAAGGATCTTGGAGTCCCTTAGATATTTTCTGGGATTGGAGTTCGCCAGAAATCCACATGGACTTGTAATGACCTAGAGGAAATATGTCACTGACCTACTGAGTGAAACAGGAATGCTTGGATGCCGACCGGCCACTACACCTATGGATCCGAGCATGAAATTGTATGATGACGGCACTGATGAGGTGGATAGGAGAAGATACGGAGAAGTGGTGGGAAAACTTCTTTATGTTACCATTAGCATACCCGATATTTCTTTGTTGTTAGTCAGGTGAGCCAGTTCATGGAGCAACCACGTCAGGTACATATGTATGCTATACATATGATACTCAGGTATCTTAAATCATCTCCAGGTGCAGGCCTATTCTTCAAGAAAGACAAGGAGATTGCTATCTCAGCGTCTGCAGATGTAGACTACGCAGGATGTCCCAAGGATAGGAAGTCCACCACTGGATTTGTTGTATATGTTGGAAACTCTCTTGTCTCATGGAGAAGCAAGAAGCAAACTGTTGTAGCCAGATCCAATGTTGAGTTTGAATATAGGGCTATGGTCCAGGTCAGTACAGAAATGATGTGGGTGAAAGCTGTTCTTACAGATCTATATATAGAAGTCCCACTTCCTATGGCTCTGGAATGTGACAATCAAGCTACTATATTTATTGCCAATAATCCATCATTTCATGAACGAACCAAGCATATTGAGGTTGATTGTCACTATATACGAGATATGATTCAGAAAGATTTTATTTCTACATCTCATGTTAGCTCAGGGGACCAAACTGCAAACATCTTTACCAAGGCGTTACTTAGAGGGCCGTTCCAGAAGTGCTCGTCCAAGCTGAGCATGATCGACATCTATGCTCCATCTTGAGGGGGAGTGTAGAGATATATGTTATGTTATTTGTATTGTTTCATATTTTCTATATTCTTGTGGACTCCAAATGTAATTTACCCATAGGCTACTCTCCTATATAAGAGAGCCTAGGGCGTATGGAATAAACAATTCTCTAATTTTTTCCAACATGTACTTCTACCCATGCAACTACAGTGTGACAATCAAGCTGCTTTGTTCATTGCCAATAATCCAGCCTTTCATGAAAGAACAAAACATATTCAGGTAGACTGCCACTACACTAGAGATATGATTAAGAAGGGCCTGATTTTTACTTCACATGTTAGTTCAGGGGAGCAGACTGCCGACATCTTCACCAAGCCATTGCTCAGAGGACCATTCCGGAGATGTTCTTCCAAGCTGAACATGATTGATATCTATGCTCCATCTTGAGGGGGAGTGTAGAGATATTTATGTAGTCGGTGTACTGTTTATTTATTGTTATTTCCGTAGTTGCTACTTATGTAATTTACCCATAGGCTTTCCTCTATATAAGAGAGCCTAGGGTTCTTTAGAATAATAGATTGCATTTTTCCACCAACAGTGGTCGCTTTCGCCAACCATGTACCTTTTGACATCGTACATGTCAATCTGAGGATACATGTTATTCTAAGCATGGGTTTCCAGCATCGGTACGAGTAGCCGAGCATGTTGCATCCCCATCGGCATCCACTTCAGATCAACGCTTTGACGAGTTCGTGGCTAGATTACGCGATAGTATGCCTCCAGCAACTACAGATTCTCCAGGAGGTTATTCAGATACTGTTGCTTTAGCATATGCCAGTACTTCTGCCTCTGCCAGCACCTCAGGTAGTGCTTCTGCTTTTACATCATGTCATAATATCTTAGATTGGATTATGGACTCCGGTGCAACACATCATCTTTGCTGCGACAGAGATAGGCTTGAGTCATACAGAGACATTCCACCAGGATGGTCAGTGGTCATAGCTGATGGGACTCATTCCCCCATTGTTGGACAGGGGGAGATTACATTGACCCCTTCCATGCATTTACAGAATGTTCTACATGCCCCTAATTTCTCCATGAATCTATTGTCTATTAGTCAGACTACAAAGGATTTGCACTGTCGTGCTATATTTGACCCATCTTCTCTTATATTTCAGGACATACTAACGGGCAGGGTGATTGGTTGTGGCTTTGAGCAGGATGACCTCTATCGTCTGGTTCGGAATTCTTATGCTGTCGTCTCCTCCTACTCAGCCAGATCAGTCTCTCCGTATACTTGGCATCTACGCTTTGGCCACCTCCCGCTTCAGAAGATGCTCATCTCTTGCCTCAGATTTCTCCAAGTTTTTTTCGGTGTGAAGCCTGTCAGTTGGGAAAGCACCATCGAGCTAGCTTCCCTAGTTGTCAGTGTCAGAGCAATAGCTCTCCGTTTGAATTATTTCATGTTGATATTTAGGGTCCGAGTCGTGTTCCTGATCATCAGGGACACATGTTTTATCTTGTAGTTGTTGATGACTTCTCTCGTGTGTCGTGGGTATTTCTATTAAAGAATAAATCTGAAGCAGAGGATGTTATTAGAAATCTTATAACTGAAGCGCAGAATGTTTTTTCCTCTCATGTCAAATATGTTCGCACAGACAATGCATTGGACTTTTGCACTCACTCTCTCTCCCATTTCTTTTCGTCAAAAGGCGTTATTCATCAAACCACATGTGCTTACACATCTCAACAGAATGGTGTTGCATAGAGGAAACATCATCATCTTCTTGATATTACTCGAACCTTGCTTATACAGAGTTGTGCACCTATTTCTTTTTGGGAGGATGCCGTTCTTACAGCTTGTTACCTTATGAATTGTATGTCGTCCTCGGTACTTGGTGAGAAAATTCCTCTTTCTGTTATTTTTCCAGACAAGGAATTATTTTCTCTTACCCCTCGTGTCTTTGGTGCTGTTACTTTTGTTCACCAGTTGTCTCTCGGACTTGACAAACTCTCACCTAGAGCTATCAAGTGTGTCTTTGTGGGTTACTCTCGGACTCAGAAGGGCTACCATTGTTATGATCCTGTAAACAGGAAATGTTTCGTCAGTGCTGATGTTACATTTTTCAGTTATGTACTATTCGCCTACATGTGACAGGTTGGCCCCATCCAAGTCTAATGACGACGTCTATGTTCCTCCTCCTCCTATTCTAAGTCCACCTCCATCCATTCCTGTCCCGGTTGTCACGCCAACACCATCACCACCACCACCACCACAACCACCTATCTTGCCATTACCTAAATACTATAAACGACGGTCGAGTCCTGCTCATGTTGCACGACAATCATCCAGCACGCCTCAGGTATGTTCAGATGCTATTACTAACGATGGGTCGGATAGAGTGCATGTGCAAGATTCTTCTTTCCAGGAGGAATGTGAACCGACGAGTACGGTGAATGATGATCTTGATGTCCCTATTGCTATTCGGAAGCAGAAACGTACTTGCACGTCATATCCCCTTGCTTCTCAGGTTTCCTTTCACCGTCTCACAGGGGATTTTCAAAGATTTGCTGTGGCTTTGTCTTCCGTGGAGATACCACAGAATTATCAGGAGGCCATGAAGAGTGTCTGTTGGTGGTTGGCTATGGAAGAAGAAATGGTTGCTTTACAGTCACGGGCTACATCGAGCTTGGTTCCCGCACCCTCAGGCGCATCTATTGTTAGCTGCAAATGGATCTTCACAATAAAGTACCACGCAGATGGTAGCCTTGACCGGTACAAGGAAAGGCTAGTGGCGAGAGGCTTCACTCAGACGTTTGGTGTGGATTATATGGATACATTCTCTCCAGCGGCTTGTCACTCCACTCTTCGCATTCTATTGTCTGTTGCTGTGGTACGTGATTGGCCCATATGTCAACTTGATGTTAAGAATGCATTCTTGTATGGTGATCTGCAGGAAGAAGTCTACATGCAGCAGCCCCCGAGATTTGCTGCTGAGGGGGAGAATCATATGATGTGTAGACTTCACAAGGCGATATATGGCCTTAAACAGAGCCTAAGGGCGTGGTTTCAAAAGCTTTCCCATCTAATTGAACGATAGGGATTCAAAAGATCAAATGCGAATCACTCGTTGTTCATTCAGAAGAATTCTAGAGGTACGATTGTCATCATGGTATATGTTGATGATATTCTGGTTACGGGAGATGATGCTCAGAGGATAGAGAAGGCAAAAGCATTTTGGGTCGTCAGTTTGTTACGAAGGATCTTGGTACCGTACGAAACTTTCTGGGGCTAGAGTTTGCCAGGAATGCACGAGGTCTTGTGACGACCTAAAGGAAATATATTACAGATTTGCTTATTGAAACGGGCATGGTTGGATGTAGACCCTCGAGTACTCCTATGGATCCAAGTATGAAATTATATGACAACGATACTGAGGAGGTTGACAGGAGAAGGTATAGAGAAATGGTGGGTAAGCTTCTTTACATCACTATAACTCGAACTGATATTGCCTTTGCAGTAAGTAGAGTGAGCCAATACATAGATTAGCCAAGACAGATACATATGGATGCCATACATGTGATACTAAGGTATCTGAAGTCTTCTCCAGGCTCAGGATTGCTCTTTAGGAAGGACACATCTTTATCTATTTCGGCATGTGCAGATGCATATTATGCAGGATGCCCTAAGGATCGAAAGTCTACGTCAGGCTTTGCAGTTTTTGTGGGTAGCTCCGTGGTTTCTTGGAAAAGCAAGAAACAAACTGTTGTGGCTAGATCTAGTGCTGAAACTGAATATAGGGCCATGGCACAAGCGAGCACGGAAATGATGTGGGTTCGAGCTGTACTAGAAGACTTGCATATACATGTACCTCTACCCATGCAGCTACATTGTGATAATCAAGCTGCTTTGTTCATTGCCAATAATCCAGCCTTTCATGAAAGGACAAAACATATTAAGGTAGACTGCCCCTACACTAGAGATATGATCCAGACGAGCCTCATTTCTACTTCACATGTTAGTTCAAGGGAGCAGACTGCCGACATCTT
Source organism: Ottelia alismoides (assembly GCA_037367405.1). Lineage (NCBI taxonomy): Eukaryota > Viridiplantae > Streptophyta > Magnoliopsida > Alismatales > Hydrocharitaceae > Ottelia > Ottelia alismoides. The sequence continues at coordinate 650,731 of JAZKJV010002039.1, read as the reverse complement.
CACCAAGCCATTGCTCAGAGGACCGTTCCAGAAATGTTCTTCCAAGCTGAGCATGATTGATATCTATGCTCCATCTTAAGGGGGAGTGTAGAGATAATTGTGTAATCGGTGTATCGTTTATTCTATTTTTATTTTCCCGATATCCTCTTATGTAATTTACCCATGGGTCCTCTCTATATAAAGAGAGCCTAGGGTTCTATGGAATAAATATATAACTCTTTTCCTCCAACATGTTGCGCAGTATTTGGGTTGTGAGATTTTGTTTTAAAAAAAGATACGTAAAAAACATACGAGATTTTTTTTCAAAAAAGAGAGAAAGAAAAGCCGTAAAAAAATGAAATGAACGGGTTATTTGAAAAAAAGAAAAAAGATGAGAAGGCTATAAAAAATGAATGAAATAGTCGGAAAAAATGATTTGATTTTTTTTTGATTGAAAAGAAAAGCTGAGAAATTACGATGGCTTATTCAATGGTTTTGTTTTCCCCATCTTTTTGTCTTCTCCCAACTTGGTCGATGTCATTGTTTTCCGACAAGTATGGGAGAAAGAGGAGTATTGTGTAGAGTCACATGTCTCTTCTAGATACAGATATCAGATTCCAGAGCAACCAGATGTTCAGATTCTACAGTTCAGTTTCAGACTCTACGGATTGGTTCAAAGTCCAAGTTTGATGCACCCCATGTTTAAGTGACCCGATTTCTTCGAGTTCTCTAGAGAGAGACTTTTTTCAGATATATACATGTTTGCGGTCTTCTGTCAGATGTGCACATGTTTGCCATCATTTTTTATGTGGTTCCCATCTTTTGTTTTTTTGTCAGAATTTTCATGTGTTCCATAGGGACTCCAGAGTAGAGATCCCACTCCCTATGCCATGTGAGCTAGGATTTTCATGTGATTTCATAGGGACTCCAGAGTAGAGATCCCATTCTCTGAGCCAGTATGGGAGAAACCCAATTCTCCGACGAGGAGGCTTCTTCAGACTTCATTCTCCAGCGATCGTGGACTCCGACGAGGATTATCTCCATGGTTTTTCAGTTCCCCCTTTCAGAGATGGTGCAGTTGCCCACATATTGTAGCAGGCCAGAGTACTCCGACGAGGAGACTCATTTCAGTTGCAGTGACCCTGACAGACGCAGTACAGAGCATATGCTCTCCTACGAGGAGATTCAGTTTGACTCACACTCTAGCTTGTTTGTCCTCCTCGCTTGCACGACATGAGAAGCAACGTCCTCGACAACAGTCGAGATTTGTGCGTGTTGAGTTGATATTGTCTGTAGTGTCTTGTAGCATGAGTTGTGATTTCTTTTTGTTTGTCCAAGCTGAGCATTGCATGCTCCAGCTTGAGGGGGAGTGTTGGAGTATATGTGTTATGCGTCACGTAGATGGGTCAATGGATCACTCCATGATAAATTTACTACGTCCTATATTTAGTCCCACATCTACCAGTGGTGGGATTTGGAGGGTCCGTGGAGGCTATATAAGAAGTCCCAAACCTCTTGTATTCAGTGAGAAAGTGCAATGCAACATATAGCCCTTTGAGGCCTTCTCCCGTGGTTTCATTCCGCTCCTTAAGGAGCATGGTTCCACGTGAAAATTCCGAAGTTCCTAAATTTTTATCTTTTCTTTGATTCCGCTTCCGCATTATATTTTCTAACACACATCGTGAGAAGGAGCCGGAGTAGTCCCTGTATGCTCTGCAATAAAAGCAGACGCATGATACCCATGCTTCAGATAGCATGTCTCCTTTGAATGTCTTGGACAGTGGCAATGTGGGCATGGGCCATGCTGACGTCCTCCTCCTCGACCATGAGATGCATGCCCACAGAACTGTAAAGTACCCCCTCTGACATGAGAAGCTGCCATCGCAGAGGGAGTTTGAGCCACGGTAGTAGACGAAGTAGTAACTTAGATTCTTGTAGACCTCCATCGGTGGTATCGTCTCTCCAATATGCAGTTGAGTACGTGCTGCATCGCACTCAGAGTCAAGGGAGGACAAAAAGACTCCGGTCATAGTGACATTCCGATATGCCTGCTGCTGCTCAGTGCTGGTAGTAATGGGCATAAATCTATGGAGATGCTCAAACATGCCTCGAAGATGTGAGAAGTGGGCATGAAGAGACTGACCATTCTGCTTGATCGAAAATATGTCATACTACAACTGAAGGATCTTGCTTTCATTCTTGGCTTGCCTATATGTGGATGCTAAGTTGTTCCACATAGCCTTGGCTATGGGTTGATTGACAATGTCATTGGCAATCTCCGTGGTGGCATCCCAGAGAGCCACATCCGTGAATATGCATCATCTTGCTTCCAAGAAGCATTAGCCCCGGTCTTGTCCGTCTGCTCGGAATCCGTCAAAATGTGCTCCTTGTTATGGCACTGCATAAGGGTGCGAAATTGTATGGACCACAATTCGTAGTTGGTCCCATCCATCTTTACGATGGGAGCCGGGCCCTTGAAGGCACCAAACGTCGAAAAAACGTCACCCTTGTTCTCTGACATGATAAAAAGACCGTCGAAAATCCGTAACAAAACTGAGTAGACTACTCAGCGAGTCTACACAATCATATGAAGGAGTGGTTGTACATGTAGACTCATACAACCATCATCTTCAATCCTTGTTGCAGTCTAGGGTTGGAAAACATGATTTATGTGTCTGAAATCATGATTCCACGTCAAAATCAGTCTGTATAGGCCTGCAGAAACGGCTAAACTGCATCCCTAAGAAGGTGGGACAACCCTCCGGAGTTGGGACGACGACCCGTGAGGCACCAATGGGTGGCAAGGCGCGAGGCTGAGGCGGCCGACAGTCGAGGCAGCCGGCTGGGAGCACCACAGGTCAGTTGGGACTGCCACAAATCGGTTGGGAGCGCCGCAGGCGGTCGACGGTGATCCTCGGCTGCTGCTGGCGGGGAGGAAGGGGGAAGGTAGGGTAGGGTTGGGGTTTTTTGTGGGATATAGGAACCCCGACCTACGACCATTGATTCGAAACCATGTTGGAGAAAAATAGAATTGCATATCAATATTGAGACCTTAGGGCTCTCTTATATAGGAGAAAAGCCCTGAGTAAATTACAAGAGATGCACATGAAAGAAAGAGAAATAAGAAATAAATATAAGGAGATATAGATATCTCAACACTTGTCTTTTCTCCAAAACTCTCTACAATATCTCCCTCGGGGCAGAATCAAAGCCTTCTTCAAATTAATAAAAATCACATGGAGATTCTTCCTTTTAACTCTGTAGATCTTCATTGTTCTCCTCAACAAGTGGATGGCTTCAATAGTTGAGCGACCTGACATGAATCTGTGAAGATATTTGTATTTTCATATTTCATATGTGTCTCTTTCTTATTATCTTTTTCTGTTTTCTACTTTATGTAATTTACCCATAGGCCTCTCTACTATATAAGAGAGCCTAGGGTTCTTAGAAATAATAAGCGCTCTTATTTTCTCCAACATGGTATCAGAGCGGCGGTCCTAGACCGGAGCTCTCGATTACCAAGAAAGCATAACCCCACCTCTAGCCCTCTCTTTACGCGCCGCCGCCGCCTCCTCTCCGGGCGCTGCACCTCCTCTCCGACGTCGCCTCCTCGACTCTCGCGCACACCCTCACCTCCTCCCCAGCGCCGCAGCCTTGCGGGTCTCCCCAGCAAGGCTACCGTGCACGTCTCGCGTGCACAGCGCACTCGCACCGCACGTACAACGCGCACGTCGTGCCCGCCTTTGCGCGCGCAACGCGCTCGCCTCGCGCGCACCGCGCGCCCGTCCCGCGTGCACCGCGCGATCGTCTCGCGCGCTGTCTCGCGCTCGCGCGCCGCCTCAACTTTGTCAGTTGGTTGATGGGTTGGTGTGCATGAGTCTACACGTGTACCCAAACCCATATATGTTTGTGTAGACACGCAAACTTTGATTTCTCACACCCGTAGTAGTCTTCTTTCAGCAATATGTCTGAGAACAAGGTTGATGTACCCACTACTGGTGCATTCAGAGGTCCAGCGCCTATTGTGAAAATGGACGGGACAAATTATGAGCTCTGGGCTATGCAGTTCATGAGCTTGATGAAGTAGAATGGTAAGAAACATATTCTTACCGAAGAGGAGCCGGTGGAGAAGACTGGGGTGCATGCCTCGTGGGAGGCGGATAATGCGTATGCCAAAGTCTGGCTGTCTGGGACGTTGACGATAGAAATCGCCAACGATGTACTACATCAGTCCACGGCTAAGGCTATGTGGGATATTCTAACGGCGACATATTCGCAGGCGTGGAACGAGACCAAGATACTTCAGCTGCAACATGATATTTTTACAGTCAAGCAGAATGGGCGCCCCTTCACTCACTGTACACATCCCTACGAGGGATGTTTGAGAAGCTCCATAGCTTCATGCCGTTGACAGCCACTCCAGAACAGCAGAAGACGTACATGAATGCTACCATGGTAGGTGTATTCATGGCTGCCCTTGATCCAGAGTATGATGCTGCCGGTCTCAGATTCTAGCTAACGCTACTATTCCTCCAATGGAGGAAGCTTTTCGCCGACTGAGTCGAATTACTTGTTGGGAAAAGTGAATGATCTGTTATTCAAGGCAACCCTTGGCTCTCTTATATAGGGAGAGACCTCACGGGTAAAATACATAGTAGTCCAGAGAATAATAAGAAATTACAAACAAGTACATAACATGTAATAATATCGGTCTCTACACTCCCCCTCAAGATGGAGCATATATGTCTATCATGCTCAGCTTGGAAGAACATATCTGGAAGGGTCCTCTGAGCAATGGCTTGTTGAGTACGTCAGCAGTCTGATCCCCTGAGCTCACGTGAGTTGTAGCTATCAATCCTCTTTGGATCAAGTCTCTAGTGTAGTGGCAATCAACTTCAAATGCTTTGTTCTTTCATGGAATGCTGGATTGTTGGCAATAAACAATGCTGCTTGATTGTCACACTGAAGCTGCATGGGTAAAGGTACGGCTACATGCAAATCCTCTAGCACAGATCGAACCCACACCATCTCCGTGCTTGCTTGCGCCATGACCCTATATTCAGATTCAGCACTGGACCTTACCACAACAGTTCGTTTCTTTCTTTTCCAAGAAACCAGAGAGCTCCCACCAAAAACGGCAAATCTTGAGGTCGACTTTCGATCCTTAGGACATCCTGCATAATCGGCATCTGCACATGCTGAAATAGATAAGTCTGTGCCCTTTCGAAACAGCAACCCTGAACCTGGAGAAGACTTCAGATACCTCAGTATCATGTATATGGCGTCCATATGAACTTGTCTTGGCTGCTCCATAAATTGACTTACCCGGCTTACTGCAAAGGCAATATCGGGTCGAGTTATGGTAATATAAAGGAGCTTACCCACCATTTCTCTATATCTCCTCTTGTCCACTTCAACAGTGTCATCATCATACAGCTTCATGCTTGGATCCATGGGAATACTCGATGGTCTGCATCCAACCATGCCTGTTTCAGTCAAAAAATCTGTAATGTACTTCCTTTGGGTCATCACCAGACCCTGTGCATTCCTGGCAAATTCCAACCCCATAAAGTATCTTAGGATTCCAAGATCCTTCGTGACGAACTGACGGCCTAGAAATGCCTTTGCCCTCTCTATGCCCTGAACATCATCTACTGTAACCACAATATCATCAACATAGACCATGATGACAACCGTACCTGCAGAGGACTTCTGAATAAACAACGAGTGGTATGCATTCGACCTCTTGAACCCCTGTCGTTCAATCAGATGGGAAAGCTTCTGGAACCACGCTCTTGGGCTCTGTTTGAGGCCATACATTGCCTTGTGAAGTCTACACACCATATGCTTCTCCCCCTCAGCAGTGAACCCTAGTGGCTGCTGCATGTAGACTTCCTCCTGCAGATCTCCATACAAAAAGGCATTCTTGACATCCAGTTGAGATATAGTCCAGTCACATACCACAGCAACTGATAAGAGAATGCGAAGAATAGAATGACGAGCCACTGGAGAAAGTGTATCCATATAGTCCACGCCATAGGTTTGTGTAAAACTTCGCGCGACCAGCCATGCCTTGTATCGATCTAGACTGCTATCAGCATGGTATTTAACTGTGAATACCCATTTACAGCTAACAATGGATGCATCAGGAGGAGCAATAACCAAGGTCCATGTGCCACGAGACTGTAAGGCACACATCTCGTCTTCCATAGCCATGCGCTAGCAATCAATCTTCATAGCTTCCTGATAGGCCCGTGGTATGTCCACGGAAGATAAAGCTGCAGCAAATCTATGAAATTCGCCTGTGAGACGATGAAAAGACACTTGGGAAGAAAAGGGATAAGATGCACACGTCTGCTTTTGCTTCCGAATAGCAATAGGAATATCAAGGTCATCGTCCACTGTACTGGATGGTGTAGTCTTCTCCTGCAATGAAGAATCCTGCACATGTACCATATCTGACCCGTCAGTAGTAATGCCATCTGAACATACCTGAGGCGTGATGGATGTCTGACGTGTAGCCTGAGCAGGACCTGATCGACGCGTATAGAATTTTGGTAAAGGTGGAATAGGAAGTTGTGGAGGTGGTGGTGGTGGTGAAGATGACGTAGTAACTGGAGCAGGAGTGGACTCAGGTGAACTCCAACTAGGAGGCGGAGGGATATAGACATCATCGTTAGTAGTGGATGGTACCAGCCAGTCACCTGCAGGGGAAAAATACATAACAGACTCAAAGAATGTGACATCAACACTGACAAAGTATTTTTTGTTTATGGGGTCATAACAACGGTAGCCCTTCTGAGTCCGAGAGTAACCGACAAAGACACACTTGACAACTCTAGGAGAGAGTTTGTCAAGTCCAGGAGTCAGGAGATGAACAAATGCAACAGTACCAAAGACAAGAGGAGTAAGCGAGAATAATTCCTTATCATGAAAAATGATAGAAAGAGGAATTTTCTCACCAAGGACAGAAGACGGCATACGATTGACCAGATAACAAGTTGTAAGAACCACATCCCTCCAGAAAGAGATAGGAGCACAACTCTGAATAAGGAGAGTTCGAGTAATGTCAAGAAGGTGACAGTGCTTTCTTTATGCCACGCCATTCTGCTGAGATGTGTAAGCACAAGTAGTTTGGTGAACAATGCCCTTTGACGAAAGAAATTGAGAGAGAGACCGTGTGTAGAATTCTAGAGCATTATCTGTACGAACATATTTGACAGTAGAGGAAAACACATTCTGCTCTTCATTAATCAAAATTTTAATCACTATCTCCTTCTTCAGATTTATTCTTTAAAAGAAAGACCCAAGATACACGAGAAAAATCATCCACTACCACTAGATAGAATCCGTGTCCCTGATGATCGGGTACACGACTTGGACCCCAGATATCAATGTGAAACAACTCGAACGGGGAGCTACTGCTCCGACTCTGACGACTCGGAAAGCTAGACCGATGATGCTTTCCCAACTGACACGCTTCACATCGAAAGGAAGAACTGGGAGAGATGTGAGGCAGAAGATGTCACATTTTTTGGAGCGGGAGATGACCAAAGCGAAGATGCCAGATGTACGGAGATACCGGTCCGGCGGAATAAGAAGAGACGCCAGCGTAAGAATTCCGGACCAGCCGATACAGACCATTCTGCTCAGAGCCACAACCAATCACCCTGCCCGTTAGTATGTCCTGAAAAATAAGAGAAGAGGGGCCAAATATAGCACAGCAATGCATATCCTTCGTAATCTGACTAATGGACAACAGATTCATGGAGAACTCAGGAGCATGTAGAACATTCTGTAGACGCATAGAAGGAGATAGGAAGACCTCCCCCTGTCCAACGGGGGGGAATGAGTACCATCTGCGATCTGTACTGAACGGCCATGGGGAATGTCCCTGTAGGACTCAAGTCTCTCTCGATCTCGGCAGAGATGATGTGTGGCACCAGAATCTATAATCCAGTCTGATGTATCATGACAAGACGTAAATGCAGTAGCACTACTTGAGGTACTAGCAGCAGCAGAGGAACTGGCAGAAGCTGTGGCAACAACATCTGAAGGTCCACCAGAAGAATCAGTAGATTATTGTGGCCGAGGCCTTAAATGTCGGTTTCGGTCACCATTTCGGTATCGACCAAAACAGAATTTCGATGGAATTTCGATCATTTTGGTCGTTTTTTGTACTAGGACCCCCATATTTCGGTCATTTCGGTCGAATTTCGGTTTCGACTGGATATCGATATTCGACAGAAATTCGACCGAATTTCGCTGAAATTTGAGGCCATGTTGTGGCATAATATTACGTAGACGTGCCACAAACTCCTCGAAACGGTTGTCAGCATTGGATGCTGACTGGGGCAGAGCATGCTCGGCTACACGCGCCAATGCTGGGAACCCATGCTTAGAGTAGCATGTATCCTCCGAGTGACCTGTGCGGTGACAGTACGAACACGGCTGACGAAAGCGACCACCCCTACCACGGGGTCCACGTCCACGACCAGAGAACTGACCACCTCTCCCACACGATACTGCCATCGCCGATGGGGGTTGAGTAGATGAGCTGGAAGAAACTGAAATGCGACTAAACCTCCGGTAAACATCCTCCATTGGAGGAATAACTGCATCGGCCAAAATCTGAGAGCAGGCATCCTCGTACTCAGGATCTAGGGCTGCAAGTAGAACGCCCACCCATGGTGGCATTCCAAAATGTCTTCTGCTGCTTAGGAGTTGCTGTGAATGGAATGGTACTGTATAACTTCTCAAACATCCCTCTCAGGGATGTGTATAGTGAGTGAAGTAGTCTGCCGTTCTGCTTCATCTTGAATATATCATGCTGGAGCTGAAGCATCTTAGCCTCATTATGTACTTGAGAATACGTAGCGGCCAGAATATCCCACATTGCCTTGGTAGTGGGCTGATGGAGGACATCATTGGCAATCTCCATCGACAGTGTACCAGACAGCCAAACCTTGGCATAAGAGTCATCAGCCTCCCACGATGCATATATCCCTGTCTTCTCTGCCGGCTCTTCCTCGGTAAGAATATGCTTCTTACCATTTGACTTCATTAGGCTCATTAACTGCATCTCCCAGAGCTCGTAGTTCGTCCCATCCATCTTCACTATTGACGCAGGACCTTTAAACGCGCCTATGGAGGGCATATCAACCTTTGATTCTGACATATTGCCGGAGATGAAGAACTAGGGTTTGTAGACAAAGAACCGGGTGTCTACACAGATATCATATGATTTGAGTGCGTATGTAGACGTTACACACCTAAATCCACTGATCTGGCGAAGGAAGTGGCTACGACAGAGGCCGCAGAAGAGGGCCGGCGCCGGCTAGGAAGAAGCCGGCTAGGGTTGGGATCGGCACGGACAGGCAGAGGGTACCGGGACCGGCGTTGGGAGGTCAAGACCGGCGTTGGAAGGCCGGGACCGACGCCGGGGGTCTTGGAGACGGGGACCGGGACCGGGACCGGCGTTGGAGGGCCGGGACCGGAACCTGGCGGCGAGACCGAGAGGCGGAGGGGCCAGGAGGCGACGGGACCGGAAGGCGGCGGGGTCGATATCGAGAAAGAGAGAGAGGGAGGAAGGGTGGGCAGCAGGTGAGAGACCTCTAGGGCTTAGGATCTGATACCATGTTGGGAAAAGTGAATGATCTGTTATTCAAGGGAACCCTAGGCTCTCTTATATAGGGAGAGACCTCACGGGTAAAATACATAGTAGTCCAGAGAATAATAAGAAATTACGAACATGTACATAACATGTAATAATATCGGTCTCTACATTACTGTCCCAAGCTCGACTGCCAGCCAGACACCTGCAGCGATGGTAGCCTCCAAGGGTAGAGGTGGCTCCTCTACCTTTCGTGGCCGTGGCCCCCGGGGTCGTGGGGGTCGGATTCGTGAACCATGTAGTTATTGTCGTCGACCTGGTCACTCCGAGGACACATGCTACTCAAAGCATGGCTTTCTTGTATCAACTCGGGTAGCAGAACAAGTCGAGTCTCCTGCACCTTCCTCATTGGACCAACGATTCGATGATCTTGTTGCCAGATTGAGGAATATCATGCCTCCTGATACAACTCCTGAAGGTCAGTCAGATGTGGCCGTCTCTGCCTCTGCCAGTTCACCTGCCACGGCCAGTACTTCAGGTAGTTCTCATGCTCTCACCTCTTGTGATGGACCTATTATTACAAACTGGATTATGGATTCTGGAGCGACACATCATCTCTGTGGGGACAAAGAACAGCTCACTTCATATAGACCAGTCTCTTCAGGACGAACTATGGTGATAGCCAATGGGACACATTCTCCGATCACAGGACAGGGGGAGATTAACTTGACACCTTCCTTGAGATTGCAGAATATGTTATATGCTCCCGATTTCTCTACGAATTTACTGTCCATTAGCCATATTACAAAGGATTTAAATTATCGAGCTATTTTTGACTCATCATCTCTTATTTTTCAGGACATACCCTCGGGCAACGTGATTGGTTATGGCTGTGAGCAGAATGGTCTCTATCGTATGATCCATACTCCTTATGTCGGTGCATCCCTCCATTCTACAGGATCATACTCTCCATATATCTGGGATCTCCATTTTGGTCACCTCTCTCTTCAGAAGATGTGTCGTGTTGTGCCCCAGATTTCTCTGAAGTCGTCCTTCCAATGTGAAGCGTGCCAGTTGGGAAAGCATCATCGGTCTACTTTCCCGAGTCGTCAGAGTCGGAGCAGTGGCTCCTTGTTCGAGTTAGTCCATATTGATATTTGGGGTCCAAGTCGTGTTCCTGACCACCAAGGACAAGGATTCTATCTGGTTGCAGTAGATGATTTTTCTCGCTTGTCTTGGGTGTTTTTATTGAAGAATAAATCTGAAGCAGGAGATGTGATTCAAATGTTTATCAATGAAGTTAAAAATGTTTTCTCTTCTTCTGTGAAAATTGTGCGTTCTGACAATGCATTGGAGTTTTGTACTAGAGCTTTGTCCTTGTTCTTCTCATCTCATGGTATAATTCATCAAACTTCATGTGCTTACACATCACAACAAAATGGTGTTGCAGAGAGGAAACATCGACATCTATTGGATACCACTAGAACCCTACTTATTCAGAGTCATGCTCCACGCTCGTTCTGGGGTGATGCGGTTCTCACAGCTTGCTACTTAGTAAATCGCATGTCCTCGTCTGTCTTGGGTGAGAAATCTCCTCTCTCTATAGCCTTCCTGAGAAGGAGTTGTTCTCACTTCCACCCCGTGTCTTTGGCTGTGTTGGTTTTGTCCATCAATTGGGGCCAGGTCTTGATAAGCTTTCCCAGGGCTATCAAATGTGTGTTTGTAGGATACTCCTGGACACAGAAGGATTATCGTTGCTTCGATCCGCTGCGTCTAAAATATTTTGTTAGAGCCGATGTCACATTCTTTGCATCTGTGAGGTTTTTCTCTCCTACAGGTGACAGAATGACTACTTCCCATTATGATACTGAGGTATTCATGCCACCGCCTCCTATGAAACAGTTACCTTTTATGCCATCTCCACCACCACCTCCTGTCATACCTTCACCTCCACCTTTACCACCTCCAGTGACCATTGTCCCCCCGTTACCAAAACACTATACTCGTCGGTCCTCCTCTGCTCAAGGTCATGGCCCGTCATCCAGCAGCCCTCAGGTTGGTTCTGATAACTTGATTTCTAACGATGAGTCTGAGGATCTATTGATACAGGGAACACAACATGATGAAGATCATGGAGATTTGGACGTGCCTATCGCTATTAGAAAGCAGAGGTGTACTTGTGCTTCCTACCCACTTGCTTCCCAGGTCTCTTTTCATCGTCTTATAAACGATTTCCAGAGATTTGCAGCGGCTTTATCTGCAGTAGAAATTCCACGCAATTATCAGGAGGCACTACAAGATAGCAAATGGCGTCTTGCTATGGAAGAAGAAATGGCCACGTTGCAGTCCCGTGGAACTTGGACACTTGTTCCCCCTCCTTCCGGAGCGTCTATTGTTAGCTGCAAGTGGGTATTTACAGTTAAATACCATGCAGATGAAGCCTTGATCGGTACAAGGCAAGGCTCGTGGCACGTGGGTTTACTCAGACCTATGGAGTTGATTACTTGGACACGTTTTCTCCAGTTGCTCGACATTCTACTTTATGTGTCCATCTTTCAGTTGTTGTAGCACGTGGTTGGCCGTTATTCCAGCTTGACGTAAAAAATGCATTTTTATATGGAGATCTACAAGAGGAGGTCTATACGCAGCAGCCTCCAGGGTTTGCTGCTGAGGGGGAGTGTCAGCAAGTTTGTAGACTCCATAAGGCAATATATGGCCTTAAACAGAGTCCAAGAGCGTGGTTTCAAAAGCTTTCAGACCTGATTGAACGTCAGGGATTCAAGAGGTCAAATGCAGACCATACTTTATTTGTGCAGAAGACGTCTAAAGGTACTGTTGCTATCATGGTGTATGTTGATGATATTGTTGTTACAGGAGATGATGAGCATGGAATTAAGATGGCGAAAGACTTTCTGGGCAGTAAATTTGTGACTAAGGATCTGGGCACCCTAATGTATTTCTTGTTGCTGGAATTTGCTAGGAATGCACAGGGTCTTATGATGACCCAAAGAAAGTATTTTAGAGATATGCTTGCAGAGACATGCATGATTGGATGTCGACCTTCCACGACTCCTATGGATCCTAGCATGAAGCTATACGATGATGATACAAATGAAGTCGATAAGAGGGGATACAGAGAGATGGTTGGAAAACTCATTTATGTTACAATTACCATACCGGATATTGCATTTGCAGTCAATTCATGGAGCAACCTCAACAGGTACATATGGATGCAATACACATGATATTGAGATATCTAAAATCATCTCCAGGCTCATGATTACTATTCAAGAAAGGAGACACACTCTCTGTATCCGCATATGCTGACGCGGATTATGCAGGTTGTCCTAAGGATAGGAAATCGACTTCGGGATTTGCAATATTTATTAGCACTTCTCTCGTTTCTTGGAAAAGCAAGAAACAAACTGTTGTAGCAAGATCAAGTGCTGAGTACGAATACAGGGCTATGGCCCAGGCAAGTACAGAAATGATGTGGGTCTGAGCAGTGCTATGTGATCTACATGTAGAGGTTCCTCTACCCATGGAGTTACACTGTGATAACCAAGCTGCCCTATTCATTGCAAACAATCCTGCGTTCCATGAGAGAACAAAACATATTGAGGTAGATTGCCATTACACTAGAGACATGATTCAGAAGGGCCTGATCTCTACTTCCCATGTCAGCTCTGGAGAGCAAACTGCGGACATATTCACCAAGCCACTGCCCAGAGGATCATTTCAGAAGTGTTCATCCAAGCTGAGTATGATCGATATCTATACTCCAGCTTGAGGGGGAGTGTGAAGATATTTGTATTTCATATTTCATATGTGTCTCTTTCTTATTATCTTTTTTCTGTTTTCTACTTTATGTAATTTACCCATAGGCCTCTCTACTATATAAGAGAGCCTAGGGTTCTCAGAAATAATAAGCGCTCTTATTTTCTCCAACTCCGAATTGGTTTTCTTTTACTTTGGAAACTTGCCTTAACCTTCTTTTCATAGCGTGATTCTGTAATTTGAGCACTTTTGAATGTCTTATTTGTTCTTATACAGAGGCACCACGATGCTTCTCCTCCAATCTTTAGGCATTTTCTTGCTTTGCCAAATAACATTGAATACATTTGTAAGTCAAGTCAAACCATGCTCACTAAAAACTCTCCTTCTATAGGAATGTCATCAGGTCCTACACCTTTCCCACGTCTCATAACCTTCAAAGCTTCCTCTACTCCTTCCTTTGTATTCGTTTATAGCTTGCACGATTCAAGCAACTTTCACTACTAGCTAGATCTCCCAAAGTGATCTCTTTATTTCTTTCCCCATTGATAAGCTTATGGAAGTATTGCTTTCATTTAGTCTCTATATCCTTCTGAGTAACATGCTCGTGACCATCTTCATCCTTAATGTATCTCACTTGAGAAAGGTCTTTGGTCTTTATTTCTCTTGCTTTGACCAACCTCAATATATCCTTATGGTCCTCCTTAAAGAACAATAGCTGACAAACATAAAATATACAAAACATTGCTAGAAATTATAGTATGTGTATGTCATACTTGCTTTTTGGATTTGATCCTCCTTGGCTATTACCTCTGAAACGTTTTCCATTACTGCTGTTATCCCAAGGGAACCTTTACAGGTGCCACTGAGGCTCCCCTCTTCCTGACTATTCAAGTGCTGTCCTGTTGCATACAATCATGATGATAGCATACATTGAGATCCAGGGTAGTGAGTGTCACGTGATTGTTAACTCCATCTACTGTAATGTGTAAGGAATTGTTCTATGACCTCATGACTCATTTAAATCCGATATGATCACACATAATCTGAAAGCATAAATGAACAATTTATCACACATTTACTCTTGTCAACATCAAGTAAATAATCCTCTCAAAGAGCGTCAAGTTAGTATCTGCATTTTTTTTGGATAATATGGTGGGTGATTGCTCCTGGTAGGTGCTTACCCGCAAGTTAATATCTGCCTTTGCTCAAGCATTTTTATATTCCCTTTCGATTTTCAGGACGTGGTTGAGATAATGAAAGAATCCTTATACGACAAATATGTAGATGAGCACGGGTTTGTGGACTTTGCCAGGAGCGGAGGGATGAGTCAGCAAAAGGAAGCAAAGAGATTCCTCAGTGCTCTTCACAAACAATCGGAGTTGCTAAAAAAGACTGCTTTTCAATATCTGTAAGGCCCTTCATATCATCGTATATTTCAGTTTATTCCTTTTTTTCTCGTTAGTGGTTTCACATTTATAACATATTAACAATCACAAGTTTTCATTAATCATGTGATTTGAGCAATCAATATAAGCCCTCTCTTAAAAAATTGAATATAAAAACAATCCACCCAAGTACACCCTCCTTTAAGAAGTCCCACATCATTTGATGCATAGCTAGTTTGTTTGGTGCTGACGTTTTTTTAAACTCTTTCCTTGTTGAAACTTGAAAGAACTCGCTAAATCTGAAAAGGACCCTTCTCATCTTCCATGTCTCTTCCCCACAGGAAATACACAGTTTAGCTGACAGGATAAGTTTGAGAGTTCCAGACATCGATACCTTTGTGGAGAATTTGAACAGTGCTGGTTATCTGCTTAAAGTAAGGTCCCCGGACGTATCAGGTGTGTGTATCTTCTGAGATTTGACAATTGAGGAACATGGTATCGGAATTTATTGAACTGAAGGAACCGTTAGGATTGATATGCAGCCAATTTAAATGGCAATAGTTCCCATGAATTTCTCTAACATAATATACATATAAACATAAAGGGTAATGAGTGACATTGAATAGTCATATCCTCCTTAAATTCTGGCATTGTACCGGGATTGTTATATGGTTTCGAACATAACCAAACCAAACCAGTCTAGCCTTTCCAATGCTAACTGCAACAGACACATCGGTTCTACTCCAAATATATCTATCACAGGTCATGCTCAGACTTAGAGATCTGAGTGAGCTGTCATTCTCATTAGCCTTCTTCCAGCACTACTTTGATCCTCTCAAACTCTTGCTATTTTGTAGTCTTCATTTAACCACAATTGATAAGTTTCAGATTATAGATTACATGAAATCGGCCTGACACACCGAATTCGATGAGAAGCAGATGTGCCTAAGTGAGTGTAACACAAACTAAAAAAATCACGTCCTTCAACAGAATTAGCAAAAAAAAGGCATTTTATTCTCTAAAACGGCACCGTATCATGTAAGAAAATCTACAAGCTTGTAGTCGAATTATTAGAATGGTATACCATTGTTACTGAAATATGTTCATGCAGGTGTTGTCTTCATCTTATTCTCGCAGTCAATCGATAAGTTCACGATGATTCTTGTTTTGATTTCTGTTGGTAAGCCCAAATCCGTGCCTCGTTTAATTCCTTCATATGCATTACTCCCTTCAAGCACTTGCTATTTTTACCATAGCATAAACTTCATGAACTGAGCTTTTTTTTTGCAGGTATCTGTACATCTGATCTAGAGAATCATGGATGTCTTTTCATGCCAGGTTAGGTATAGCCCCTCTGGGAACTAGAATTTGAAATGAGACATGACTCGAATGATAATAATCATTAATATTTCTGTATTAGTTGATGTTTAATGTTCCATTATGTAAGAGAAACATGTGCTAAGAATCTGGGTAATTACACCAATTACCTATCTGATGTGTCTAACAAAAATTAGCATACAATTCACTCATCCCCATCAATTGGCTCAAGCCTCCACTCGCTTCCGTAGTAGGAATTGGGGAGCCCCAGCCAGAACTTGAACGCCTCTGCCGCCCTCTTCCTCTCTTGCCGCCTGTCCTGCCTCGCCTGAGAAGCGTGCTTGCTCGTGAACATCCTCGAGTGCATCTCCACATATATCCTCTTGTACTTGGTCTTGTTCGGGGCAATCCCATTCTCCTCCATGCACGCCACGATTTCCAGCGCCTTCTTGAAGAATGCGGCCCTCACACAAACATCTGCCAGCGTCCCGAGCAACCCCTCGTCAGGCCTCAGCCGAGGCGACGACTTGCACCTCTCCTTCACCTCATTCCACAGCAGGAGTGCCTCCCCGGGCTTCCTTGCCAATGCAATGCCATTCGCAAGGCTGCCGTAGGTAGCAATATCTGGCTGGAAGCCGCTCTCCTTCATCTTCTCCACCGCTTTTTTAGCCTCTTCGATCAGTCCAAGCTTGCAGTAGCCTTCCACGAGCATGTTCCACGCCACTCGGTCCACCTTCACTCTCGGGTCCTTCAACATTTCATTGAAAACCTTGTGCGCCAACTTCGGCTGGCCCGACAAAGCAAATGCCTTCATCAGAGTTGTGTAGCTCACCTTGGACGGTGCAATCCCTCGCTCCCTCATTTCGTTGAAGTACGACAGTGCACCTGCGCTATCGTCGATCAGTATACACCCGTCAATCAATATGTTATACGACACAACATTGGGCTCTATCCCTTTCATGCCGGCCATCTCCCTGGCAAGTTCCTTGGCCTTGCCTATCTGAAGCTGCTCGCAGTAGCCCTTGAGCAACACATTGTATGTCACACGGTTAGCAGGGATGCCGGCACGGGCCATCTCGTCCAACACACTCTGTGCGTGCTCCACAGACCCTTCCTTCACAAGTGCCGATATCACCGTAGTGTAGGTGACGTGATCCGGGTGGCTTGCAGGGTCTGCCTCACGGCGCATTGCCTCCGTTGTCGTGATCACGTCGTCAACTCTCCCTTCATTCATGTACCCCTTCATCAACGTTGTGTAGATTCTTGAATCCGGAGCGTACGTCTTGGGCAGCGATGGCGGCTCATTGGTATCTATACCATTGCCATCCAACCCTGCAAGTCTCTCCAGCAGAAGATGAACCTCTTGCTCTTCCTGCGTGAGATCGCCGGTGACAGGGTGTTCGCACCCGGATTCTCGGAGAATTCTACAGAGATCGCTCCTCTGTTCCCTCATTGCCTGCACCATCTTCTCTGCTGTCACCAGATCGCCGAATCCGATGTAAGCCGCGACCAGTGAATGCATCGTAGTCGCACAGGGCACGATCCCTTCGCGAATTATCCTCTCCAGCACTGCCACCAGAAGGTCCTTCCGCTCCGCACGTGCACATAGCTTCATTACGACGTTGTACGTCAGCACGTCCGGCTTGACGCCGAACTCCGACATCTCCTCGAACAGCTGCGAGAACCTCTTCACATCCCCGAGGTTCGCGCAAGCATTGAGCACCGCATTGAACGCGCCCGTGTCGGGTTTAGCATCTGACGCAATTGCAACGGATGATCCAGATATCAACGCACGCACACGCCTTGTGACGGAGGAGAAGAGCCGGAGGGCCTCTAGGGGGCCATCGTCGGGGGACGAGGAGAGGCGGCTGGCGACAGCGCTCCATGCCTTGACATGGGGGAGGTAGCCGGATCGGAGCATTGTGCGGAGGAGCGACAGGGCGTAGAGGACGGAGCCCGAGCGGGCGGCGGAGGAGGCGAGGAGGCCGAGGGAATTGGAGTCGAGGCGGTGCAGCTCGTTCTCGTCGCGCAGGCGGCGGACGACGGACTGGGCGCGGGAGAGGGACAGCGGGGTGTTCTGGTAGGAGAGCTGAGCCACGAGGCGGCTGAGGCAGGTGGGGCCCGGGAGGCGCGGGGAGGCGGAGTAGGCGGCGAAGGCTGCCTCCGTCTTGCGGAGGCGGAGGAGGGCGAGGAGGGGGGCGTCGTCGTGGGGAGGGAGGGCATCTCGGCCGTTGACTGGGGCAGCGGTGGATTGGGAGGAGGAGGAGCAGAGGCTGCAGGTGGTGGACCGGGGGCGGAGGTGGTGGGGTCTGGATGGGAGGTCGGGGGAGAGCGGGGGTTTAAGGGGGGTGTTGCTGTGGGCGAAGGTTTGGATGTGGAGAGGGGTGGGGAAGGTGGTCATGGCTGGGATTGGAGCATGCTGCGTGCGGTGGGGGGTGTAGAGCTTCTGGACCTGTTTGCGATTTCAAGGATATGGGATAGGGGAGGGGAGGATGGGTGGAGTGTGGAGGGAATACGTTCCGGTGTTGGGGTCCTTTTGTTTACGGGTGGCTCGAGTATATCCGGGGACATGGGCTTTCGCAGGCCCAGATGATCCCTTCTGTCCTGAAAGGTCTTCGGTCCGTTTTGTTAAGCATCACACGTATATCAGATATATTTATTTCATAATAATAATGTAAGATATGGTTAAAAACAAACTTATAGGTATTATTATAATGGGTATGTGGATATCGATATACATATATATATATATAGGGATATCAAAGTGATATTTTATCTCTATTCATTTTGAAATAGACTAAAATAGATATGCTAGATATGTACAACATGGTTATGATATTTGATTGGATAACATATTTATCCATATATGTTTTCATATCAAAGCTAGTAAGTATAAGGAATATTAAGAAAAATAATTTATGCTAAAAATTAAATAGAATTACAGTTACAAATCAGTTCACAGTTATTATACAGATAATAATGGATATCAAAGTAAAAATCTATTTTAAAATGGATACATATATGAATATATAAAGTATATATTGCAGGGAATTGATACAAATATATCAATACTCTCTTGTAAATTAAAGTTGGTGCACTATTGTAAAAATTCCCCGATTGGTCCGATTAGTAGGTCGGACTAGTCTAGTCAGTGGGGTGACCGATCGAGTATTGACTAATTCTGACTAGGCCAATTAGTCGATTGATTTTTTCTTGGATATTTTTTACCTTTCTAAAAGCAAACTTAATATAATATGCTTAATGTTTTATTTAAATTCAATTACTTCTTTTCTTTCATTATGATAATAAAAAAAATGTAGAAATCTTTGTAAATGTATAAGAATATATGCATAAAAATGATTTATATATTTTTTAAAAAAATCAAAACCGATTAAAGCCCGATTAAATCCGATTAGTCGCCTGATTGTCGATTAATTCTTAGTCATTGACCCAACCGACCGAGTACCGACTACCGATTTTTGCAACTTGAGTTGGTGATATGCTATATCTAAATGAAACGAGCAATGGAAGGGAAACGCTCATTTGTTTCTATAATTTTTAATTCCATTATTGACTCGATGAGTGTCCTTTATGAGACGAGAAGTGCATGGAAACGGAATATCATATGTTAAGCTCCACGAGATAAGATGATTAGTGCAAAACTACGGGGATCATGATGGAGCATGAGGCGAGGTCTAGTTAGAAGAGCGAAAACGGTATTTTTCTCGACGATCCTCATAGGAGGTGATTATTCAGTCTAGAGTCTGAAGGACGTACTCACTGATCTCGATATTAGTGTTTTTTTTGTAATAAGTAGGGAAGTGGATCGTTTGCTTTGCCATGGGCTGCAACAGACTCTGCTGCACGTCCGGGAGTCGCTTGATCTTGATCGAGCGGTTCCCACGAATTTCATACTTTTTGTGGGCTCGGATCATGCGAATTCGTGAAGAACTTTGCAAGAACAATAGTTTCTTCTATAATCTTGAGCAAATTATAGTTATATTTTGTAGTATTGATATTTTAGAGTTGAAAAAATGGAACCCGTCATATTTATTTCTAGGTTCAATTGAAGCTGAAACTAGCCCAGTACCCATTTGACTTCATGAGGATATTTTTACGAACCCAAATTGATGCAATCCCGGTATGATAGTTTGGTTGAAGATGAAAAGATAATTATATCATGTTTGCTTTAAATGAAGTAATGCTTGTCTCTAATGGTTAATGTTTGATGTTAACGGGTCGTGTGGACCGACACCATGGCGATGATGTAAAATTCTGTACCTTCGGGGTGTCTTGTGCGAAATACACGCAAGATATGAGGGGACTTAGCCGTCCTGTTCGTGTCGGCATCATTGGCTCGCTGATTGAATGTCGGCGGTGGCGATCGTGGTGGAGCTCCGGCAAGATTCCGGTGGTGAGCTGGTGTTCTTGATGTCAACTTAAATGATCTACTAAAGTTATTAAAGGTGTCCATACTCAGCCATTCAAGTTAGAATTAATAAGGAAAAAAAAGGACATTTGGTATCTAGATTGCATAGTTCAACCATGGTCCAGTGGTGGGTTCGGTTCAACAAATTCATGAGCTGGTTCAACCGTCAATACATCGATTTCTAATGAACCAACTTTGTAGCTGGTTTTTTTCCTTGAACACGCCTTCTGTACCTTAAGGGCCCGTTCGGTTCGGGAATAAGCAGGAATAAGGATGGAGAATAAAGAGAATAAGGGTCTATTCTCTGTTCGGATGGAGGATAGGAATAATGAGAATAAGGTGAAATAAAGGTAGGTAAGGTGGGATAAAGATATGAATAAGAGTGAAATAAGATGGAATAATGGGAAATAATCGTACCACTGGAAATCGAGGCTTATTCTCCTACCAAACAAGAAGAGTTAAGACTACCTGTCTCGAGCAAACTTGCATGTCTTTGTGCAAACCTCGATGTATTGGAACCCGGTAATTTTTTTTGCATATTTCCCGTTTTTCTTATTGGTGGGCCTTGGTACTGGGCCCATCTTAGATAACCATACCGATGTAATTTTTAGGGTTTGTTTGATTGCAGATGTACACCGGAGTACATCGGTATACTCCTGGTTCCATCCCTTTCAACTTGAGTTAGGATTACTTGTATTGACTTTTTAATTTCTTTGTATAATATTTTTAACTATGTTCAAATAAAATTATTAACATAAAAAATATATTATAATCATTAAAAAGTTAATATAACACATAATTAATGTCACATCACATCACAATTAAATTCCAACCTTGCTAACCCTCCAAACAACTACTATTCACATGGGATACCCCAATCCAACCCAACCAACCCTAAGCATCCAAACCATGTATTAATCTAGCTTATGGTGTTCCAAATGATTAACATTTCATCCATAGTTCTGCCTGTTGCCGGGCGAAAAGAACTACTTTTCCAAATTATCTCTCTTTTCTTCGGGAAGGGGTGGAATATACGGATGCCAGCATGTCATATCTATTTATAAAATCATTATTCATACCAGTTCATTTCTTAAATGGGTAGATTTTAGTAGGTATTCATGTACCCGGCAAATAGTCATGCACCCAATGGATATCCACATATTCGATATAGTAAAATCTTAAGATATTCATAAATAAATAAGGTTTTCACGTGTAAGTTAAACAAAGGGAAATCATTTAGTATAGTAGTACATAAAGATATGCAATGTGTAGGCAATGTTGAGGTTTATACATATTAGGTGTTTAACTCTTTTGGCTCGATACATTTTATTCATTGAAGATACAAATAGGTAGCTGAATATGAATAAAATGATGGAGAAGAGAAAAGTTAGATTTTTATATATGTAAATCAATACCTATTAGGTATGAAATGTATTTGATGAGTTTGACCAAAATGCAAAACATGCGTGCATACACACTTGTGTACACACGCGCAAACACACCCACACCCACCCGCACGCTCGCGTGCACACACGCCAGCACACATGCACACATACGCAATACACAACACACCAAACACACTTTTTTTTATTCGGATTCGATGAATGTACCCACTTCAATGGTTTGGTGCCGTGCGCATAGATACATTTATTTTTTATTCAGATTTGATGAGTGTATCCACTTCAATGGTTTGGTGGTACCACCCAAAAGTGCAGGGTTCAAATCCCTCATTACGGGGGTTGTGTTAGTTAGCCGACAACCTGTATAAAGAATAATCAGAACTTTCAACATGATTTTGAGCAAGAATCCTATACGCGACCCTACTTAAAATGGGAGAATGCTTTACCATTTCATTTTATTCGGGTTTGGAGTAGGTTCGGGTTAGGATACCACAAAGCAACCATAAACCCATATCCATACCCGCATGAGTAGTACATTTAAAAACCAAACCATGTAAAAGTAAATGGAACAGGTTTCGAGTCCCTTAAATGGGACAGGTTCGGGTCTGTACCCAATAGTTACACTCAGATTCACATCCTTAATAGAATAATATTAATAGAATCATAGAAGTACCTAATCCGAAACAATTTTTTAATGCGATAAATAATCCGCCTCCAATTTCTACCATGATTTGGATCTGATAAACTAGTTTCACATCATTTTCTAGATTAAATAGTTAGAGAGATCTTTGATGTTTAGATAAACAAGGTTGCAGAATATCTCACTATCTCGTTATCGCTATGATGGATAGATACCTAATTCCACGATACTGTAATTTGCAAGGACGTATATGAACATATATTCCTTCTCTAACTACTAGGGATGGAAACGGAGTATCCTCGTTTGTTTTTGAATGCGAATACGGATGCAGATAGAGATATTGAAGGATATTAAAACTATCTTACCATATTCTTAAAAAACAGATACGGGTGTAAAAGGGAGACTGATCACATAAGAGTAATGTTAGAAATACTATATAAAATCAATTTAAATATATACGAATTGGATCGAAACACATGATATTTTTTTTAAATATTTTTGTATCATAAAAATTATACAAATATGGTAAATGAACGTATATAACTATGTTATACAAGGTTAAACCGGTCGACAAAAGCATGCAATAATAAATTGCATGACAGAATTCTCACCGATTCATGCCTGTAATTACTGAACATGGAGCAAATTAAATATCAACCTCAATAATATCCATTCAATCTGAGAGTTATTTTATTACAACAGGAGAACAAGGTGAACCGAACGTATAGCCCTAGACATTATAATTCCTATTAGTTGTATTTAGGGATGCAAACGGTTACGGATATATCCGTATCTGATCCGTCACAGTATCCGTTTTATACAGATTTTGACATCCGTATCCGTATCCGTTTTAAAATGGATACGGATATGGATATCATTTTGATATCCATAAACATCCGTATCCGTATCCGTAAATCTGTTTTCGTATATAAATAAAGTTATATATTTATTTTTAACACTATATAACATAATTCTATACCTTCTTTTATCATATTTGTATAATTTTTATGATACAAATACATTTAGTAAATTTATATCATGTGTTTTCCATCCAATTCGTGTATATTTAAGTCGATTTTATAGAGTATTTCTAACGTTACTCGTATGCGATCAATACCCGTTTTATATCCGTACTCGTCTTTTAAGGATATGGTAAGATAATTTTAATATCCGCCAATATCCGTATCCACATACGTATTCAAAAATGGATAAGGATACGGTAATACATATATCCGTATCCGTATCCGACCGTTTACATCTTTAGCTGTATTGCATTGGTGATGGTCTCCCTTCATGTTCCTGTTCTTTCCAAAGCAAAGAACAAGAATAGGACGACCTGCGTTGGATCTGCAGCACCATTCCCCTCCCTCTGCCAACTCACATCGCCGTCCTTTTTATTTGCCTTCACAGCTCATTCACAGCCAATCCGTTAGCTTTGTTGCTGTCCTCCTGTTCTCTCTCTCTCTCTCTACTGGTCAGTCAAACATTAGAATATGACCGAGCCAGTTTGTTATCTCTGCAGCATCAAATGGGGCATATGATGGCATCCATCTCTCTCGCTGCCAGTCCTGTCTCAAGCTTTGCCTCGGTGCACTACAGTTGTCCACGTTATATGGGTTGGACGTGGGGTATGCTATCATCCCTATTCTTGGGCAAAATGCAGAGATAATCGCAGCACATTTGTGCATAGATAGGCAGAGGTGTATGCATTTATATGTGTATAATCCAAACTCTAATATTATACACAAATCTCATGTTTTTTTTCACTCTAATCCTTACTTCCACTCTTGTTAACTTTTTGATATATATTTTGGCACACGATTTACCCATCTCCTTAATGGTAATGAACGTGTATAACCCAAACTCAATCAGAGAGCACAACCACATGAGAATTTGCAGTATCGGTGGAAGTAGGGTGGAGCATTGGGCAAGGCCGACCTAGACCCGATCCTGACCCGACCCGCAAAAGTCCAGATCCGGCCCGAACCCGATGTACAAATGGGCCGACTTCGGGTCTCCATTTTTCAAAAATATTATGCTCGGGTCGGGCCGGGCCCGAACCCGAACTACAAATGGGCCGGACCCGGATCCTCATATTTCAAAATATCATATTGGAACTAAATTAGGGGACACGGATTTATAGTCACAAATCACAATACATCCAATATTTCCTTCATCCATCAATAGTAATATTATATCGCAACAATACATCCAATATCCATGTGTTATGGATGAATTATATCCATAACAATAAATTAGAATCAAAGTGCAACTTCATGGAATCAAAATAAGTGCGGGTTGAGCCCGAGCTTGACTCGAACCCGAGCCCGATCCCACGGCCTTAGGTCGGGTCTGGGTCCTCAGTTTGCTGAAAAAAGCGGGGTGGAGAATTGAGCTCGACCCGGCCCAACCCGGAAAAGCCCGTCCCGAGCCCATCAGTTTTCCGTGGGCCTTGGGCCGGGACGAGGCCCTCTTTTTTCAGCAAACTGAGGACCCGGGTCCGGTCCAAGGTCGCAGGATCGGGCTCAGGTTCAGGCTGGGCTCAACCCACACTTATTTTGATTCCATGAAGTTGCACTTTGATTCCAATTTATTGTTATGGATATAATTCATCCATAACACATGAATATTGGATGTATTGTTACGATATAATATTACTATTGATGGATGAAGGAAATATTGGATGTATTGTGACTATAAATCCGTGTCCCCTAATTTAGTTTTTATATGATATTTTGAAATATGAGCGGGCCAGCCCATATGTACTTCGGGTTCGGGACCGGCTCGGCCCGAGCATAATATTTTTGAAAAATGGAGACCCGAGCCCGGCCCATTTGTACATCGGGTTCGGGCCGAGCCCGGGCTTTTGCGGGTCGAGATGTACATCGGGTCCGGGCCGGCCCGGTCCAATGCTCCATCCTAGGTGGAGGGGCTCGAGGGGAGATGACAGTGGAGATGGTGGTGCAATGTTGAACGAAGAATTGAGAGGATGTGTTGAGTGAGTCATCCCGAGGGATTTCGATGAGCCGAGGAAGAGAAGTTGGGTTGTCAAGTAAGGATGGAAGGGTTGGTTTTGAAGCGGATGTCGTCGATAATCCACGCCTCATCCGCAGGTACCAGTGGAAACACATTAGGATCACTTGCGGGTAAGGTATTCGATCAGTATGATCTGAATGGATGCGCGAAAATTTCTTACCTTGTACCTGAAACCTCTTACCATGAACACCCTAACCAAGTGGTCTCGTGTGAAAAACGAGGATTTATATGGGCAAGTAGCAAACAAGTTCTCCTGCTCCCAAGAAAAAACAACAGCCTTCTTGGAAGAATGGAGCTTCACTTCTCGACCTGAGAGGAACCCACCAATGGAGAGTTAGTTAAGCATGCAGGGGCTCTCGGTCTGGGACACTGCGCAGATCTGAGATTTGTGCCATCTGCTGCAAAGCTACAAAGGCATACGCTGCAGCACAGGACAGAGTCCCTTCTGCAGTGCACCATCAAGAGCACGGCGTCGTCTATGCAGAACTACAAAGGCTTGGTTTTGGGGGGAAGGTTACAAAGCACGCCAAAACAAAAACCATAAGGCAGCAACAGAAATTAAAAACTGTAAAATAGCCTATCCGTATCATGCAAAAATTGCCATATTATATCCTATCAATATTTGCTATTCTTTTAAAATATCAATAAAAAACGTCAACAATCGTTAAAAATAGTTATCTATATTATGCTATTTTTCTAAAGGGTAAAATGGGGTTGCTCCCATGGGGGAGCTAACTTCTCCTCACGCCATTTCGCCCATTTTTTTTATTTTCTTTTGAAAATTTCTTCTGTGGATTTTCATCAATATATCCCTATATTATGTCATTAAAATTTCGTGTGAAACAGAGATTCGTACGGCCTCCATTCAGACGGGGTCGATTTTAGCAATTCTGTTACCGTTAAAAAATGGCTGTCTAGATGGAGTCCTAGGAGCTTCTGTTTCACACGAAATTTAATGACATAATATAGGGATATATTGATGAAAATCCACAGAAGAAATTTTCAAAAAAAATAAAAAAATAGACGAAATGGCGTGAGGAGCCAAGTTAGCTCCCCCATGGGAGCAACCCCATTTTACCCTTTTTTAAATATCAATAAAACGTCAACAATCGTTAAACATAATTATATTTTAGATTTTGTATCTTAATAAGTATTTTTCCTTTAACTATTTAGTTGATAACTAAATAATTGTTTTGATCAAGTTATTTCGTCGTATTCTTTGACCAACAAAATTACTTTAATTCTTTTTTACGTAATAACTAAATAATAGTTTTGATTCCGTTATTTGGTCACATTATTTAACCAACAAAATTAAAAGATAGCACTAATTAATAATAATAGTAAATATTAATAATAACTGAGTCCTTTCTTCAAAAAGATAAAAATTGTTGAATCGAAAACTATAATAATTCTGTTCATTGTCGCGAGCTTCCAGGTTTTAAATACAGACATGATCTTGTCAGAGATGTTCTATGTGATATACTCAGACATGCAGGTGTTGCTTCAAAAAAAGAAGCACCGGTGAATTTCTTAACTGATCCACAAGAGGGGAGATCGACACTTAGACCGGCAGATGTTTTGATATTTGGATGGGTTGGAGGAAAGCATGCATGTGTTGATTTGACTGGAGTGTCTCCATTGGTGGGTCCGGTAAAGAGTGATTTTGTTACGGGGTGCGCTGCACAAAAAGCTGCCTTAGCTAAAGTGGCTAAGCATGAGAAGGCCTGCATGGACAATCAACATATTTTCATCCCCTTTGGTTTTGATACATTTGGGTTCTTGGCAAGTGAAGCGGTGGAGCTTCTTAAGAGGATTCAAAAAATCATGCATAGCAATGTTATGGTTCCCAAGTCTATGAATGTTGTATTTCGAAGAATTGGATTTACCATTCAAAAGGGATTGGCGGCGCAGCTTGTTGCCCGTCTCCCATCAATTTCTATGTAACCTGGTTTTGGAATAAGCATATTGAATGATCCAAATTTTCAATAATTACTGAAAAAGTATGTGAATTCATGAGTAGTGCTACTCCTGTTGCAGCTGACCTTTGGTTGAGAAAGGTTAAGAAGGAATTTGGCACGAGAAAGGTTAAGAAGGAATTTGGCACGATGAATGTTTTGGAGAAGCAAAGTGGTTTTATACATACTATTTGGTAGGATACTTGAATGAGTAATCATACTTTAGGATACTTGAATGAGTAATCATACTTTGACTAAGGAGATTCAAGTGGATAAGATTGATTGGCTTTAAAGAAAATGAGTGGCTAGTTTGTTTATTTTTTTCAGCTTCCTACATCAGTCAAAATACCGCATCCTTCATGCACGGGCTATAGCGAATCCTGACAAGGGTCAAGATTTGGGTTGGAAAAATTAAGACCTGACCCACCTATCCAAAAGGATAGTTAAGTTGCAGAAGGCATATATATCTGGGAGATAAGGGTGTCTACCTAGGGTAACATGTTTACCCCTAGGGTAACCCGTTTACCTCCTTTTTTCGTGGGTCATGCCTGGGTTGGATTTCCATCACAAATCAATGTAACATCACATCACATTCCTTATTCCAACCCTCTACCAACCCTCATAATCATCCAAATAGCTACTATTCACAGAAGGCTACCTCAACCCACCTCAAGCCTTCAACCAAACGAGCCCATACAGTTGTCTCTTCACGTACACATTTTAACTCTATTGGAATCTACGAGTAGTCGTGATTTCTTGCTTCAATTGATTTCAGGCTCCGGTCTTACTTTGAGATATGAGAATGTTCCCTTGCCTCTCACTTAGAATTGAGATAGCATCATCATAGGGTTTACCCGCTCAAGATCTTGTCTGCTACTGCAGGCTTGTTGTAGACAATAGGAAATCCCCGACCCTCAGTAGCGAGGGAGAAAGTTGGGGGCATTGAAGTAGGTGAAGCAAGCGATTTTAACCACTGATGATGTGATTCCAAGAGCCGAATGAGAATGATTACCACACAGTGTCAAAGAGTCTTAATTAAGACTAGTGCTTTATGCTTGTGGAAGGCTAAGCTATATATACAAGTTGAGCTATACTGTACTAAGGTAACAAACTCGAGTAGACAATTACTCCACAAGCGTTGTTTCAATGCAAAGAAAGGCGACTTGCACATGAATCATAAACTATTATAGTTCAACTTTCCCGAACCTAATGACAAGAGTCTAAGTACATGTGTGATTCATGTAGAGCTGCAAGAAGCGATATAACAATAAAGTAGTTTTTGTGGGTTATGTAGATGAAAGGAGAGGAGTCACCTACACGAGTACACCGGTTTTTTTTTAAATTAGTGGGTTTTTTCAGAGGAAAAAATGGCCTCAAATCATTGTCCCCTGAATATATAGTGAAAGCAAAGATTTATGGAAATTGAAAATATCTCCCACGAGACTGGAGAGATTTGGACATGATTACACCTCGAGACTGACACAGATACCTTCCTTAAAACTCATGGGATGACCATATAACTCCCCTTTGCATCTCTCACATCCTCATCCTTCCTTCTATTGATCCTCTACCTTTCATCTTCTTCTCCACAGAGACAATAGGATGAGGACATCTCCATTGGTGAATAGTGGATCTCGAATGCTTTATAAGCGCCTCTTTTTCTAGATTAGGGAATAGATTCGTCGTGCATGCGAGAGTGGAAAATGCAATGCCATGATCAAGGCTATGCGTAAGCATATCTTGCATGTAGGTCACAATTTCAAACATTCTACTTGTCATGTTTTCATGCCTAGCAGTATGTGGAGATGCTCGGGTTTTGACATCAACATTGGTTTACATCAAGGTTCAAATTTGAGTCTTTTTTTTACTTTGATTATGGACGATTTGACAAGTCACATTCAGGATGAGATACCTTGGTGTATATTATGTGTTGATGATATTATGTTGATTGATGAGACTAGAAATGGAGTAAATGAGAAGCTTGAGTTCTGGAGACATGCATTAGAAACTAAAAGATTTTGTATAAGTAGGGATAAGACTGAATATATGGAGTGCACTTTTGATGAAAGTAATGATGAAGGAATCAAGGTGAAGATTGATGATGATAACATTCAGAAGAGAGATTCTTTTAGATATCCAGGATCTATTTTACAACATGATGGGGAAATTGATGGAGATGTTACTAATAGAATAAATGCAAGCTAGCTGAAGTGGAGAGGAGCCTCTGCTATTCTCCATGATAAGAAAATTCCTTTAAAAATCAAAGGAAAGTTTTACAATGCAACAGTGAGACCTGCTATGCTCTATGGATCTGCATGTTGGCTTCTGAACTATAGACGTGTGTAGAGAATGGAAGTAGCAGAAATGAAAATGCTAAGGTGGATGTGTGGACACACACGTAATAATTGTATTCGGAATGATGCAATCGGAATGAAAGTTGGTGTAGCTCCGATCGAGGATAAGATGCAAGAAAATCGCTTAAGGTGGTTTGGCCACTTGCAAAGGAGGTAGCTGATGCCCCGTTAGGAGATGCGAGTTTTGGGATGTTGAGCCGGCTAAGAGAGGGTGAGGAAGGCTCAAGAAGTGTTGGAATGAGACTATACGAAGGGATCTTAGTTTTTTGGATCTAAGACTGAGAATTATCCAAGATAGATCTGAATGGAGGCAAAGAATCCATGTAGCAGACCCTACTTAATGTGGGGAAAGGCTTTATTGTTGTTGTATGTCGGATTTGTTCTCATCCATGTGATCATTTAGTGTTATTATCTAGCATATTCTAGTTCTATATTTTTTTATATGTTTGGTCGTTCTTGTGTTAAGAACATGAAAGACCAAGGCATGCATTACATCGATAGGGTGGTTGTGAATCGAGTGGGCCAATTAACTTAATAACATGATCGATCCATTGGAACTTCTTTTTGATAGGTGATGGGCATAGCTTTAGAGATGGATCAACCCTATGTTCTTATATGGTATTGTTAGACCAATATATTTGCATGATCAATCAAGCTGTATTACATTAACATGTGATCAATTAGTTGTTTCGAGTTATCGGTGACATGTAATCTTGGGAAATAGGGTTGATAGAGGAAACTAAAAAAATGAACAACATGATTGAAAAGTGATTGATCAGATTGTATAAGAGAAGCGATTAAAGAGTGATTGGATTAGTACACATAATATATGACAATGGAATCCTAAATTGTGAGTAGAGGTGATCGATCAACGCCACCTGGTTGATCGATCACAAAAGAGGACACAATTGAAATAATGAACTAGAGTGACCCATCACTTGTGTTTTCTAGGCTAGACAATAGTCATGATTGATCGTTCGAACTCTACTAATGATCTATCAGTGGAAATTTATACACATTATGAAAATGAATTGTGGGGATTAAACCTTGTGTTCTATAGATGCTTCAAGTTATTATAAGAATATTGAGTGGATTATGTTTAGCATGAAAAAAAGGTGCTTTACATAAATTGTCAACCAAGATGGATGGATGAGAAACCTAATGCATTATGTGCTTTACAGGATACCTACGGGTATGGTTTAAATCAAAGTATGAAATGATAATGGAATGGATTGCAACTTGTTGGTCTTGGATATTTATTTATTTATTATTAAAATCCATTATTAAGTGTCAAGATTAAATACTTTTGAGTAAGTATAATAATGGAATGGATTACAAATGATGGTATACATCCTTGTGGTCCAACTAAACTGATATTGAGCCAACCACACTCGAGGGATTTCACAAAGTATGCTAAAGTGGATGGGTAGTAGGTACTCTAAAGAGTTTTTGATGATGCACATTGCCTTTACCTTATGGACATTTAATTGTATAGGTTGTGTTCTGCATGAAAATCCAACATGATCAGTTGAGCATAAGACTGAGGCTAGAGTGCATAGTGTCGCAGCTTGGGAGCACTAATGATATTGAAGTCTGGCACTACTTCTGTTAGTTCCCCTTTCAACTCAAGTTGTTGTGATAAAGAGAATATTGTTCCATATCTTGTCATGTAAACTTTTATTATGTGCTATGTAGTGCAGGTTGTTTATGATTGTTGTTGGGTAGCAATGAATGAGTATTGAGATTCTTTTCCATAAAGGCAATGCCTTACAACTGGTTTTGAGACGAGTTATCATACTACCCGTTAGGGAATAGATTGTGCAACAGTTAGATGCAATAATGGCAATCATGCGGTATACGCAATAAAGGTAGATTGCTTTAGATGTGTGTTTCTCGAGGGCTCGGTATGAGGGTGGATTTGGCTCTAGTTGCGATAATGGCGATGAACTACAGCCCGCTTCCACCTCTTTCTCCTCCTCTGTTTTGATAGCAGGATATCTTTGAAGTATTGTAAGGAGGTCTCCGAGTTCTTGGGAAATCTGAGCCTATCCAAGGAGAACACTGGTTGAAGCATGTGGAGAAGGTCTTCTACATTTTACATGTGCCATTGTGAATGTCTAATGGTTTTCTTCAATCAAAGATAGATATAATAGTAAATTTCAGGATCAAAAGTTAAGTCATTCCTTTAACCAAAGAGCTACAGATCATTGTTGTCTATAGAGGGAATTAATTATTTTAGTTTGCAGTTGATTTAACTTCTTAAGCCATCCTTTACATGAGTAATCACACTAAAATCTGATCTATTATATTTTCTCACTTCTTAAATCAACTATCAATTAAGTTTTTTTGCTCAACTTGTTGTGCTTTATAATATAAGTTTGTCTAGTAATTAAACTCAATAATTTGAGTTGTTCTATTTTATCTTTTTACCCTTTAGTAAACAATAACATTTTTTAATTTCTTTAGATATTTTATCTCAAATTTTTTTCTTACATATGGCTTCTTTTTAGTTAATCAACTTGACTGGGAATGATGCGATTAGAAGGAAAGTTGTGTAGCTCCGATAAAGGATAACATGAGAGAAAATTGCTTAAGATAGTTTGACCATTTGCAAAGGAGTTCAGATGATGTACCAATTACAAGATGCGAGAAATATGATGTCAAGCTGGCTAAGAGATGTTGAGAAAGGCTCAAGTAGTGTTGGAATAAGACTATCGAAGAGATCGTAGTTGTTTGGACCTAAGCTCGAGAATAACTCAATATAGATCTGAATGGGGACAAAGAATCCATGTAACTGACCCTACATAATGTGACAAGCTTTGTTATTGTTATTATGAGTTTATGATATATCTTATAATTTTTTTGCTAGTTATTTTATATATTTGTTGTCTAAGGTAGTCTGAACATGTGCAAGTCACGTGCTACAATTTGCAGCTTCAACAAGTTAGCACAATAGCCTTGCAAGAGGGGAACCAAAGGATCAATAAAAGTATTTGAAGATAACTGCTTAGAACAAGTTCCTATTTATTTTTAAGTTCATATATGATCCAAATTAGCTATGTTTGGAAAGAAATAATCCATGCAAACAACCACACTTAAAGTGGGAAAAAAATGCTAAATGAATATAAATCGCGAACGACAAGTTA
Source organism: Ottelia alismoides (assembly GCA_037367405.1). Taxonomy (NCBI): domain Eukaryota; kingdom Viridiplantae; phylum Streptophyta; class Magnoliopsida; order Alismatales; family Hydrocharitaceae; genus Ottelia; species Ottelia alismoides. Next base: position 617,700 of record JAZKJV010002039.1, on the reverse strand, counting down.
TAAAAGGACGAGGCTGACACGAGGTTCATCATCCTAGGTTTCATATAGATCAGATTTCGCACAAAAAATTTGGCATAGAGCTCTATCATGTTCATTGGCCTTCCTTTCAATTAGGTATCCAACCCAATCCATACTGCATAAAATTGGAATACATATAAATATAGATAACATATATGTTTGTTATACAGTGTAATGGTCTAAAAATACAAATATAATTTATTCAATATTATAAACAATTGGAAGAATAAAATTACTGCTTCTCCATAGACCAGTCTGATCTCGACCTAGGCCGGGGTCATTGGATCGGGCCGAGCTCTGGATAATGGGGTTTAGAAACTCGGCCCGGTCCATAACCGGTCTAGTCCTAACCTTTAATAATCACTAAAATAATATAAAATGGAGTAAAATGTATAGATAAAATAAGGAAAAAATGGGGCTGCCCCCGTCCTATTTTTCGTCGATTTTTTTTATTTTTTTTAAAATATCACCATGTATATTCATCCATATATCCTTTCTATATGCCATTCGAATTTCATCAGAAACAGAGACTCCTACGGTCTCCATCCAGACAATCATTTTTTAACGGTAACATGATTTTTTAAATCAACATCCGGTAACATGATTTTTTAAATCAACATCATCTGGATGGAGGCCGTAGGAGTCTCTGTTTCTGACGAAATTCGAATGACATATAAGAGGAATATAGGATGGATATACATGATGATATTTTTCAAAAAAAAAAAATAAAAAAATTGCGAAAATGAGGTGGAGGCAGCGAGAAGCAGCCACATATAACCCATAAAATAAAAAAGAAATTTTATGGGGAGCATAGACGGGGCCTCTTACCATCATGCACGTTGTTGGCAGAAGCTAAAAGCAAAACTACACAGCCTGTCCCTCTCTGTTCCCCTCCCCCCCTTAAAATATACCATTAAACAGAACCCCATCTCCCCTTCCATCTCCCAAAACCCACCATCATTCTCCCACCACTTGCTCTTCTCCCTCATCCTCAAGCTCCCCCATCTCTCCACCACCTCTCTCTCTCTCTATTTAAGAAGCAGGCAGCAACAGAAGCAGCGGAGAGGAGGAGGAGATGAGCATGGGTCAATTCGGGGACACCAGCCTGACCAAGGTGTTCGTGGGGGGGCTCGCGTGGGAGACCCAGAAGGAGGCCCTCAAGGAGCACTTTGACCGCCACGGGGAGATCCTCGAGGCCGTCATCATCTCCGACAAAGCCACCGGCAGATCCAAGGGCTACGGATTCGTAAGTCTGTTGACCGTTGACGCTTCCCGGTGTTTCCAGACGTGAGGTCAACTTACCGACCCCGTTCTCGCAGGTGACGTTTAAGGAGCCCGAGGCCGCGAGGAAGGCTTGCGAGGACCCCTCGCCGGTGATCAATGGCCGAAGGGCAAACTGCAACCTCGCGTCCGTCGGGGCACGCCGCGGACGGGGCTCGCCCACCGCGACTCCCGCCCCGCTGCACCACCAGCCTCATGGTACCATTCCTGGCCCCGTGTTCACGCTCAATTATATTGCCAGATCGCAAATCTAAATGCATTGTTGAGTTGCGACTGCATGTGCATGTTAGTTCATCCCTATACGTCGTCGGCTTTCTACTCGAGATGCCAATTTAATCTGCTAATGTAAACGAAGTGTAAAAGTACTTATTTGTGGTTTGTTCAATGATTTACGAAGATATATAATCTATAAAACGAACTCTAGATCTGATCGATTTTGAGTTCGTTTGTGCAGGTATGGCGATGCCGATGACGAAGGCGGTGACGGCACCGCCACCGCCCGCGAGCCCCGGTCACTGGGTCTACCCACCACCTCACGGAGGACGGTATCCATCTCCCTTCCACCAGCAGCAGCAGTATCATGGCGGCATTCCCTTCTACGCGGCATATGGGTAAACAACCGTCACTGATCTCTTCTGTAATTAGATATTTGAAGTGGGACAGCGCCAGCTAAAGAAGGGTAAGGGGCAACTCCGAGTGGATCTTAATGCCACAGTTGTCGTGATACTTAGGGCATGTGATGTGCTTCCAGTTTCAGCACCTTCTGCTCAGTGGGAGGGCCCGGATTCCTCTCAGGTTTGACCGTAGTCAGAGCACAGTTTGATTCAATATGCCAGCACTTATGAGATCGGACGGTCCAGATCATTTTCTAATCTGTATGATCGGTATGTGAAATGATCTGGACCGTCTGATCTTTAATTGAGCAGTCTCCCAGTGTTGACCACAGCAGGGGATCTCATCTCGGAAAAAGGGTTTGTTGAGAGTGACCCTCTTTTTGGGAGGCGGACTGGGTGGTGTCCCTGCTGTGATGACGATACGGTTCACACGATTTTATACGGGTATGTATGGCTATCGAGCTTAACGAGCCGAGTCAGGACTTGAGTTGAGCCCTTTATCGAGTCCGAGCCTCTTATCGAGCCTGGTCTGGGCTCGAGCCTATTCAAACTCGTTAGGAAAATAGGTGTTTTTTTGGTGAAAAATGTTTAGCCAGACTCGAACTCAAGACCTCCTATTTAAAGATCGTCCATCTTACCAATCGGCCACCATCCAAATTGTATATAAAAGTTAAATTATAATATATATTGTAATATTCTGCTTGTTAATAAAAAAGAAAAAAATACTAAATATCTAACTATAACCTAGATTAACTTAGATAAAAGGTAGAAAATCCAAGTCTACAACATAGTCCACCCAACATTGTTGTTACATAAACAACATAAACAAATAATCCACCATTAACAATGTTGCAAAACTAATACAAATAAAAAAAACATTGTAGTTTCAGAAATAGAATATATATATATATATATATTCCTTATCGAGCCCGTTATTGAGTTATCGAGCTGAGCAGGGTTCGGCTCGGGCTCAACACGATAAGCTATCAAGCCCAAAAATCTGGCTCATGCTCGACTCAATAGCTTAATGAGCCAAGTTCACGAGCCCTTATCGAGCCGAGCTCGAGCCTGGCTCATCGAGCCATGACTCAATAGCCAGCCCTAGATATGAACCTAAAAAAAATGTAAAATTGTACGAACCGCTTGATCGTAATCGAGCGACGCACACAGTTATTGCAGAATCTGTTGCATTTCGGCCTACAACAAACGATCCTCTCTACTCTTTTTTTATAGCTAAGCTTTGAATCGTTATATATCAGGGAGGTTGGATTATCTGACCATTTAAGAATGTTCGAATTGGATAATTTTTTTCTGAATATTTTCCTCCTTTCTCGTTAACCATTTTTTAGTCTCTCTTCTAGTTTGCTTAATATGTTCTAATATTTAGTTATTTTTGGTCTAATGGACTATTAGTTTAAACATTGGCAACAATCATTAGTTTAATCGTCGTGATGGTTTTTTTTCATCCCTACAGGTACTCTCCGTATGTGGCGGATGTGAACTACAATGCGGTAAGTACCTCGCAAATTCTTTCCGGCAATATTATACTTAATTTTTCTGAGTTTGATTAATAAATTATTTCTATTTCACTCCGATATGTTAAAAGAATTCAAAATGGATTTTTGTTCAAGAATGAAAATCTTATCGTTCATATCTGACTCATGAATACCGCAGAAGCTGAGCCACACGGGCGGCGGCATGCATTACATGCACGGCCACTTCCCGCACTCGTCGTACCCGACGACTCAGGGAGGGATGTTGCACCCCAATGCCATGCTCCCCTTCTACCCAATCTACCACTACAACCATCACCCTCACACCATGGGAGTTCCGACGCACTTCTTCCCTCACCCTGACGCAACGCGCATTGCGGCTGTCCCTGCCATCATCTCCAAGCCCGTCGCAGGTATCATCGCCTTGTGTAATACTCTCGCATTCTTTCTCGATGCTTTTGCCATGTAGCATGACTTGCGACTCTTACATGTATAGCTCGTCCGACGGTGGAGCAGATCACCGGATGAAAGAAGAAAAAAGGAAAGCGAAGTCGAGAAAAAAGGCGCCTATTAGGGGATCATGTTATATGTTTTTTGTGGATAATTCCCTATTAGAAGGACAAATGTATTCATTTATTATCATCTTCTAACCAAAATTTTGCATCATGGTGATGCAGGAATATGTAACTAGGGCAAGTTCTGCCAAGTTTACCAAATATTTCATGGTAAACTTTCTCTAAGAAGAAGATATTATGGACTTTTGGGAATATTTTCCCACTCATATTAGTTGCCCAAGCAAGTTGCAATTCTGATGTATTGTCCCCTATCAATTATTATTTTTTTCCAGATCCATAACCAAAAGTCTTGTGCGTAAATTCAATATATATATTTATACTTTGCCCCTCAATCATCAAAGCTGTAAGAGTAAATTACACAAAAGTTCCTGCACATTACACCAATTTTCAATGTCGTATCTGAACTTTAAAAAGGTAACAATGTGCTACTTGATCTTTAAGATTTTTTGCAATTTAAGGCTAGAGTAGAAAGATAAAAAAGACCAACTAAATATTGTTAGTTGTGGATCATATTAGAATAAATCTTAAAGATCGAGTATTATACTATAATTTTATAATGTTTAGATATGACATTGATTGCAACACCACAAACATATTAGGGTTCAATGGGGCTGCCCTTGGGAGTAGCCGTGTTGGCTGTCTCTGCCCTATTTTTTTGACTTATTTTTCAAAAATAAAGCTATATAATTTCATCACTATATCCTTCTAAAAGGTCATTCCAATTTTGTTAGAAACATGGATTCATATGCCCTTCATCTAGAACAAGTCGATTACAACAATTCTAAGATTCTTAAAATAACTTGTTCTAGACAGAAGGCATAGGAGTTTCTTTTTTTGATGAAATAGGAATGCCATATTTTATGGATACAGTGATGGAAATACATGGCTTTATTTTTGATAAAAAAATAAAAAAACATCGGAAAATAGGACGGGGGAAGCCATCTTGGCTACTTGGGGGGGGGGGGGGAGGGGGGGCAGTCCCATTTTTTCCAACATGTTACCATATTTAGTAATCACGGTGGTAGTGGGTTAAGCATTTTGGGCTGTGATAAGGCTTCAGTTGGGCCCCAAGCCAACAACTTATCTGGACTAGTTTTCCACAGTAACGGATCAGGTTTAGTGCCCATTATGTTGCATTGAAACTTTTTGTATAATTATGTAATTTAATCTTTGAGTTAAACGCCACAAAAATTCCTATGGGAGAGAAGGAGGGTGAGCTTAAGAACATATAGGTCCCTCGACAAAAGGATCATAATTCAAAACTTAATTGCAGTTATCATTTCCGCATAAAATAGATCACATGATACCCATTTCCCGTCACCAAGTTAACAGATAACAAGACAAAAAGCACATAACCTAATGAGTAATTTGTTGGTGTCGCATGAAGTAGGCAACTAAGTCAATTTGATCATCTATCTCTTAAGAACATAAATAAGCATTCAAATGATTTAAGCAAGTAGTTGATGCGACGCTCAACCCTGCTAGCTCATGAGACGGAATGTGATGCTTATTTCGTCTATCTTGATAGAGCGGATCCTCTGCAATACTGTAGAAGTATGCCGTAAAGGCTCACCAAGCCGGAACCGCTCGATCGAGAGGTTCACACGGTAAGGGCTCAGAAAAACTCGGATTTCGTGTGAACTGCTCGATCTTGATCGAGCATCTCTGGCTTGGTGAGCTTTTACAGCATACCTTTGCAGTACTGCAAAAGATCTGCTCTCCCATCTTGATTCTGCCCATGATCTTTGATAGTCAACATATCATAATCACATACAACGTATTAATACAAAGGATATAAATGCATCCACATTTATAGGGTAATTATATATATATATATATAAGGAAACTAGAGTACAATCAGATTTGTACATGATTCGGATTTTAGCTTAATCAATGTCCAATACAACAATATGAATTTTTGTTTTTTTTTCGAATCCAATCCAATCCATCAAATATCAAAATACAATCCAATCTATTGGATTACGGATTGGTTCAGATTTTTACATTTAAATTTCCTCCTTCAATAGTCTACTCTCACACTAGCCATCAAACATTCAAGTAATGACTTGAAACCCGATAATATGAATAGATGTAAAGAAAAGAAAAGAAAAACCATGTAATGAAACAAAAGTTGAAGAATTCCATTAATCCATTATAAATAGTTGAAGGCCACACAATCAAACTAAAGGATTATATTGAATTCGAAATTTAAGGTTTTAAATAAATAATGTATTAATTTATTTTTAACAATTGATTTTCACCAAATGATTTAAATAAGAACAATATAAGTTATCAAATAAGGATACAAAGACAAGTTAGAAATATAAAAAATGAGATATTTATGATCGAATATTGATGAAGTCCATGATTAATTAATTTAGAATGTTAAGCTATGACAACGCCCAACCACTCACAATAACTTCCTTTAAGGCTCTATTTTATACTATTAGTAAATGAGAATAATAGAACATTCATACTCGATTGAATATGCAAGACAAAACTAACTTAAATATATCCCACTTAAATATATCCCACAAATTAGGCACCATGCCTCTTATATAAAATGGACTCGAAATATAATTTATTTGTAAGATTATATCGGTAGTAGAAAAATGCAAATTCCATGGAAAATATGAATAAACAATATATGTCAAACAAAAATAAAAATTGAAGCAATGCTTATTTCTTCTTAGATATGTATGACGTATTTGATTATGTAACTTATTCAATTTTATCCTTATAATAAGGTTGCAAGCTAGAGAAAGTAAAAAGCTAAGAACTAAAAGGATCAAAAATATCTAATAAATTACCAGGCAACTATCCCAAATATATTTTCTTTTAATGAAGACCAGGGCAACATACGGAGACCAAATGTATCACGTGGGAAGGGATAACATCATTTGAGATGGGCGGCGACATCACAATGAAGTAGGCAGTGGTGTTGTACTAAAGGAGAATAACACTGTGCAAGAGGGACACACCATCGAAATGGACTGAGAAGGAATTGGGATGAATATTGATGATAAATAGTGAAATGACAAAGAGGGAACTGAGAGGAGAATAATTGAACATGGATTATAATTTTACAAGTTATAGTCATACTTTATTATTTTGAAGATTTAACATTTGTCTTTCAAGAGAGAAAGAAGGTTGATATCTAGAGGACTTATATCCAAGACTAATATGGAAAAAAACAACACGAATGACATTGATTATGTCCTTACATGGAATTTTGAATAGGTATACACAGATTATATATATAAATGTACACATGTAAGTTTGTAAATGTGTGTATTTATGTGTGTATGTATTTATACGTGCACGCGTGTTAACGGATTAACAGATTGGATTGAATTTTGGTAAAGATCAGATCCAATCCATACTTTAACGGATTTCAGAAATTCCAATCCGATCCATTCTATTAGAATGATAAAACCAAACCAATCCAATAGCATCAGATTGGATCGGATTACGGATTTTATCCAATCCATGTGCACCCCTAAGTGCAATCATCAGAAAATGATATCCTAAAATTAAAGTACAATTAACATAAAATAATATCCTATAAAATATTATTTTTCTCTTTGAAAAAAATACCTACTAAAGCAAATGTTAAAACAACTGCAAAAGCTCTCATAGTAGCTAAAATCTACAAGCTACTCAAAAACCACGTCTCATACGGAAGTATATTGCAAAACTCTAATCACAACCATTAAAATTGCGACAGTTGCTTAGCTACACCTATTAGATTTCAACACAAGAGAATGACGTCAGCAAATTGTGCATTATATATAACTGTGACTGTAATAGATGAAAAAAGGCTGTGTGTGTACAAGAACATACACTTTGATGATGGTGTTCACTCTCAACCTTACACATGGACAACTCTGATAGGTTGAGCACGCTCAATTCGATACTACCATAGAGTTAAGTTCATGTCTAAGTGCAAACTATAGGGAGGCAACTGAATCATTTGAAAGAATTGGCTACATATATGGTTAGACATCTTTGGAAGCATCTCCCTTGTGTGCATATCCTGCTTTTTATACTAATAGTTTAAAATCAAAACCTTTCAAAATCTTTAAGGCTTTTCAAAAAATTAAATACGTTCTCAATGTTGTAAATTATTTTTCAACAATTTCAAATCCTCCTCCAACAAGACTTCAATCTCCTAATATGCCTAAAAAATACTAACTTAATTATCTAAGCTGCAAATTTTGATCATAGTCCACCTTCACTAGAGTTAATTGGATATAATATTGTTCGACTCAATAAGGACGGCACATACGTTGAATCTTAAAAAATCTTGAGTACTAAGGATGCATATAATTGGCAGATTAAAAGCATAACTAGAGTCAATATTTCCAGACGTAATTTAGGGATAATATTTAGATTCAAAGGAACGGTATTCCATATAGCTTAAGTGAATTATCCTTATCTCTTCGTATTTGATTTAATGACATAAATAGAGCATTGATTTTCCATATAGCTTTTATTTTTCAAACATCATAGATCGAAGTAATCCTAACAATCCTTCCCATGATTTTAATCAGCACCATTAAATAGAAGTCTCACGGTATCGATAGTCATCTACCTCAAGGATCTTAATCTGATTGACATCTAAAGTCAATATATCACTTATATCAAATGATTAATCATGATCATCCCACACATTTCAAGTAGAGACTCCAACTACTAGATGCCACCTTCTGAGTTACTTCCTCACGTGCAACTCAACCACTTTACAACAATGCTTCAATCGATGCCAAAGACTTTGCATACATTGGATCATACACTAAGGGCCCGTTCGGCACCCCCCACATGCCCCTCTCTCCTCGTGGGCCCCACTTTATTCTTTTTTAAAAAAATTAAATAAATCAATTTTACATCATCAATCCTATCAAAAAATAATATACTATACCATCATATCATATAAAAATTATAAACTACTCCACTTATACTCACTTTTCCAAACTTCAATACAATCACATCACAATAACTACTCACTTTTTCAAACTTCAATACAATCATATCACTCCAAACCCACTTCAATACAATCATATCACTCCAAACTCACTTCTAACCCACACCCAGTTTAACCCTCTATCCAAACACCAAAATCCAAAAATGGGTTACCCTCTACCAGTTTAATCCGCCAACCAAACGCACTCTTAGGTTCACAATAAAATGATAATGTAAACAAAGAGACTAAACAATTTATAAAGCCTCAAATAAATACGTAATGAAAATAAGCCTAATAGATAAATGCTATAATAGAATTGAAATGCAAATCGAGTGTTGCAACCCCGCCTCCGCGGGAGCACATCTACATACCTAATTACATGTTACCTAACAATAATCGCAAACACCCTACATAAGATACCATTTATACAAGAAAATATGGGTGATCTAAAATTTACTTTAAATTGAAAATGCCCACAATTTATAATAATGATAAAAAGCTTATAATCAGTTCTCTTCGTTAAAACACAAGTTGTAGAGAATAACAAACATAAAGAAGTAACTTGATTAGGCCCCAACCTCGGTAATGCTCCTCAGTTGCAACAATAAACGCTTTGGCCTTAGCCTCATGCTCGATCATCTCTGTTGGATTTGATAACGATTATATAGAAACTATAAAAAGGTAAAATATTGCAGCAAAAGTAGCCAAGAACTCCATACTAACTGGGTTGTGCCTACAATTATCTTCCAGGCCTCTACCAAATCCTAATCCATTTTATTTAGTTATTTGTTTTGGGATTTTTACCCGGCAGACCTTATAAATTTTGCCTATCACCTCCACGACCTTTGAAACAACCTAATTCCCCCCTCGACCCCGTAAACTTGCCAACTCTTACCCCATGAACCCTCCGAGTAATATGTTTTAATCCCGTGAGGGTTTTCCGGGTAATTTACAAGGTCGATGGGGGAATTACGTTGTGCAAAAGATCGTAGAGGCATTTTAAAACGTTGATAGGGTCTGCTGGGTAAAAATCCCTTCTGTTTTTACTTACATTACTTTAATCAAGAAACCATTTCACCATTTATCCTTTTATCACCAAGTCACCCATCAAAGGAGAAGGTGTATACTAGGTATGGATTGCGGCCACGAAGCATCCAGAGTATAAACTAAAACTTGTGCACAAGTGTGAATTCAACTAGTCTGACTGATGGCACTCTCTCTTGTGACAAAGGGCATATAGTTTAGGAAGCTATAGGTTCCTCACACGAGTCAACCAGGGGAGGCTCGTTTGCTCCAAAACAAGTCATCATGAGTACAGATTCATATGATGAAATGCACACATGCAATCACCTAAAGCATTCTAAAGTACCTACCACCGCACCATTCTATGATGGCCCTCAAGTGGATTATATGAAACAAGGACTAATCCATAGTTACTCAAGACCCTCGGGTCGTCAAACATTTCAATCATAGAACATGTCATCACGAAGGTATACCCACATGTATCCTATACTACAATAACCAGCTTATTGGATTTTAATGTCTTCAAACATTAATACCAATATCATCAATATGTTTTAAGTACATTCTCAATTGTATTTTTCCATGATTCGACCATTATTATCACAAGTTGTCCAATCCTTTTCACAAATCCTTCAAGTATTTCAACTAACCTTTGATAAGATCAAATCATACATCATGACCATCTTTTCACTAGTATAACAATTACAAGCACTACCATAAAGGTGAAGTACCGATGCACCATCTTCATACAAAATTAGCTCAATTTATATCCATAAGATCGACCTCATTGTTTCCTCTTCAATTGTAGCTTTTGAATATTTCCTAACATGGGTGTACATGTGCATTAAGATATGCACCGGTATACCAGAGTTTGTGGATGTGAAACCTCTACCTCCTTCATGTGATTTCTTTCTCTTGCCTCCTTGTCACTTATTAAAGGATGAGGATTATCGCACGCGAACGTTTTTATAACACTATTTCACATCTGTAAACCCATGAAAAAAAGACAATATTAAATCTAGTAAAATAAGGAGATAAGGCGATAACATTCGATGATCCTGGGGTAGGATCACTAAGGAGATAGACATGCAGATATGACAGGGAAAAAGTATAGAGTTGTCGCATATGCATGGGAGATGCTCATGCATTACTTTTGATCCTTGTCGCAGTTCTTCCACATGTACGATCTGCAAGATGAGTGTCCACCTCTCATGGAGATGCTCCTTTTTTCCTTGTCGATGGAAGCTTCCATGCTCCTTGACCCCCACATGGAGAAGTTCTCCTCTTGTATCTTGGGGAAGAAGAACAATGGCGGAGATGAATGGAAAGCCAAGGAATAGATGTTATGGGTAAATAAGGGGGTTAAGGGAAGAATTGGGGGGGGGGGGGGGGCTCGATCTCGAGGTGAAAATTAAAATGTATCCCACTCGTGGAATATTTGCAATTTCTCAGTCTCTAATTTCAATAAATGCCCTTGACTATACTACACTAACACGATAATAACTTTAATAATCATGCAATCGTGGTCTCACTGGAAAGCTTGTGATAAGAATAATCTATTGAATCATGTTCAACACTCTTAGGAGAAGCCTAATTTCTAGGAAGCTACAAGTGTGCTTGGAAATGACTCTCAAGATTGACTCATTGAGTAGATATTGATAGAGATGGCCTTATATGAATCTTTGTCGAAGAGGGGTTTGGGGAAATAATATCTTCGTCACGTATATTTATATGTTTTAATAAAGCCAATAGCCATGTGTATTAATAGGAGAGCCATCAATGTATTATAAATCATGAGGTTCTTCATAAAATACAACAAACTATACAAATCAAATGACATCATCTTAATTGGAAATTAAGATGACTAGAATAGAGGATTCTTTAGAAGATTTTTACCAAGTAGTCCCAATGGATATAAAACCTCATAATAAATAAATTGAACATTGGTTGATCAATAATCTAAGTCAGTTGATCGATCAAAGTGTTCAACTGAATGATCAATTAAATATGATTGATCAGTCACAATCATGAAGTGATCACTCAATTAATGATTAATGATTGATCAACCAAGTGTTCATTAGAGAATGAAATGTTTATTTTAAAAAGTGATCAATTAAAACTCAAGAGCTTTCAATTATTAAATAGGTTGTGCCGATAATGATCGATCGTGTCAGTTAAGATGATTGGTCAATCACAATAGAATATGTTCAAGCGATTGATCAATCAATACTATGTGATCAAGTCGTGTACAAGTAGTATCTTCAAGTGATTGATTATTGCAAGTGATCGATTAATGTGTAAACAATGAAGGTTATTGATCAATCTGATAATGGATAGTTACTGATCAATCCTTATTAAAACATGTGCTGAGTATATGGGTTACTTTTCAGTTGTCCTTCCTTCTTATTAAATATATTCCTTCGAACTTGACACTTGGAGAAAAGTTGTCATGAGATATGTAAATTGACCTAGACTCACAAAGTTTTTAACATTTTTATCATCAAAAGAACACTATAGTGATAAGCACAAAATTTCTAATATAAGTCATGTGAGGGGAAACAACTAGATGGGTGTAGTTGTAGTACATAATTTGATAGACTTGCTTTTATCATTCAACTATCGATGCTCATGTTTCAAAAATTTCTTGAAGTCATCCCTCATTCAATCTAAACTATATTTTTTATTCAAGTGTCCTTAACTATGCGACCCTCCCTCTTTATCTTGGTTTGCTTGCTTTCCCAATTTAGAGTCCTTAAATATTATCCCACTGACTTTAGTCATCAAGGAAAAGATTTCACTTCATGTATTTGTACTTGAAGCATTTAATGTACACCCCTAATGTTATGTACTTCTTCTCTATACGACGCGCAAGTGGAGTGTTGTTCCTGATCCAAGTACAAAGTGTGAAGTCTATGATAAAATTTTAGGCAAGTCTGATGTATGGATCGGTTGTCCTGTCAATTGACTTCTCGAGGATCTTTTGCGGTCAGCTTCTACAAGAGGATGGTGCTTACAGTCTTCTAGACCTTTCGTTGACCCACGGTTCTTGAACCACTCAACTTCTTCTTCTTCTTCTTCTTCTTCTTCTTCTTCTATTTCTCCTCATTGTCATGCTCAATTTGGACCCCTCCTTGAAGATCGGGTAGGAAAGATAATAGTTGGTATTTGACTATCGCTAGATAGCAATGCGATTAAACTTCATCACATAAGGTGTCATAAGTTTGGTACCATCTCCTTGGGTCAATTCTATTGGCAGCGAGCTGTATAGGGGGTTAGTCATTGCTCTCCACAACTCCATTACTCGAATATAGGCGACTGTGGACCTAATAATGGAGACATGGATGCCTTCAACTTATGATGACAAGGTATTTGTTTTATACCAATTTATGAACACCGCTAAACACTAGACGGGCTTGGATTTAGCCTATAGTTCAATCGACGTCGACCAACAAAAGAGAGCATGTGAGGGGACAATAACATGCAATCAAACAAAGGTGAATGTTTACCCGGTTACACCTTACTATATTTATGTTTTAGGGAGATGCCATGACCTCCAAGTTCTCTTTACAATGGAAGTGTGTTCGGTCTTCTCGAAACATCTTGTGCTAAAGAGTCAAAGTAAATTGGTAAAACACAATCATTCAAAAGAGTTACCTATCAGAGTTCAAGCTATATTTTGTTTTCCTTGCTAGTGAATTAAATAGACTAACTAAAGCATCTTTCAAATAACAGATCTTGGTATTAACTAAACGATCTCTTAAGCTTTTCAACAAGACATATTTAATCCTACCAAAACAAACCCAAAGCAAGAGTATGCTTAGATCTTACTTTTATGTTTTTTTAAACTTATATCCCTATATATTCCGCAATTACAATAATATCCCTATCTTTTTAGCAATAACACTTGTGCACATGTATTCTTAAAAAAATTCATCAACAGAAGGGTAGTACTGTGAAATAGCCATAAGAATACATAGACACGTGTTATTGCGAAAAAGGCAGGGCTACAATTGCAATTATAGAATCTCGAGGGGCGCAAGTGTAACACCATATATTTAAGTTATCGCCGAGCAATATCTATTTCAGAAGATAGACAAAAAAAGGTACCACCATATTTACAAGAGCAGAGCAGAGGAGAGTAGTACTCTGCCTCTTCTGCGCCTCCGTCGTCAGCTGCAATGCCTCCCTCCGCTTCCTCCCCGCCTCCTTCAACCACCTCCTCACCCTTCGCTCCGAGGCCTTCCTCACCTACGCCGCCCTCGTCGCCGGCGTCGTCCTCGCCACCGTGGTAGGTACGCACGATCCCCGTGTTTTTCGATGTGAACCCTCACCATTAATTCGAGACACGCATCACTGCTTTGAGGAGCCCGTGCTAATCGCATGCCTTGAACTGTCTAACTCCTTATTGGAATGTTGATTAAATTTTATTAGGGGGAAAATCGTTCTCAGCAAATCTCATCAGAGTCTCAATCAATTGAGATTGGTTGTAGTCCTGTTTGAGTTGAGATCTTTTGGGATTCTATTTATGCATATAGATAGAGATTAATGCCTCTCAGTGTGGGTGGGGATTCCCTCTCCTTCTCTGTGTGAGAGAGATGATATAATTGGGAGGCTGTGCATGATTGATATAGGAACCCTTCCTTTAGATACCGATGTAGCACTATCTACTCAAGTGATTCTTTTCTGATGGCTGACGGATCATGAGATTGACGAGTTGGCCTCCATGATTTTCCCCCCTTATGCGAAGGTGTTTCCTTATTAAATTTTGGGTTATTTATGCTTGCTTGCATGCATTATACTCGATGCAAGCTGTAACGATTTTCCTTCCATTGTCCAATAGAAGCTGTAAAGAGTTGCACAGAGTTGGTGCGAAGTACACAGACATTATGCATGGTGGTCGCAAGAAGCAACAAATTACACATGTAGAGGCACTTGGCAATGCTCGCCAATGCAAAAAAAGTGCAACAGATGCGCGACTATGGTTGCATGAGTGTGGCGGTGGCAACATGACAATGTTATTGACACCATGGGCAATACTAATGTGCAGCCATCAACAGAGGCACACCCAAAGAGGGCTATGGTGAGACAAAGGGGTGACACCAACCTGATGAAGAAGAGGCTACATTGCGAGGTAAATACACACATGTCAACATGTATTGAAACTAGTGAATTCAAGAAAGGGGGAAGGGATTGGTAGGTTGCATAACACCCTATCCTTCCGTTGGATTTCCAAAGAGAAGGATTATTATTCAAAGTTGATTCAGCTACTTACATCTATATGATTGACGGCTGAGAATTTCCCTTACTACTATGAGAATATGAAGATCGATCGAAGAGATACAACTTCACATATTTGGGTATCAGGATGTTTTGAAAGAGACGAACATCATGGATTGGTAAGATTAGTCTTCAATTGCGATATGCCTTGCAATTAATGAGATTTGATGCAGATTGAGGACCATCAGAGGGATCAAGACAATTGTAAGCTATTTGCCAGCAGATGCTTGGTGATGCAGATGCCTTGCGGTATATGATTGTTGGCGACATGAGGATAGGTGGAGCTCCTATGGAGTTATTGATGAAAGTGCAGGAGGACGATTTCATTGGGCTATGGAGAAAAGATGCAGAGTCAAATTCGTTTTGACTGAGTGGTGTTGACTCTTGATATGAGATATTACTACAAAGATGACCAAGAGAGCACATATCAAGAATTGGAGCATCAATGGAATAGATGTGCAATATATACAATGCTAGGTATATTATTTCTTTCTTCATATTAGGGTCGCATTTGGCCACAATCTCCACTTTCTAGGTGGAGATGTGATCCTTGTGTCAGATTGCATAGATGGTGGTCGATACATGTGAACCACATTTTAAGAGAGATACAATGAGCTTCCAAAGGATTGCGTGGATGATGATGTGCTTGATGGGCTTGCTTAATGAGACTGAGCAAGCATGTTCCTACAACGAGATGGAGTATATGGTGGTGGAACCATGCAATGTTGCATGATATTTTGAGAGAGAACATATGTGCATTTTGACATACTGATGGTTCAAACAGACTGATGGATGAATAGACACATAGCGGTGGCAAGTGGCAGCTCTCCATGATTTGCATTCATAGGAATGTCTGCACATCTTGCTGAGGTGGAGTGTGTGTTCACAGTCCAAACACGATGCATAGGTAATGTACATGTATGGTAAAAGACAACTTCTATGACTCTGTGAGTCATGCACGATGTGACAACTTGTGGATAACATAAGTAACAAAAAGATCTCATAGTGCAGGACTTGTTGCGAGGAGCATGTGTTAAGATCTTGATTAGATTCATTCAAGGAAGATCTGACCAAATCTTATTAAAGTCTTAATTGCTTAAGATTGGTTTTATTCTTATTTGTGTTGGGATCTTTTGGGATTTTATGTGCACCTATAAATAGAGAGGAAAATCTCTCATAATAAATGGGAGTTCTCTAGAAAGAGAAAAAAAATGTATTTCTGGGTTTCACAAGATTTGAGATAGCAACTCTCATTTAATGTTGATTTAATGTCTTTTAATGTAGTGATTCTTTTTGGCAAATCATGAGAGGTAACTGATGTGTTTATTTGTGTTTTTTCCAATTCCATGAAGGAATTTCCACGTTAAATTTTGTGCTTTTTGTGGTTTCTTGCACGAATTGTACACAATGTGAGACATAACTATCTTCATGTCATTTCCTATAAAGATCAGAGATTCTGATTTGTGCAACACGCCTATCGCGGATGTTCCAAACTGCATCTCCTTTTCCAATATGGTAGCTTCTAAATCACATCTCCTCAAAAGTGATGATTTTTAAGCCTCATCTCCCACTTTAAAGTAGCAACATCGGAGCCCAATCTCCATCTCCGAAGTCAAAACCTTGAAGTTGTATATCCATTTTCGTGATAAGTCCAAGATGTCTCCACCGCATAAGCTTCTCTGTCTCTTAAAATGGTATCCTTCAAGCAGTATCTCCATCTCCATGGTATGTGTCTTTAAGTCACTTCTCCATATGTGAAATGACGGTGTTTGAGCTGCATCTCCATTTTTGTGGCGGCGGCTTATGAGTCTACTCCACATTGTGGTCTCAAAGCCACAAGTACGGCTTCAAAGTTGAGATTCTCACTAGAATCTCCTTTGATGTAGCGATTTTCGAGTCCCGTCTCAAATGTTAGATAACAATCCCACATTTTACAAGCTCAAGTTGGTCTTTGTACCATCTTGAGTTTGGACAAGGGATATTTACACTCATAACGTTGAGTAATTTCGTAATTACCCCAAGAACCCTCGATAATCACGAATTACACCCAAGATCCTGAATAACCACTCCGTTTTATACCGATAACCTTCCGTTACTTTAGCTCATTAACTCAACCAGATGGTTGAGTTAATCTAACCCAATCCGTGATCTTACGGCTGAGATTAATAAAAAAAGAAAAGAAAGGAGATGAGGATATGAGTTCGATCCTGGAGCTTTCAGCAGGCGGTGGGATCTTTCATGGAAGGCGGCGGGCAACGACAGGGCGCCACTGAAGCTTACAAGGGGAGGGGGATGCTAGAGATTGCGGGCGAGCGACGGAAAAGGGGGGAGGGCTGGAGCTGCAGAGGCGCGCGTAGGGGCAGGAGGTGGGAGGGGTGGGGTGGCTGGAGCTTACGGGCGTGGTGGGGGGGGGGGGCTGAAGCTTGCGGGCAAGCGGGGGGGGGGTGCTGGAGCTT
>JAZKJV010002038.1:0-58569 GCA_037367405.1 Ottelia alismoides | reverse complement strand
AAGAAGTGGCGGGAAGGCGACGGCAAAGACTACCAAATCAAGCGGTTCGTACACCCTGGCGAGAAAAAGTGAGATCCTGCCCGGCTTCTCACCATTCCACCCAGGCGCTCCGTCAGCCGCGCCCCATCACGTTGGATGGGCTTCGTGTCACTCGACGATCCTCCCCCCGGCGGGGTCGTTCCATGTCCCCGACCGGCTCCAAAACGGGCGAGAGCAACAACTGCCCTACCGAATGCCCCACGCCGAGAGCAACCCGGCCACGTCGCCGAGATCGTGCAGCAGCAAATCGGCGTTGTGGGCCAGCAGTTCGGCATGCGAGTGCCAGCCGGTCGCCACCGCCACCGCCTTCGCCCCCACCGCCCGCGCACACGAAATGTCGAGGGGGGTGTCGCCGATCACCCAGACCTGGTTCGGGTCGATCGGCCGTCCGAGGTGCCGCTCGGCGCTTTGTACCGCGCTGCGGGCCACGTCGTCGCGGTCGAAGTGGTCGTCGCCGAATCCGCCGACCATGAAGAAATCCCAGAGCCCGAAGTGCGACAGCTTGGTGGCCGCCCCGCGGCGGACGTTGCCGGTGAGCAGACCGAGGAGCACATCGGAGCGGCCATGAGTAGCGGCGATCACCTCTCGCACCCCGCGGCACACCTCCCCGCCGAGTTTGGCCAGTTGGCGGGGTAGTTCGGCGAGGTAGGTTTCGGTCAACCGGGTGACGTTCGCCTCGGTGACTTCGACGCCGTGGACGGCGAGCAGATCGCGACCGATGGCCCGGTCGGTGCGCCCGCTGTACGGCACGGTGTCGTTGATCTCGGCGACGCCGAACGCGGCCCGCAAGGCGGACTCCATGGCCGCCTTGCCGGCGCCGTGGGTGCGAATGAGCGTGCCATCGATATCGAAGAGGAGGGTGAGCATGAAGGCATGGTAGGGGCGGGGGCAGACTACTTCTCCCCTTTCGCCGGCGGCTTCGGGCCGAGCTTCGGGTTGAACAGCCCGGCGATCTGCTCAGCGATGCCGCTCGGGTCACACCCTGCCAGGTTCGTTAGCACGATCACGCTCAGGTCGTCGGTGCGGTACCGCGAGATGTGAGTGGTGAACCCCTGCCATGCCCCATTGTGGTGGTGGTGCGGTTGGCCCCGTTCCTCGTCCACCTGCCAGCCGAATCCGTACGGGAACGTCTTCCCGCCGTTCAGCGTCACCGGCGTGAACGTCTGCTTCCAGCCCTCCGCACTCAGCACCTTCCCTTCGCGGATGCCGCGGTCCCACGCCACCATGTCGCGAATCGTCACGTACAACGCCCCGTCGGCCGTCGTGTTCAGGCTGGGCGACACCCAGTCCTGGTTCTTCAACTTCTTGCCCGCGAACTGGTAGCCCGCTGCCCGGTGCGGCACGATGTCGGCCTCGGAGATGATGCGGGCCGTCTTCATGCCGAGCGGGGCGAACACCTCGTCTCGTAGCACGTTCCCGTAGAACCGCCCGGACGCCTTGCGGACAAGGCACCCGAGCAACACATAACCGGTGTTGCTGTACGCCCACTTGTCGCCGGGGGCAGAGGCCGGCTTCAGTCCAGCGGCCAGCTTCACCAGTTCGTCCTCGTTGTAGTCCTTCCGCAGGTCGAGCTTGTCGGTAGCGTCGCCGATGCCCGACGTGTGGGTGAGCAGGTGGCGGACGGTGATCTTGTGCCAGCGGTGCGGGCCGTCTGGGAAGAAGGTGGTGATGGGGTCGTCGAGGCTGAGCTTTTTTTGTTCCGCGAGGAGCACGACAGCAGCAGCGGTAAACTGCTTGCCGACGGAACCTGACTGGAAGACGGTGTCGGCGGTGACCGGCACATCGTGCTCGATGTTGGCCACGCCGTAGCCCTTCAACACGACTTCCTTGCCCCGGTGGACAACTGCGACGGCCACACCGGGGATCTGCTGCTTCTTCAACTCGGCCGTCACGACGGCGTCGATCTTCTCGACCGACGGCGGCTCGGCGGCGGGGACGAGCAGCAGGGCGAGCCAGCACAGGGAAGGCATAACATGCTCCAGAGATTACAACCGGCTTCGGCTGCGGGCCTCTTCATAGGTGGCTTCGAGATCCACGAGGATGAACTGCCCGGCGTCCAGGGCGAGCGAAGCTCGGGCAGCACCCCGCCGACGGTCAGCGTGCGGTGGCGGACCTCGATGGAGTCGGTCTCGCCCTGCCGCAGGGGGCGGAACGACGCCGCCGACAGCGGGCCGTGGTCGGGTACCGGCACACCGGGGGCGAGTAGCGGGAAGAGGTCGTCGAGCGGGCGACTCAGCCGATTGGTTACCACGTCCACGATCATCACCCCGCACCCGGCGGTCAGGTGGCTGACGCATTTGGCGGCGAACGCCGTTCGCTTCTCCGCCCGGTCCTTGTTGCCGGGCGACACCAGTTCGATGGCGGCCACCAGTCGCGGGCCGCCGCTCCCTTCGTACACCCGCACACCGAAGTCCGGTGGGAACACGGCAGGTAACACCAGATCGGGCGGGGCGAGGGTCGGCCGCACCCGCGGGGCGGTCGCCACCCCACCGCCTCCGACCGGCACGTCGTCGAACGTGCCCACGTCCACCTCGATCCGCGGGCCGATGTGGACCTGCGACTCGGCGAAGTAGTCCGGCGGCAGGTGTTCGTTCAGCGCTGCGGCGATGGCCCCGGCCCACTGGGCGTGGAACGACTCCCAGTGGCGGCGGCCTTCGAGCGGCGGGTGGAAGTGGTCGAGCAGGGGCATGATCAACCCTCCTTGTTAGGCCAGCATCTTCTTCACCACTTCGCCCTTCACGTCGGTCAAGCGGAACTGGCGGCCCTGGAAGCGGAACGTCAGCTTCTCGTGATCGAACCCGAGCAGGTGTAGCAGCGTCGCGTGCAGATCGTGGACGTGGACCTTGTCCTCCACCGCGTTGAACCCCAGGTCATCCGACGTGCCGATCGTCTGCCCGCCCTTGATGCCGCCGCCGGCGAACCACATGCTGAACGCGTTCGGGTGATGGTCGCGGCCGTCGGTGCCGCCCTGCGTCATCGGCGTACGGCCGAACTCCCCGCCCCACACCACCAGTGTGTCGTCGAGCATCCCCCGCTGTTTCAAGTCGGTGATGAGCGCCGCACACGCCTGGTCGGTGTTCTTGCAGTTCTTCTTCAGGTCGTTCACGAGGTTGCCGTGCTGGTCCCATGCCTCGTGGTAGATCTGCACGAACCGCACGCCCTTCTCCACCAACCGGCGGGCGAGCAGCACGCTGTTGGCGAAGGTCGGCTTGCCCGGCTCGGCCCCGTACAGTTCCAGCGTCTTCTTGTCTTCTTTGGTCAGGTCCATCAACTCCGGCGCGACCGCCTGCATTCGCCCGGCCATCTCGTAGGAGGCAATTCGTGTCGCAATCTCCGGATCGCCGATCGTGTCGAGCTTCATCTTGTTCAGCGAGGCGATGGTGTCGAGCGTGTCCTTCTGCAATTCGGCGTCGACGCCCTTCGGGTTGTTCAGGTACAGCACCGGTTCGGCACCCACGCGGAACGGCACCCCCGTGTACACCGTGGGCAAAAAGCCACTCCCCCAGCAGGCGTTCCCCCCGCTCGGCCCCTTGCTTCCGGTGCTGAATACCACATATCCCGGCAGGTCGCGGCTCTCGCTCCCGAGGCCGTAGAGCGTCCACGCCCCGAACGCTGGCCGGCCGAACTGCATCGCACCCGTGTTCATCATGAGCTGCGCCGGGGCGTGGTTGAATGCGTCGGTCACCATGCTCCGCACGATGCACAAATCATCCGCCACCTTGGCCGTGTGCGGGAGTAGCTCCGAAATCTCCGCCCCGCTGTTCCCGTGTTTGGCGAACTTGAACTTCGGCCCGAGCAGCTTGCTGTTCGGGTTGATGAACGCCGCACGGTAGCCTTCGAGCAACTTCGGCGGCGGCAGGGAGCCGTCGAGTTCCTTCAGCTTCGGTTTGTTGTCGAACAACTCCAGGTGGCTCGGGGCACCGGCCATGAACAGGTAAATCACCCGCTTCGCCTTCGGTTTGTGGTGCGGTTCTTTCGGGGCGAGCGGGTTGGTGGCGGATTTGTCGGCGGCGTAACCGTCGGCGTGGAGTAGGGCGGCGAGAGCGGCCGATCCGACGCCCACCCCGCACTGTTGCAGGAACCAGCGGCGGGCGACGGCGGGCGGCAGGTGCGGGGTGAGCATGGGGGAAACTCGGATGTTTGGAGTGAGTGGGAGGAGGGAGGGGCATCAACAACGCATCAACGGCGAGACGAGTGACATCGTGACATCCGGGGAGAAGCGTGAACCACGGTTCACCCCCCCCTCTCTGCCACACTGCCACCTGCCACGCACATACCCCCCTCCTGCCACCGATACCCTAAGTGCTGCGCCAATCAGCCTCTTACGACTCATTCTCTACCAAACGACGCCGGAGGCAACGGCCAGCCGCCGCGAAGACGCTCAATCGTTGGTCGTAGCGATCGGGGCGGCGGTCCCCGCGCGAGACAGGTTCAGTTCGAGCAACTTCGCCAGCAACTCATCGTCGGAGAGGCCCGCCGGCCAGCCGTAGGCGGCGAGCACGGCAGCATCGAGGGCGGCGTGGGCGTTGACCAGCCACGCCGGTTTCTGGTTGTACAGGTTCGTGAGCGTCCGCTTCTTCAGCTCCTTCTCGGCGGCGGCGTCCTTCGGCACCACCCGCGGGTACTTCACCGTGCCGACCCCGCGGGCGTCTGGCTCGAACACCGACCCCGGAAACTCCAGCACCTCGGTGCGGACCCACTCCGGCGGGTTCAGCCAGTGGTTGCGGTGGGTGTCGAGCGTTTTCGCGGCCCCGGTAAACGGTATGCGAAACCCGCTCAGCGAATGAATGCCAGGTGCGAGGGAAGGGAGAAGCCGCGGAGCGGCGGCAGTTGGTAGCCAGGGGTAAAGTCGGCGAGCCGCAGGCGAGCGACGGAACCCCTGGAAATACGGGCGAGAATCGAACAAGCCCTGGAGGGGCGACAGACGGGCACTCTGCCGCCCCTCCGGGGCTTGTGAAATGGGTCATTGGTTCCAGGGGTTCCGCACGCCTTCGGCTCGCTCCACCCCTGGCTACCAACCGCCGCCGCTCCGCGGCTTCTCCTGCTGTCTTTCGCTTGCTAAAGGTCAGTAACCTTGAATCAGTGGCTGGGCGTGTCATGGGAAAACGACGCGACGACTACTCGGCCACAGACCATGCTCGGTTGTGTTGGCAGCGATGGATGGAAGGAACCGTTGTGACCCCCATCACCCGGACCGGGACTTTCTGAACAACGTCATTGACCACAGTGGCAGAGGCAACGGTGCTGCCTTGCTGATCGCGGATGGGGCAAAAAGTGGGCAGTGCCAAGAACGTCGTCGCTGGTTCAAGCGGCACGCATACCCGGCGTGGCTCGCTCAGCCGACCACCTTGTTGCGGCCGGTGCGCTTGGCTTCGTAGAGACGGTCGTCGGCCGCCTGAAGGAGGTGGTCGGGCGTTTCGTGCCCGGCGTCGGCGGTCGCCACTCCCACGCTCACCGTCACCGGGAACTCCTCTCCCTCGTATTCGAACACAGTGTTGTCCACCGTGCGGCGAATCCGCTCCCCGGCCCCGAGCGCCTGCGTGTGGTCGGTTTCCACCAGCACCACGCAGAACTCCTCACCACCATAGCGGGCGAGGAGGTCTTCGCGGCGGATGGTCGGCCGAGGCGGTGGCTCAGTTCGCGCAACACGGCATCGCCGGTCAGGTGGCCGCGGGCTGTCGTTGATGGCCTTGAACCGGTCGATGTCGAACAACAGCACGGAGAGCGGGCGTGAGTGCCGGCGAGCGCGGGCGAGTTCGCGGTCGAGGAAGTCGAGGAGGTAGCGGCGGTTGTGCAGGTTGGTGAGGCCGTCGACGATGGCGAGGCGGTGCAACTCTTCGTGATACTCCGCCTCGATGTTCCCCCCTTCGAGGTAGCGGAAGATGGCATTGCCGATCCGCACGTAGTCGCCGTCGGCGAGCTGGTGAGCGCCGGTGGTGGGAGGTCGTTGACGTGCGTGCCGTTCAGGCTTTTCTGGTCGATGATGTAGCAACCGTCGGTGTTCGACTCCACGACGGCATGCATCCGGGAAACGGAGTTGTCTTGCACTCGCACGGCCGCCGTCTCCCCGCGGCCGATGAGCGTCCGGCCGGGGTGCAGGGGGTAGCGCCGGCCCATGTCGGGGCCGCTCGGGTAGATATGGACGAGGCAGGCCTCCAGGTGGCCGCGGGTGACGACCACGGGGGACCGGCCGACCCAGGTATCGCCGCCGTTTTCTGCCATGACGAACCGTCCGGTGCTAACTCCACGTGCCAGGAATGTAGAGCGAGAATCGCGGCCGGTTGACACGAAGTGATGAATTCACCACGATGGCCCTCAGGCCGGGGTCGGAAGACTGAGGGCGGGGCAGAAAAGCGCCGCCAACTTTAGCGGCCCGGCCCGGCAGTAATGCCCTGGATGCGGGCCTTCGGCTTGGTCAGGTCGACGAGGATGGGGTTGGGCGTCACCACTTCGCTCTTGTTCCCGGCCAGATCCCAGGCAGTGAAGCGCAGGTACACCTTCGGAGTGGCCAGGTTCAGCGGCGGTTGCCAGGAGTAGCTGCCGGTGTTTTCGAGCCGCGGCGCTGCCGGCCCGTCGGTGCCGGTCACGTTCTTCCACGGTCCCTGCGGCGACTCGGCAATACTCGACGGCGATCGGATCGCGGCCGAAGTTTTTGTCGGTCGCCTCCCAGTTGAGCATGAGGGCGGCCTTGTTGTTCGGGTCGGCGGTCGGGGCGTACACCTTGATGACCGGGGCGGTCGTGTCGAGCCGCACCTTCAGTTCGGGAGCCGTACCCACTTGCGGGGCACCTTCACTCAAGCCAGCCCCGCTCACCGGCACCAGGGCGAATCCATAATCGCCCTCCAAATCCTTGTTGAAGCGTGTGTCGAGCACCACCTTGAGGGGTGTCTCGCGGCCGTCGTGCTGGCTCCACCGGACCCAACTGCGGCCGTCGTCGCGGGTGACGTACAGATCGACGCGAGCCACCCCGGAAGCCCCGCTGTCGAGCGTGTAGTTGAGGTCGAACCGTGGAGTACGGCTGAACTGGGGGGCCGTTTGTTCGGGTGCCGGCGGGGGCGGTGGAGCAGCCCACCCAGCCGGCGGTGGGGCGTTGCTGCTGGCGATCGGGCGAGGGGCCTCGGCGGCCGGGCGTGTTGGCTCGGGCGGCGTGTAACCGGGGGCGGCCGGGGCCATTCGAGGCGGGGCTGGTGCGGCGGATGGCGGCGGATCCGCGGTGAGGTTCGGCGGGGAAGCGGCCCGGAAGGAGCAGGGCCAAGCGGTTCTTTGTTGGCCAGGGTGGCGGGCGGCGCAGGAACATCGAGGGCGACCGGCGGCACCGGAGCGGCCCCCGTACCCGACCCTGCGACCGTGGTGATCGGCCCTTTCACGTCCCTGTTTGTCCCGCCGACGTTTCCGGCCAGATCGGCGGTCGTCACGTTCAGGGTGATCGGCCCACTCACGACCGGTTTAAAGCGGGCCGTGCGCTTGCTGATGGCCGACGCTGGCACTTCTTGCCACGCCGTGTTGTCCGGGCCAGTCTGCTTGTACCACAGGCGGGTGTTGGCGTCGGCCGGGTGCTTGTCATCGATCCGCCACTCCACGACGGCCTCCTCGCCGGCCATCTCGGCCGTTACGATGGTGACCACCGGCTTGGCAGTGTCGATGACGATCTTCTCGGCCGGAGGCAAAGCCCGCGGGTTCTTGGGGTCGAGGGTGCCATCGCGGAAGACGAGCTGGAGTTGCACCCAGTATTCGCCATCTTCTTTGGTGGCGTAGTTGAACGCGGTCTTCTGGCTCGGGTCGATGCGGTCGCCGATCTCGTACACTTCCCCACCGTCCCGCGAGACGAAGAGCAATGCCTCTTTGATGGTCTTCAACTTCTCGGGTTTGAAGTCGACCGGTACGTTGATGATCCGCTTGTTCCAGAAGCTGACCACGGGCTGAGTGGGGGCCACGGCAGACGGGGCCGGCGCCACGGCGGGCGACGAAATCGGAACGGGAGAAATTGGCTGAGCCGGCGCGGAGGTCGCAGCGAGCACCGCAAGCGTGAAGGCATTCATCCCTGACCCCCCCCAGATTTCCCGCTCCGTTCCCCAACGGCGCAAGATGGCATCGTCTGTATCGGCCATGCTGCCACCGAACTTGAGTATCCGACAAAAAATCGGTGGAATTTCTCAAGCCAGTTGGGTGGCTGGGAAGTTCTCGACTGTCCCTAAACTACCTCCGTTGACTCCCCCGAGGAACTGGCGTGTCTCCGGACGATCTGAACGCACTACTCACCCAGGTGCAAGCTGGGAAACTCACCATTCCCGAAGCCGCCGCCCGCTTGAACAGCACCGGCGTAGCCGAACTCCCGTTCGCCACGGTGGATCTCGATCGCTCACGGCGATGCGGATTCCCCGAAGTGGTACTCGGAGAGGGGAAGACCGCCGACTGGATCGAAGGGGTGGTGAAGAAACTGGCCGCTGCCGGGCAAGATGCGTTCGTGACACGGGTCAACGAGGGACAGGCCGCCCACCTGAGCGGGGCATTCCCGACAGGCGTACAGGACCGCCTCGCCCGCACCTTCCTGTTGCAATCGGCCGCCGAACGCGTGACGCCGGTGGGGGATGTCTTGGTTGTCACGGCTGGTACGGGCGACTTGCCCGTGGCCCAGGAAGCACTCGTGACCGCCCGGGTGATGGGGGCGAATGCCGACCTCATCGCCGATGTCGGCGTCGCGGGCATTCACCGGGTGCTGCGGCACCGGGCACGGCTGAACGCGGCCGACGTGGTGATTGTGGTGGCCGGGATGGACGGAGCACTGCCGAGCGTTGTGGGGGGGTTGGTCGATTGCCCGGTGCTGGCCTGCCCGACGAGCATCGGCTACGGAGCGTGCTTCGCGGGCGTGGCACCGCTGCTGACGATGCTGAACAGTTGCTCGGCCGGAGTCGCGGTGGTGAACATCGACGCCGGATTCAAGGCAGGGTACGTCGCAGCGCGGATCGCTCGCCGGGCACACAAGGCGTGAGCTACTCGCGCTCGAACCGCCGCACCGCCAGCGACCACAACCCCCACCCACTCAGCGCGTATCCCAGGCCAATGGGTAACGCCATGCAGGCGGCCGTCCCCTCCGAGCCAGTGAGAGTGTAGGCGGGGTGGGCTGCACCCCAGGCCAGAGTCAGTGGGGTGCTCAGGAAGAAGGCCGCTTCGCCCACCAGCGGAGCCAGCACGATCGGCCCGAAGAAGGTTGCCAGGGTGACGACCAGGTGAGCCAACACCGCCCGCACAGTTGATTTCGCCACCACCCCCAGCCACACCCCCAGCCCGAGGGTGAACACCGCGTACCCAGCAAACGAGGCGACCAACGACGGCACAACGAACAGGTGTAATCCGCCCGCGAGAGTGGCAATCATCACCGCCAGTGCCGCCCCAATACCCCACCCCCGGCTCCGGTGGGCCGCGGCCTTCACCTTCGCCCACAGGATGGTCGATCGCTCGATCGGGAGCGAGAAGAGCGAGTCGAGCGTTTTCTTCGCCCGCTCTTCTGCAACGCTCGTTGCGGCCCGCACCCCGGCGAACGGCAACACCGCCGCTGCCACGGCCAACACCACCCGCACGACGGCGTTCAGCGTGTCGCCCGGCCCGCGACCGTCCTGTAGCCCGCTCGCCACCCCGACGAACAACCCAAGACCGAGAGCGAACAGAAAAGCCGCCACCGCGCACCCCGCGGGCGAGCGTCACCCATTGCCCCTCGATCAGCGGCAAACGGGCGCTGAAGTGCCGCTCTTTCCAGTCGAACGGGTCTTCCAATTCACCCAGGGCCGGCACCAGGAACCCACGGCCGTCGGCGGCCGCCGGCACCTCAAGGGCGGGGTCGAACGACGGTCGCTCGGGCACCTTGTACCACTCGGGCAGAGGTTGCTCGTCGGGCGGCGGTGGGGGGGCGGGGGCAGGCACGGGTACGGGAGCCACCGACGACTGGGCTTCGGTGGGGCGAGTGGCGACCGCCCGCACGTTCGCCACGGCCACCATCATGAACAGAACGGCAGGGGCGGCGACAGACCGACCAATTCCCAGGTGGGGTCGCCAGTCGCCGGTGGTTGGTTCCAGGCTGCGTACAGCGGGATGAGAACGGTGACCGGCGAGGCAACGCCCCCGGCCCGCACGGTCGGCGGGTTGGAGCAGAGCAGGAGCAACCCGAGCAAGCCGCTCGCCGACAGCCCACCAAATGCCCACAGCAGCACGTCTCGCAGGGTGGGCCGCAAAACGCTGAGCATGACGGCGAACGCCCAACAGCCACCGCCGACACCGCCGACACCACAAACCCGGCCAGCACCCGCGGCGGATCGACCCCGCCGAACAACAGGGTGAACGCCATCACCGGCACACCAGTGAGGATGACCGCCAGCACGAACACCAGCCGGGCGGCCAGTTTGCCGAGTACCAATTCCCACCGCCCGAGGGGCGAGGTGAGAAGGAAGTCGAGCCGCCCTTTCTCCTTCTCCTCGGCAAGTGCTCCACCTGCATACACCGGAGTGAGCAACAGCACGGCGGTCTGCTGGGCGATCAGGAAGATGAGCAGGAACGTCTCGGCGAACTTGTCCAGGCGGGCCGGATCGGCGAGGGCCGCCCCGCCGAACAGCAGAGCGCCGACATCCGCCGAGGGGAAAAGTTGCAGGTAAGCAGCAAGCAGGCCGACGAGCAGGAGAAGCGCGAGCGCCACCCGGAGCGGCAGGTGAGTACCGCGGCGGGCCCAGCCGCACCAACTCGAACCGAAACAGCGGGCCGAGGAGCATCGTGGAATGATGTACGGGTCGGGTCATGCCCCCACGATCCACCTCCCCACGCCCGACCCTCAAATCTGTTCTATGGTGCAGTCAGAATCACCCTTGCCTGGCCCCTTCCGAAGGTTTGCGCATGGATCAGCTGTACTGCACCGGCCCCGCCAGCGGCTCCACCACGACCGAGACAACCCCACCGCCGGGCAAATCGCTCCGCCTGCCGACCGTCCGGGCCACCTCCGCCGGCGTCCGCCCGGAAGCGCTGCACGCTGTTTTGCCGCATTCCTTTTTCACGCCGACGCCGACTCGTCCGTCTGCCCGGCTGGCTCTCTTGAAAACCCCGCAAGGCCGCCTGCTGACTCACGCCGTCCCGCACGATGGCGGTTTCTTTGCGCACACCTTGCTCAACGTCCCCGACACCGCCGATGCCCTGCTCGCCGTTCAAACGTGGGGCAGCCCGCAATGGCAACGCACCCCGCCGGAAGGCGGCAGCGAGTTGCCTGAACTCCCCTACCTCCCGGTGGCGGATGTGCTCGACGACGCCGGGCTGAAGGAGTGGCTCAGCGATACGTATCATCGCGAGTTGCTGGAGTTCGCACTCACCGCCTTGCTTGGCGGCCCGGCCGAGAGCCAGCTTTTCCTGGCCGCCGCCTCGAACGACGTGGCCTGGGTGGTTTATGCTGCCGGCCGCGCATTGCCGCCCGACTTCGTGGAGTCGCTCACCTTCAGCACCGCCGAGGCCGAGCCGCTCGCCTGTACGGCCCGCGTTGTCGGCTACGATCCCGGCCCGGACGGCCCCGACCTCCCCGCTGCTTGCTACCGCCCCCACATCGGGCTGAACACCTTCACCAGCAAGCGGACCGACCAAAAAACCGCCGTGCCGTTCGCATCGTTCGCCGTGAACGCCCCTGGCCGAAGGCAACTTCGCCCAACTGGACGACCTGAAAGCCACCTGGCAGCGGCTCGGGGTGAAGTCGGCCGCCAAGTTCGACCTCGTCTTCCGCCTCGACCGCGGCACCGGCACCTGACAAAAGAAGAAGCGGCCGACGCCCTCCTCCACCCACCGCTCGCGGCCTGGATCTCGGCTCGCGCCGACGTGCTGCAACAACTCCTGGAGTGGGCGATCGACGACCGCACCTTCGCCAACGGCCCGTTCGGCCGGGCGGTGCAAAGCCTCCGGCAGAAGCCCGATGTACTGGCCAAGCTCGCCGCGAGCGTTCGCACGGCGGGCGATGAAGCCCTGGCCGTCGGCGACCGCAACCGCACCGCCAACGCGTTCGAAGTCATCCTGCCGATGGTCGCCCCGGCAAAGGCGAACGCCGTGTGGGGCGAACTGCTCACCCGCACCCCGGACCCCGACGCGCTCACCTGGGAAATGCGGTGGTACCTGCTCCCGCGGTTTGTGCGGTTCAAGCAGCAGAACCAACCAACCGCCAGCGCCGATCCCGCGTTTGCTCGCTGGCTCGACGTGCCGGCCGATCGCCTGAGTGAACTGCTTGCCCTCGATCTACCGAAGGCGTACCAGCTCACCGCTGCCACGGCTGCCGTTCGCCGCGAGGCCGAGCCGTCGCCGTTGCTCGTGACCACGCTCGCCAAGCACCCTGCCCTCGTGCTCGAACTGCTGAAGGTCGACGACGGAGGCAAACTGTTCGCCGGCCTGCTCGCCCCACGCCCCCGAGCGGGGCTGGTTCGAGGATGTGGTGGGCAACGCCGCCGACTACCCGCCGGCCCAGTTGAACGCCTTCTTCGAGGCCACCCTCACGGCCGGCAAGCTCGACGCCGACCGCCTGGTGCGGACGCAAGGAAACCGTCTACTCGAACTGTTCGCGGGTCAGTCTGGGCTGGATCGCCTCGGCACGCAGTTCCTCGCCTCCCCACCCGCCGACAGCTACAGCAACGCCGCCGTCCTCGGTTTCCTGGCGAAGTTGCGGGAGCAGGACGGGGCTGACCGACGACCTAAAGGGCCGCATCGACGCCGTGCGGACGGTGCGAGCCTATCTGGATTCGCCCACCTTCGATGCCGCCGCCATCGCCCCCGTGCGGGCCGCCTTCGCCCTCACTCCGCCAGTGCTGCCGCCCGCTGCTAAGGACGACCTCTTCGACACCCTGGTCCGCGAGGTTGGCCGACCGGCTCGACGCCGCCAGCCTGCAAGACGACCTGATCGCAGCCCTCAATGGGTTCGGCGACACGGCCGCCCGCGACGGCACCGACCTGTTCGAGAACTTGCTGCGA
The DNA here is from genome assembly GCA_037367405.1 of Ottelia alismoides. Taxonomy (NCBI): domain Eukaryota; kingdom Viridiplantae; phylum Streptophyta; class Magnoliopsida; order Alismatales; family Hydrocharitaceae; genus Ottelia; species Ottelia alismoides. The sequence goes on along the minus strand of JAZKJV010002038.1, from coordinate 45,555 downwards.
GAGGTGCGGAAGCAGCGCCCCGAGTTCGGCCGGAAGGCGAACGCGGTCGAGGCGTTCCTGGCGGTGGCGCTCGGAGCGGCCGACGACCGGTTGGTGCCGAACCCGGAGGGGCTGGACGGGCACGCGGTTCGCGGTGGCATCAGATGCAGCCAAACTGGGCGGGGCCAAGGTCCTCGCCGAGGTCGATCGGCGAGCGGCAGACTGGCCGAAGAACGCCCGTACGAAGTGGGGGTTCCTGCTGGCGGCAGTGCGGCCGAAGGTGCGGTGGCAACGAGATTTGATCTGCGCGGCCATCGGCGGGGCGGTGGTGGCAGCCCTGATGGTGGCGTGGAAGTTCATCCAGTGACGGATGAGCGGGCGGCCGAGGGTATCTGCCCCGGCCGGTGGGTGCAACGTTCCACTCGACACGAAAAAGGGTGGGCCAGCGAGTGGCGTTTTTGCGCCACCCGCCGGCCCACCCGGCACGGCTCGATCGTTTCCGTCAGTCGTTAGCGATCCCGGCGGACAGGCACTTCCTGGCGGTCCATGTCTTCGTCCTCAACCTCGATCTCCTCCGCTTCAACGGCGACCGCATCCTTCGGTAGGTTGGGATCGAGTTCGACGGTGATCGGCTGCGTGTACTCCTTGTCGTCCAGGGTGAACACCCACTTTGTACACACCAGCCTTGATCGCCCCGCCGCCACCGAAGCCACCGCCGCCGAAGGTCCAGCGCACGCGGTGCAAACCGGGGTCGGAGAGCGGCTTCACCGTGGGCCGCGGGGTAGTGTCGCCCCCCAACCCACGACCACCGCCACCGCCGCCGCCACCGCCGCCGCGGCCACCGAACCCGCCGCCACCCTGGCCGTATTCCCACACCGTCTTACCGGTCACATCCACGATCTTCAGCGACGCCTTCTTCCCCTTCTCTTTGACGAAGATGTCGATGGCGGCACCACGGGCCGGGTTCTCGCCGGCGAACTTGCGGTCGGTTTCGCTGTAGGGGGAGCGGCCGTTGGGGTTCAACCGCCAGCGGGTGGCAGTGGCGGGGGTGAACAGAGTCACCGGCGTCTTGAGCACGGTGGTGCTCATCTGGCGAATGGCGTTGATATCGAGCACCCACACGCTGCGGCCGTGGGTAGCGACAACCAACTCACCGGCAGTCGTCGGCTGGGCGAACTCGTGGCAGGCGACGGTCGGGAGATCGGCTCCGAGCTTGGCCCAACTGCCGCCCTTGTTCAAGAAATGAACGCCCCGAACTCAGTGCCGCAGTACAGGATGCTGGTGTTGACGTAGTCTTCGCGGAGCACCCGCGTGCTGCCGAACTCGGGCAGGTTGCCGTTGATGCTCTTCCACGTCGCGCCGTAGTCGTCGGTGGCGAACAGATACGGCTTGTCGTCGTTCGAGCGGTGAGCGTCGAACGACACATAGCAGCGGCCGGCCTTGTCACGGGACGGCTCGATGCTGCCGACGCAGCGGAAGCCCGGCAAACCAGCTTTCTTCACGTTCTCGGTCACGTTCTCCCACTTCAGCCCACCGTCTTTGGTCACCCACAGGTGGCCATCGTCGGTGCCGGCCCACAGTACGTCTGGCGTCCGCGGCGACTCGCCCAGGGCGATCATGCTACCCGCCTTGCTGCGGGTGAGGTCGGGGAGATCGGCTTGAGATCGGCCCCCTTCTTCACGCTGCGGAACACGTACTGAGCGCCGCAGTAGAAGATGCTCGGGTTGTGGCTGCTGAGGATGAACGGGGTGTTCCAGTTGAACCGCAGTTGCTCGCCTTCCTTGACCGGAGCCGGGCGGATACCAGCCGACTCACCCGTGCGGAAGTTCCGCCGGCTGATCGCGCCACCCTGGCTCTCGGTGTAGACCTCGTCCGGGTCGGTTGGGTTCACCCGGCAGACGAACCCGTCGCCGCCGCTCACGTACACCCAGTCTTCGTTCACGGGGCCGGTGCTCTTGAGCGTGTCGCTCGGCCCGCCCCAACTGCCGTTGTCTTGCAAGCCGCCGTACACCCGGTACGGTTTGCGGTTGTCAACGGCCACGTGGTAGAACTGGCCGAGGGCGAAGTTGTTCAGGTGGTCCCACTTCGCACCCTTGTCGTAGGTGACGTAGAACCCGCCATCGCACCCGATGATGAGGTGCCGGCCGTCCTTCGGGTTGATCCACAGGGCGTGGGCGTCGGCGTGGACTCCACCAGCCGTCCGCAGGTTCTCGAACCGCTTGCCCCCATCGGTGCTGACGTAGATCGGCGTGGGGGTGTCGCACAGGACGTAAACGGTGTTGTCATCCGTCGGATCCACGCGGATCTGGCTGAAGTACATCGGCCGCGGGTTCAGGCTGTTGACCCGCTCCCACTTTTCGCCGTTGTCCTTGCTCACGAACACGCCGCCGGTCTGGTAGCCGTCTTTGCCCTGACGCCCCTGGATGTTCGGCTGCTGGCCACCGAGGCCGAGGCCGTAGGGCTTGCTGGCGTTCTGGCCCCGCTGCAGGCCGCCACCACCGCCACCGCCACCGCCACCGCCGGCCACTGGCGCACCCAGGGTCACTTCCAGTTCCTTCGTTTCTTCACCCCGCTTGACCTTCACCTTCACCTTGTCGCCTTCTTTCTTGGCGGCGAGGACAGTCCGCTGGTCTTGAATGTTCGTCACCGGCTTTCCGTCCACCTCGACGATCACGTCCCCTTCCTTGATCCCGGCTTTCTCGGCTGGTCCGCCTTCGGTCACGGAGCCGACAGCCACGCCGGGAGCCATACCGCGGCCTTGCATAATGCCGATGCTCGGCACCGGCTGCGTTGGGGCTGGGCCGCCCTCACCGGGGCGGGTTCCGAGGGTGACTTCAATCACCTGTTCTTTCTTGTCGCGGAGGATGGTGAGCTTGATCTTGTCGCCGGCCTTGTTGCCGGCGTAGCTGTTCACCAGTTCGTCGTCGGTGGTGATCTTGAGGTCCCCGACCTTGATGACGATATCGCCGTCCTTCAGCCCGGCCTTGGCGGCCGGGCTATCCGGGGTGACGCTGGTCAACTTCGCCCCACCCTGGTTCTCGACGGGGTCCATGACGGCACCGAAGTAGGCGGCCGCGGCGGTGCCGGTGCCCACTTTCTCGGTGTCGATGATGGCGAACAGCAGGCCCTTCGTCTTGCGGCTGTAGTCGAGGCCGATGCGACCGGTCTTCACCGTCGGCAGGCCGTTTTTCAGTTTCTCGTCGGTCAGTTTCTTCCACGTCTTGCCGCCGTCAGCCGTCTTGTAGAGGCCGCCGCCGGGGCCGTGCGTCACCACCGGGCCGTAGCTATCTGGCACTGGCGGGGTGCCGAAGAAGCCGTCGTGTTCGTCCCGCTTGTGGTCCCAGAAGGCGGCGATGATCACGTTCGGGTCGGTCGGGTCCATCCGCATGTCGATGACGCCGGTGTTGTCGTCCACGAAACAGACTCGGTTCCACGTCTTCCCGCCATCCTCGGTCTTGTAGACGCCCCGCTCGCCGCCTGGCCCATAGAGCCGCCCCTTCGCCCCGACGTACACCACGTTCGGGTCCTTCGGGTGGATGAGCACTTTGCCGATCTGGAACGACTTCCGCAGGCCGACGTTCGCCCACGTCTTCCCGCCGTCGGTGCTCTTGTACACCCCGTCGCCGTAGGTCACCGAGTTCCGCGGGTTGTTCTCCCCGGTGCCGAGGTAGAGGATTTGCGGGTTGCTGGCCGACACCGCCACGTCGCCAATGCTAACGGTGGCCTGGGTGTCGAACTGGTGGTCGAAAGTGATGCCGTTATTGACAGTCTTGAGCAGACCGCCGCTCGCGGTGGCGATCCAGTAGTTGGTTGGATCGGCCTCGTTGACAGCGATGGCCGTCACCCGCCCGCCCATATTCGCCGGGCCGATGCACCGCCACTTGAACTGACTAGACACATCGGAGGGCAGTGCCCCCTCCACGCTCGCCTGGCTCGGGCCAGACTCGACCTTGATCGGTTGTTTCTCAAGCTCGGCAATCTTCTTCTGCAACTCCTCCATCTGCTTTTTCAGGTCGTCGAGTTGCTGCTGCTTCTCCGCCGCGGCGGGCGGCTTATCCTGGGCATAGGAGGGAATGGCGACTACGGCGGCCGCCAACAGGCCAAGTAACGGCCAGCGGAGGGTACGGAGGGTGCGGAGCACGAGGGGTGTCCCGGAGTGAATATGGGATAACGGGGGAGGTTGTCACAAGTTGTACATAAGCGGTGGGGGGGTTGCCAATCTGAATAAAGAATGAGAGATGGGAAAGCGGTGCCGGTGGTAGGGAATAACGGCGCATACCTCTCGGTTGCGGCGAACGAACAGATCCACAATCACGGGGTAGGCGCTGTAGGAAGCGGTGCGGCAATAGGTTTTTGGAGTCCCGGCTTCAGCCGGTGCCGGGGCTCCAACCAGGGACGAATGGTCGGGAAACGACTGGCCGAGTCCGATTCAACGTGTGCTAACCCCGCCCACCCCAACAGGGTGGTTCACGGGTAGGTTGATCGACCCCGTTGGGGTCGGATTCGTCCTGCTTTCTGGACCCAGGGCGAGCGACGCCCTGGGTTCGTTACGGTCGCCGCGAGCCTTTTTCCCCGCCCTTGCCTTACCCGATGGACGACAGCTTGCTCACCCCGGCCCGCAGGAGGTGGTCGATGAGCACCAGGGCCACCATCGCCTCGCCCATCGGTACAAACCGCGGCAGCAGGCAGGGGTCGTGTCGCCCCTTCACCAGGATTTCGGTCGGTTCGCCGGTGCGGGTGACGGTCGGCTGCGATCGCGGGATAGAACTGGTCGGCTTCACCGCCACCCGGCAGACGATCGGCATACCCGACGAGATGCCGCCGAGCATCCCACCGTGGCGGTTGGTCAGGGTGTGGATCGGGTTCGGGGCGAAGTGGTCGTTGTTCGCACTCCCCCGCATGGTTGCCGCCGCGAACCCGTTGCCGTACTCGAATGCCGTCACCGCCGGCAGGCTAAGTAGCGCCTTTCCCAGGTCGGCCTTCAGTTTGTCGAACACCGGTTCGCCCAGCCCCGGCGGCACTCCCACGGCCACCAGTTCGCTCACCCCGCCGATGCTGTCGCGGTCCTTTCGCACCTCGTCGATCAGCGTTTCCATCCGCGCCGCCGCCTCCGGCACCGGGCAGCGGGTGGGCGACGCCTCCACTTGTTCCAGCGTCACGGCCGTCGGATCGGGGATGTCGGCGACCAGTTCCCACACCTGTTTCACATACCCGAGTACTCGGACGCCGTGGCGGGCCAGCAATTTCTTCGCCACCGCCCCAGCCGCAACGCGGGCAGACCGTCTCGCGGGCCGAACTCCGCCCCCACCGCGTGGGTCGCGGAACCCATACTTGGCGTCGAAGGTGTAGTCGGCGTGGCCGGGGCGGTACTTTTCCACAATGTCGCCGTAGTCGTGCTCCGCTGATCGGCGTTGCGGACAGTATCCCGATGGGTGTGCCGTCGGTCTTCCCCTGATACACCCCGCTCCAGATTTCGGGCGTGTCGGCCTCGTCGCGCTGGGTGGTGAGCTTCGACTGACCCGGCCGGCGGCGGGCGAGATCGGGGAGCAAATCTTCAACCGACAGTTCCAGCCCGGCCGGGCAACCGTCGATGATGCACAGGTAGCCGGGGCCGTGGCTGACGCCGGAGGTGGTGACGCGGAAGAGTTTGCCGAACGTGTTGCCTGCCATAGCTGCCATTGTACCGATTTGCCTGCCACCGCAGACAGAGATGGCCACTGGCAGGGGTGTGGGCCGATCAGGTAAATTGGTACATCCGGTTCGCTGCGAGCCAACGGCGAGCGTGGCCGGTCCGTCAGCCCGACGCGAGAGCGGGGATCAACCGAGGAGCGGTGTCATGCGGAGCATTCTGGCGGTGGCGGTGCTGGCGGCGGCCGGAGCGGGCGCGAGCGCCGAAGAACTCAAAGACATCTCGCTGCCGACACGCTACGGCATCACCCCCAGCCCCGAGTTCTACCCGCAAGGAACGGCCAAAGAGACCCTCGCCACCGCCGCGAAGTTGATCGAGAAAGGGCGGTACGCTTACATCCTCGCCTACGTCATCGACCCAGCCTTCGTCGATGCCCAGGTGGCCGCCCGCGCCCGCCAACTGACTCCGGCAGTGGAGAAGCGGCTGGGTGAACGGCGAGCCGAGCAGAGACGGGGGCTGACGGCCGACATACGTCCGGAAGACGTCGTCCCGACCGACCCAGTCGGGTTCGCCGAAAAAGTGCAGGCGGAAGCCGAGCGGCTAGCCTTCGACGGACTGGTGAAGGCGTTTCAGGGAGAACCTCTCCGAGTTCCCGGAGAACGTGACCCAACTCGCCGCCATCAGCCGCGATGGAGTGATCGCCGAGAGCGGCCCGGCGGCCACCGCCCGAGGCCAAAGCGGTGCCGAACAAGAAGGTGTTTTTGAAGCAACTCGACGTGGTGGCGAGCAAGGAATCGCGGGTGTTGGTGGAAGGCCGGCAAGTCACCCGCCAGGACCCGACCACCATTCAACGGTGGTTCCTCGAAGACCGCCAGGCCGAGACGGAAAAGGCCGACAAGCCGAAGGCGGAGAAGTGAGCGTGAACCCCATCGAAGCCGCCGTCGCTGAACGGTTTACCGCCCTCGCGGTAAACCCCATTGGCGAGCGTCGTTTCCCCATCGGGCCGAGCAGTGCGAAACGCCTCGGCTACCCCCCCGCCGAAATCGATGCCCTCCCGCTGGGTGCGACCGAATCGTTCGCCGGCGTCGGAACCCGTTCGCACTCGGCGAGATTCACTCCGGCCAAACCGTCCTCGATCTTGGCTGCGGGGCGGGCCTCGACAGCCTGCTCGCCGCCCAGCGAGTCGGGCCTTCGGGCCAGGTGACTGGCATCGACCTGGTACCGGCCATGGTGGCCAAAGCAAAGGCCAATGCCGCCGCCCTCGGCCTGACCAACACCGACTTCCGCGAGGGCCGAGCCGACGCCCTTCCGGTCGCGAGCAGCACCATCGACGTGGTCGTTTCCAACGGCGTGTTCAACCTGTGCGTGGATAAACCGGCCGTTCTCGCCGAACTGTTCCGCGTGCTGCGGCCAGGCGGGACGATTGCAAATGGCCGATATTCTGCTCGAACCGCACGTGTCGCCGGAGGAGCTAGCGGGCAAGGGCGAGTGGTCGGACTGAGTGTCCGGAGCCGTCTGGGAGCGGTCGCTCCACGAGATGCTGACGGCCGCCGGGTTTGGGGTGGTTCACTTCCACGGCTGGACGGGGTATCGCACTTCGAGTTGCACCCAGGGCGGGCTGGTGTCGGCCACAAAGCCGGCGTGATCGGATAGCAGTTTCACCACCCACTCAAGACAGCCCCCACCCAACGGGCGGCAGCCGATTCCGTGTTCTATGCTCCGGTGACGGGCAGATTTTCCGCCCCGAGGGGAAAGACGATGCGGGTGATTATCGCCCCCGAGTTTCATCAGCAGATGCTCAGCCTGGCCGTACCACCCGGCCGACTGCTGCGTGCGGCCAGGCGAGTACCCGCACCACATGTACATCGAGGGGGTGAAGTACGTCGTCGCCCCGGCGGTGATCGAGTGCCTGGAGCAAGCAGAGGCCAAGGGCGACCAGGAAGCCGTCGATCACCTGCGGTTGCACAAGGTGCATTACGAAATGCTCCTGGCCGATGCCGCCCGGTACGGCAGCCTGGACGGGGTGACCCTGCTCGGCGACCCACCGCCGACCGAAGACGAAGCCGTGCCGACGACCGGCAACCAGTTCCTCCCCGCATTCCCACCACCTGGGAAGAAACCGGCCTCGACCTACCGTTCTTGTTCGAGAGCGTGCTGCGGACCATCTTCGTCCGTGGGCGAATGGCGGCCTCGCCCTGGCCGATGAAATGTGCCTGCCGTTCACGGTGCTAAGCCCGGTGCTTCAGGGAATGCGGCGACAGATGCTCATCGACATCGTCGGCCAGCAGGGGAGCAGCGGAGACGCCAGCTTCGTGTACGAAGTGAAGCCGCCCAAGGGGAGCGCGGCATTGCAAGACGCACTCGACAAAACGACCTACGTCGGCCCGGCCCCGGTGCCCTTCGCCGACTATGCCGAGAGCGTGCTCGCCAAGACGGTGAAGAAAATCGTGGTGACCCGGCGAAGCGTGCGGAAGGCCTTCGAAGACCTGATCATCTCGGAGAGCGCGTTCAACGAGATTGGCCCGGCCATCAACTCGGCCCAGAGCGTGTTCTTCTTCGGTTATCCAGGGAACGGCAAGACGAGCATCGCCGAGCGGATCACCCGGCTGATGGGCGACCACATCTACATCCCACATGCTGGGGTGGCGAACGGGCAGATCATCAAGGGTGTATGACCCGATCCTGCACACCCCCGCCAAGGAGCAGGAAGAGGTCGGCAGCCCGGCCGGCGGGGTGGACGCCATCCTGAAGAAAGGGGGCGGCACGACAAGCGGTACATCAAGGTGAGGCGGCCGACCATCGTGGTGGGCGGCGAACTGACCCTGCCGATGCTCGACTTGAAGTTCAACACCGTCGGCAAGTTCTATGAAGCCCCGCTCCAGATGAAGGCGAACGGTGGCATCTCATGATCGACGACTTCGGCCGCCAGCAAATGCGGCCGATGGACCTGCTCAACCGCTGGATCGTGCCGCTGGAGAAAAAGTACGACTACCTGACCACCACCACCGGCACCAAGGTGGAGGTGCAGTTCGACGTGATCCTCATCTTCAGCACCAACCTCGACCCGACGCAGCTCGCCGACGAGGCATTCCTTCGGCGAATCAAGTTTAAGATCGAAGTCCGCGACCCCGACGAGGAGCAGTACCGCAAGATCTGGGAACTGGTGTGCAAGGGACGGCGCGTCGATCACGACCCGAGCGGCATCGACTACCTTATCAACAAGTGGTACAAGCCGTCCGCCCGCCCGTTCCGCATGTGCCAGCCGCGAGACATCCTCGATCAGATGATCTCCATCGCCAAGTACAACATGGAGCGGGTGAACTTCAGCCCGGACCTCATCGACGCTGCCTGCGCCACCTACTTCATCGGCGCAAAGAAAGACTTCGGCGCGAAGGTGCGGCTGGACTGACCCGACGGCGAGCGTGAGCCGTCCGGCCGATGAGTGTCCATCAGGTCATCCGCCGGACGGCCCCCGCTCGGCAACCTCAGGGTTGCACGCCGACGCGAATGGCTTCTCCCGCTCGGCAAACGCGAACGCTTCCGCCGCTTCGCTCAACGGGAACACCTTGCTCACCAACTCGGCGAACGGGAACCGCCGGTGGTTCTCGCCCATGAACCGAACCGCCGTCAGCAAATCCGCCGGGGTGTAGTTGTGAACGCCGACGATCCGCAGGCACCGCCGCACCACCTCTTCGGGGTGTAGTTCGATCGGCGGGGTTGGCGTCACGCTGCCGGCCAGCACCAGCGTTCCCGCCCGTGCGAACCTGCGACAGCGCGAATCGGGTCGGGTCGGCCGCCCCGGACATTTCGACGGCCGCATCGATCCGCTCCGGCCAGCCGTCGGTCGCCCGAACTGCTTCGCCAACGCCACCCTCGCCTCGTCGCGGTCGCACACCACCACCCGCACCCCGGCGGCGGTCGCCAGCGCACACGCCGACAGCCCGAGCAACCCGGCCCCAGTGACGAGCAGCGTTTCGATCGGCCTGGCCACCCGCAGGCATGCCGCGCGGTGGCAGTGGCGCACATCAGCGGGGCGGCCGCCTCGTCTGGCACGTCGACTGGTAGCTTCACCGCCGCCGTGCCGTTCAACAAGTGACAGTGGGTTGTCAGCCCGCCGAACGGCCCGCCGGTCTTCTTCCCGTACTTGAACAGGGTGTCGCACTTCTGCGGCAGGTCGTGCGTGCAGGGGAAGCAGTGGCCACACGCCCCGATCACGCTCCACGTGATGCGATCCCCACCCGCAACGGCTCGCCGTGAACGTCCGCCAGCGGTTCGCTGTGGAGCCGTTCGACCACGCCGACCATCTCGTGCCCGAGCACCACTGGCGTTGGTTCCGCGCGCCGGCCGAAGTAGGTGTGCAGATCGCTGCCGCACAGGGTGCAGAGCAGAACACGAACGACGGCCTCGCGGGGCCAGGGGCCGGAAGCGCGAACGCTCCGGGCGCAACGGTTGGCCAGGTCCGTCGAAATAGTAGGCGGTGGGCATGGTCGTAGTTCCCTTCGCCGGCCACCGCACTCGGCGTCCCACTTTCATCGGAAGCAGGCATGGTGGAGGTCAGCGAACACCGGCCAATGCGAATTCCGAACACGTTTCCTGCGTCGTCGGCGGGTGTTTAGAAGAGGTCCACCTTTGCGCCGAGGCGGGCGAGCAACGCCGCCTGCCCCGCCGAGCCGATGTTCGTCATCCGCAGGTTCAGGCTCTCCAGCACCTTGCTACTCCCGAGCCGATCGGCCAGTTCCATCGCCGCCTGGTCGCCGATCGGGTTGCCGCCGAGCACCAGCCGCTTCAACCGCTGCGGCACGCCGCTGTTGAGCAGGTCGATCACCCCGGCGTCGGTCAGGTCGTTGAAGGAGAGTTCGAGGTCGATCAGTCGCGGGAATCGATCTGGCGTGAATGACTCCCGCACGCCGTCGTCGCCGAGGCGGGAGCCTTCCAAATCGAGCAGGGTGAGCCGTGGGAAGAGGTATGCGTAACCCGCCAGGATGCTGGCCACACGACTGCCAAAATTCTCAGGTGGCTCGTCGGGCAGAGTGCCCCGCACCTCGGTGATGAGTTCGCAGCGTGGGAAGTAGATGAACGAATCCAGTTCGGTGATGGGGCCGGAGACGCTCACTGCTGGCGGCGGGACGAACGATCCCAAGTATCTGTCGGCACGCAGGAACTCGTAGTTGCTCAGCGCCACCCGCTCCAGGAAACCGCGGCGGAACTCGAAGTGTACTGGGTGACGATGTCGGCCAACGGCCCCAGCAACTCGTCGCGGTGGTTGTCCAGAATCTCCTGCTGCCGCTTCCAGAGGTGGCTGAACACGTTCACCGCCGCCCGCGGGAGTGTTTCTTCCTGGCGATTTCGATTTGCAGGCGGATGAACTCGGCGCGGATGGGCTGGCCGTTCTCGTCCAGCCAGTCGGCGTATACGAGGCGGGGGAGGTCGTCGTCGGGGGCCGCGGCGACGGCGGCCAGGAGTGCGGGTTCGGACATACCGGAAGTGTACGGCGAACCTGGCGTGCCAGGGCCGCGGGTGCCAACCACCATCCTGGGAGAGCCGCCGCCCGCCGCGGAGCGGCGACAGTCGGTAGCCAGGGGTGAAGCCGCGAACGGAGTGAGTGGCGGAACCCCTGGTCACGGAGGCAGAAACACGACCAGCCCCGGAGGGGCGGCAGACCACGCGGCCTGCCGCCCCTCCGGGGCTGGTGTTAATGCGGGTGGCAGCGTGACCCCATCGGCGGTTCGCACCCGCGGCCCTGGCGAGCCGGGTCGCCAGATACGTTACTCCACGGTCCAGATGTCTTCCGCCTTGAACAGGTCGGCGACAGTGCCGGCGCCCTTCTTGGCCACGTCGGCGGTGATCGCCTTCTCCAGCAGTTCTTCGTAGCACGGCCGGCGGACATTGCGGTACACGCCGAGCACCTCCGGGAACTCCGGCCCGACCATCCGGCTGTACATGGTGGCGATGGTCTGGTCCACCAGCGTCTCGTCGTGGATGAGCAGGTCGTCCGGCCCGCAGTCCTTACCTACGGTGACCACCTCCGGCTTCAGCCCGTCAGGCGGATGCCCTTGTCGCGGTTCTTGCCGAAGATGAGCGGCTTGCCGTGCTCCAGGTAGAGCAGGTTGTCGGCCTTCACGCTCTTGTCGGTGGCGTACTCGAATACTCCGTCGTTGAAGATCTTGCAGTTCTGGTAGATCTCGACGAACGCCGTGCCCTTGTGGGCGGCGGCCTTCTGGAGCGTGGCGGTGAGGTGCTGCACGTCCACGTCGATGGTGCGGGCGACGAAGCTCGCCTCGGCGGCGAGAGCGATGGTGAGCGGGCGGGCGGGGGTCTCCATGCTCCCGGTCGGGCTGGTCTTCGTCTTCGTCCCCATGCGGGAGGTGGGCGAGTACTGCCCCTTGGTCAGCCCGTAGATCTCGTTGTTGAACAGCAGGATCTTGATGTCCACGTTCCGCCGCAGGACGTGCAGCAGGTGGTTGCCGCCGATGCTCAGGCCGTCGCCGTCGCCGGTCACCATCCACACTTGCAAGTCGGGGTTGGCGAGCCGCAGGCCGGTGGCGAAGCTCGGGGCGCGGCCGTGGATGGTGTGGAAGCCGTAGGTGTTCATGTAGTAGGGGAACCGGCTGGAGCAGCCGATACCGGACACGAACACCAGCTTCTCCTTTGGCACGCCGGGGGTGGCGAGAGCCTTCTTCATCTGGGCCAGGATGCTGTAGTCCCCGCAGCCGGGGCACCAGCGGACGTCCTGGTCGGTGGTCAGGTCTTTGGTCGTCAGGGTGGGGAGGGAGGTCGCGGCCATGATTTTGGGTGGTGTGTGTGTGTATGTACGCCGCGGAGCGGCCGTCGGGTGTAGCCCAGGGCGGAAGCCCTGGGGGTGGTTGTTCTTCTTCACGCTCCGTATGAGCCGTCGTCGCACCAGGGCTTCCGCCCTGGGCTACACCCGACGGCCCCTCCGGGGCGAAATCAGAGCCGGGCGTCGACCGCCGCCTCGATCTCGCTGACGAGGAACGGCCGGCCCTGCACCTTGTTCAGCCCCTCGGCCGGCACGAGGTACTTGGCCCGCAGCAGCCACAGCAGTTGCCCGCTGTTCAACTCCGGCACCAGCACCTTCTTGAACCGCTTGAGCACCGCCTCGGTGTTCTTCGGCATCGGGTTCAGGTATCGCAGGTGCCCCCACGCCACTTTCCGCCTTTCCGCTGGCACCGCTCGACCGCCGCCCGAATGCTGCCGTAGGTGCCGCCCCAGCCGATCACCAGCAGGTCGGCGTCGGCTGGGCCATTCACTTCCAGATCAGGAATGGTGTGGGCGATGTTCTCGATCTTCTTCGCCCGAGGTGTGGGTCATGTGCTCGTGGTTGGCCGGCTCGTAGTTGATGTTGCCGGTCACGTCTTGCTTTTCGATCCCGCCAATGCGGTGTTCCAGCCCCGGCGTACCGGGGATGGCCCACGGCCGGCTCAGGTACTGGTCCCGCTTGTACGGCAGGTACTTGCCCTGCACCCCCTCGCCCACCTCGTGAAACTGCGTGCCATCACTGTTCGGCTCGGTCGGATGCTTGATCTCGATTTTCGGCAACTTCTCCACGTCCGGGATTTTCCACGGCTCCGACCCGTTCGCCAGGTAGCCGTCGGACAGCAGAAACACCGGGCACATGAACTGCGTGGCGATGCGTACCGCCTCGTAGGCCATGTCGAAGCAATCGACCGGCGACTGGGGGGCGAGGATGCACACCGGGGCTTTCGCCGTTCCGGCCGAACATGGCCTGGAGCAGGTCGGCTTGCTCGGTCTTGGTGGGCAGGCCGGTACTCGGCCCGCCGCGTTGTACGTCGACGATGATGAGCGGCAGTTCAGTCATCACTGCCAGGTTGATGGCTTCACTCTTCAAGCAGATGCCAGGGCCACTCGTACCAGTGACCCCGATCGCCCCGCCGAAGCTCGCCCCGATGGCCACCCCACACGCGGCGATTTCGTCTTCGGCTTGCAGCGTCTTCACCCCCCACCGTCGCATGTCGGCGAGTTGTTCGAGTACGCCACTGGCCGGCGTGATCGGATACCCGCTGTACACGAGCGTTTTGTTCGCCGCCTTGGCCGCCGCCACCAGCCCGAGAGAAATGGCTTCGTTGCCGGTGATCTTGCGATATCGCCCTGGGGGCGATCTTCGCCTTGCCCACCTTGTACTGCACCGGCATGATCTCGACCGTCTCGCCGTAGTTGTACCCGGCCTTGAGCGACCGCGTGTTCGCTTCGAGTACCGGCAGCATCTCGGCCTTCTTGCCGAACTTGTCCTTCATCCACTTCAGGGTCGTTTCGAGGGGCCGCTCGTACATCCAGTAGACCAGCCCGAGGGCGAAGAAGTTTTTGCACCGGTCCTGCTCCTTCGGCGAGCTGAGGCCAGCCTCCTTCACCGCCTCGCGGTTCAGCTTGCTGATCGGCACCCGGATCACCTTGTACCCGGCCAGGGTGCCGTCGGTGAGCGGGTTGGAGGTGTACTTCGCCTTCTTCAGATCGTTGTCCTCGAACGAATCCGAGTTCACGACCAGAATGCCGCCCGGTTGGAGGTCCTGAGGTTCGTCTTCAGGGCGGCCGGGTTCATCACCACCAGGGCGTCGAGCACGTCGCCGGGGGTGTGGATGTCCTGGCTGCTGAAGTGAACCTGAAACCCGGACACGCCGGCCAGGGTGCCGACTGGCGCACGGATCTCGGCGGGGAAGTCCGGGAAGGTGGCGATGTCGTTGCCGATGAGCGCCGACGTGTTGGTGAACTGCGTACCGGCCAGTTGCATACCGTCGCCGGAGTCGCCGGCAAACCGGATGGTGATGGCCTCCACTTCCTGGGGGGGTGCGGTGCGGGGGTGGGCGTCGGCTCGGCAGTCGCACCGGCAGGCGGGGTCATGATCAGGCGTCCTCGGGAAATCCTGGTGGGAGAGCGTGCGTCGGCCGTCGGTCGGATCGCTCGGCGGCGGAATAGCGCGGTCACTCACTATTGTGTCGGATCACTGCCGGGTTCGGGTAGGGCACTTGGGGAGGATTTTCGGTCGGCACAACACCGGACCATGCCAGCGAGACACGGTCCACGGGGAAGCAAAATACGACAAAGAAGATCAGAATCACTGGATAAAACAGCGGCGTCTCGGCTTCATTATTTTCATCCACGTCGTGCCCGGACGGTGGCCGGACCACAATTTTTCTTGTCATAGTCCGCATTTCCGCTCCGGCGTGACCTATGGTTCGGCTGTTCACAACCGAAACATCGGCCACGGGAGGGCATGCCATGGTCGCCGCCGTTGAGTTTGCCGGGGTCGGCAAGACCTACAAGACCGGCCTGTTCGCCAAGGCGAAAGTGCCTGCCGTGCAAGATGTTTCGCTCACCATCCCCCGCGGGAGCGTGTTCGGCTTGCTCGGCCCGAACCGGGCAGGCAAAACCACTTTGGTGAAGCTCCTGCTCTCGCTGGCCCGACCGACCAGCGGCAACGTGACCCGCCTGGGCGAACCGGCCTCGGCCCGCCACACGCTCGGCCGTATCGGGTACATGCACGAGAACCACGCCTTCCCGCGGTACCTGAGGCGCCGCCGAGGTGCTCACCTTCTACGGCGGCCTGAGTGGGCTGAGTAGCGACGAATTGCCACCGCGGGTGAACGCCCTGCTGGAGCGCGTCGGGCTGGCCGACCGGCGAGCAGAACCGATCAGCCGATTCAGCAAGGGCATGGTGCAACGCCTCGGGTTGGCCCAGGCGCTCATCAACGACCCCGACCTGCTCATCCTCGACGAACCTACCGAGGGGCTCGACCTGCTCGGCCGGCAGTTGCTCCGCGACGTGGTGACGGAGTTCAAGAAGGCCGGCAAGACGGTTCTGCTGGTGTCGCACGTGCTCGAAGAAGTGCAAGCAGTCTGCGACGAGCTGGCCGTACTGGTCGGCGGGACGGTGGTCTTCCGCGGCAAGTTGAACGACCTGACCGCAGGCAAGGCGAGCCTGGAGGCGGCGTTACGGAACCTGTACACGGCGGGGCGGTGAATCGACGAAACACGGCTCGTCAGCCCCCCAGACCATGACATCGCTCTGACATCGAGGACCGCGTCGTGATTTCCCTCCCGGAAACGATCCGCACCGTGCGATGGATGGTGCGGGACACGTTCCGCCAGTCGCTGCACACCAAGTTGTTCTGGGTGATGCTCGGCGTGACGGTGTTGTGTACCGCCTTCTGCGCCAGCATCCATGTGAAGGGCGGGCCGTCGGTTGCCCCCGGCGATCCGCTGTACACCCTGCCGAAGCAGGAGGCCCATAAGGAAGGAGGCGAAGACGAGGTGACGAAGGATGGGGTGCAGATCAAGGATGGGGAAATCTCGTTCGGCTTCGGGGCAGTGAAGTCGCCCATCGGCAAAACAAAGGAAGACTCCGTCAAGTTCGTGCAGATCTGGATTGCCGGTGTGGTCGCAGATTCCCTCGGTGTGCTGCTCGCGCTCATCTGGACGGCCGGCTTCCTGCCGACCTTCCTGGAGCCATCGTCGGCGACCGTGCTGCTGGCCAAACCGGCCCCACGGTGGGCGATCCTGCTCGGCAAGTACCTCGGAGTGGTCGGGTTCGTGATCGTACAGGCGGTGATGTTCGTCGGTGGGACGTGGCTGGCGCTGGGCTTCGCAACAAACGTATGGAACCCGAGTTACTGGCTGGCGGTGCCGCTGCTGGTGGTCAACTTCGCCATCTTCTACTCGGTGTCAACGTTCATCGCCGTCTGCACCCGTAGCACGGTGGCGGCGGCGTTCGGCACGCTCTTGTTCTGGGTGCTGGCGTGGGCGATGAACTACACGCATCACCACCTGGCGGCGTTCCCGGTGCAGGGCTTGGGCGGGATGTCGCACTACCTGCTGGAGGTGGGGTACTGGTTCCTGCCGAAGCCGTTCGACATGAGCGGGGTGTTCTTCGAGGCGATGGGCGGACAAGGGTTCTTCAGCGAGGCGGGGGAGTTAAGCATTCTGAAGAGCCGCGGGCAGTTCCACCCCGAGGCGAGCGTGGCAGCGTCGGCCGGGTTCGCCACGGTGACGCTGGCCTCCGCCGCTACGAACTGCACACGACGGATTATTGAGTGCTGCCACGGCCCAGGTCGGAGCGAACGCAGGCCTGGGACCGCGAGCATCACCCACTGTCGCCCTGAAGGTGAAGGGGCGGGTTCCGGATGACCTGGCCCTGACGGGGCAAGGCTCGCCAGAGCCGCTTCTCCGCTCGGCGGGTAGTCGGCGCGGCCCGCACAACCGGCACCCCCGCCGCGGGCCGCCGCTGAATCCGCACGTTCGCCACTTCGTCACCTGCCCGCCCGCAAGGTACACTAACCGAACGCCCCACCCCGGAGCCGTCACACCATGCGGTCCGCTCTGCCCGCCCTCTTGTTGCTCGGGCTGGCCGCCGGGCCGGTGCCCGCCCAGGGTACCGCTGCCCGCGCCGTCACCCCTGATGTCGCCGCCCTCGACCGCCTAGGGCTGAAAGCCGACTGGTCGATTCACGTCCCTGTCACCCACCGTCAGGATGGGATCGCCCGTGTCCAGCCGGTCGACGAGAACCAGGTGTACGTCCAGACCCGCGGCGGTTTGCTCGTCGCCCTGAACGCCGCCACTGGGCGGGAAGAATGGCGATACAAGTTCCCCACCTCCTTCACCGATGGGCTGGCGGTGGCGGTGAATGAGAAGTTCGTGTTTTCGGTGAACGTGGCCAAGCTGTACTGCCACCAGCGGTACACCGGGGTACTGGAGTTCGCCTTCGACCTGCCCGAAGCGCCCTCGGTCGGGCCGGTGACGGACGGCGATCAGTTCTACGTCTGCTTTTCCAGTGGCAAGGTTGCGTGCTATGACCTCCCCCCGGCGTTCCACACTTCACCCGAGGCCAAGCGCCTCAAAGTGGAGCGTGAGAAGAAAGCCGCAGACGACACTCGGAAGGGATTGATCCGGCCGGGCGGCGGGCTGGCCGACTCCGTGGCCGCCCGCAACTCTGGCCGAGCGTTCACTCCCGTCGCCCGCCCAACCACGAGCCGAGAGCAATACACCGCCCCGCGGACCTACATGCAGGGATCGGTCGGCGACAACCAGCCGACCTACTCGCTGTCTGCACTTCAGTCCGTCATTCCACCGTTCGATCTGGGCGAGTTGAACAAGGTCGAGTCGATGGCTCTGCTGCCGAGCGTCAACCCGCCGTACACCCTCACGCCCGACTTCCTGAAGTACAACCAACTCACGCCGTCGGTGGCTGTCATTCCGCCCTCGGTGGCCCGCCTGTTCGAGTTGTCCAATCTCAGCCCGCCGCCGTTCGAGCCGAAGCTCCGGTGGATCACCGAGACCACCGGGCGGGTCTACACCGAGCCGATGTTCGTGCCTTTCGCTGGACGCGCCGCCGCCCGCCTGTGGATCGCCGAGGACGGCCGCTACCTCCAGACTTCCCCCCGCGACCGGGAACGCGACCGCGACGCCCAGCGGGTCTGGCGTCTGCCAGCCGACGTGGCTGGCGGAATCGCGGGGCCGTACTGGTATGGCGATGGGCAAGTACTCGGCTTCCTGCCGCTGTCCGATGGTCAAGTGCTCGGCATCGACCTGAACGCCGGCACCCCGCAATCGCCCCGGTACCAGTTCCGAGCCAACTCCAGTGGGTCGCTCAACCGGAAGCCGATCGGGATGGCCGACGGGGTGTATGTGGGTGGGGATCGCTCGGGATCGGCTCGTATCAACGTGAAAACCGGTGAGGTGGACTGGCGAACCGACGCCGACGTCGATCGGATCATTGGCGTGTCCGACACCCGGGTGTTCGCCCGCGACCGCCGCGGCAACCTGCTGGTGTACGCCAAGGGCAAGGCCGACCCCGCCACCCACTACGCCCGCCCGCTCGGGTCGCTGCCGGCCGAGGGGTTCAACGTCCACGTGCCGAACGCCGCCACCGACCGAGCGTTCCTGGCGTCTGATAGCGGGCTGCTGGTGTCGCTGCGGGAGGCCGGAGCCGTGGCCAACAAACCGAAGTTCATCGCCCCCGTGTTCCGGCCGGAGCAAGTAAAGGTTCCGGAGAAGAACCCGGAGAAGAACCCGGAGGAGAAAAAGCCGGACGACCCGAACGCCCCCAAGCCGCCCGAAGAGAAGAAGCCCGAAGAGAAGAAGTGATCGATCGGTTGGTAGGAATCGGGGCCACCGCGAGCCGAGGGTATTCCACCTCGGCTCGCGGTGGCCCCGATTGATTTCACGCCTTCGCCGCGGGCGGGGCCGCCGGTGCGGCGTGGGCCGCCTGGTGCTTCTTCTTCCGCTCCTGCTCGGCCTGCTCTTTCGAGTACAGCACCAGCCCGGTGCCCACCGCCACCAGCAAGATGCCGACCCAGAACAGCGGCGGCGGGGAGTTCCACTCGAAGTTGGCCCACTTGCCCGGCTTCGGGTCCCACAGGCTGCTGAGCAGGGTGTTGACGATCGGGGCGATGCTGAAGATGAGCGGGGCGATGAGGATGCGGTACTTGGTGAGGTAGGTTTCCTTCTCCTTGTCGAGGGTCGCCAGTTGGGCCGCGATCGCCTCCTTCTCGGCCTCCGGGGCGGCGTCTCGCTTGGCCACCAGCGCCTCCTTCTCGGCGGTGTACTCCGCCGACCCCGCCCCCATCGCCTCCTTACTGGCGAACACCACGCAGATCGCCCCCACTGCCCCCATCACCCCCGCGATGCTGGCGAACACCAGCCCGTTCGACGTCAGCTTCACGTCTTCCCACTGCTGCGCCTTCATCAGGAACAGTAGGCCGGGGATGACGATCGCCAGCACCAGGTATGCCACCCCGACGCACATGATGGCCGCCAGCCGGGCCGCCGGCTTCCCACCCAGTTCGCTCCCGCCGAAGAAGATGATCGGCACATAGGTGCCCCAGCTCAGCCCGGCCAGGATCACATACCCCCACCACGGAATCTGCATTGGTCACTCCGGTTTAAGGTCTCACCCGGAGATGGTAGGCAGGCGAGCGGGTGCCGACACCGGGTTACCTCACCCCACCAGTTCCTTCCACTGCGTGTGGTAGTCGGCCAGCCACTTCCCACCGTCGTCGGGCTTCACCGGTGTGCCCACCTCGCAGAGGGTGTAGCGGTCGTACCCGATGCCCTTCAGCTTGGCGAACAGGTCGCGGTAGGGGTAAACACCCTTCTTGTCGTTGCCTAGGTCGTTGATGTGGCAACTCTTGATGAACCCCTTGAGCAGGTCGAAGCCCTCATCGAGTTTGCCGCCGATCAGGTCGCTCGCGTTCGAGTTCCACGTCACGCCGACCGCCTTGTGCCCGCAGGCGTCCATGATCGCCCGCATCGTCTTCGGCTGGGCGGTGCTCTCCTTCGGCCCGTGTACCTCCACCCAGATTTCCACGCCGGCGCTCTCGGCCGCCTTCCCGCACTCGTTCAGGGCTTTGCCGATCTGGGCCACCGCTTGCTCGACGGTCATCCCCTTCCCCACCCCGTTCGGCCGCACTTTCACCCCCTTCCCGCCAAGGTCTTTCACCAGGTCGCAGAACCGCTTGCACTCCTCCACGTTCTTCTTCACCACCGCTGGGTCTTCCGAGTGGAACTCGCACACGCTGCCGCACCCCCAGAACACCACCCCGCTGTCGGCAAACTGCTCTCGCACGTCCTTCCGCTGATCGGCGGAGAGGGTTGGCTCGACGCCGTGCTTGTGGGTGGTGCGGCACTCCACCGCCGCCACCCCGGCCGCCTTGCAGTGCTTCAGGATGGTCGGCAGGTCCCAATCCTTGGCGACGTTGTAGGTGACGAGGCCGAGCTTGAACTTGGCGTCCGTTTTCGGTTCAGCAGCGCGGGCGATGGTCGGCAGCACGAACGGTGCTGCGACCGAGGCCGTGAGGAACGAGCGTCGGGAGAGGGTGGTCATGGGGGGGTACTCGTGGCGAGCCGCATGTTCGACAACGCAACCCATGATGGGGGCGGGAAATGCGTCGGCAAGAAAAAAAAACGCGATCGCGGCAATAACTCGCCGCGATCGCGCATCGTTTCTGGTGAAGTGCCGGTCGTCTCCGTGGTGTTGGCAGCGTCCACGGGGTCGGCCGGCATTTCGTTTGTTACTTCCCGATTCCCAACTCCTTCAATTCCAGTTCGAGCAACTCCTGCTTCAGCCGCTTCCGTTTCTCCTTCAGCCACACCACCTCCTCGGCCTGCGGTTCCAGTTTGGCCACTTTCGCCCGCAATACCATCACCTGTTCTTCAGTGCGGTTCACCTCGAATTGGGCGACTTTATCCCGCTCGAAGATCTGCTCCACCTTCCGCTCGGCGACAGCCCGAGCCTTGGCCGCCTCCACCACGGCCGGGACCCGCAGGTACGCTTCCACCTCCGGGCCGACCTCCTCCCGCACCGTTTGCAGTTGCTTGAACAGCGCCAGCCGCTCGTCGTCCAGCTTCTTCCGCCCGGCGTCGTCCTTCGGCAGCTTGCTGTTCCGCAGTTCATCCTCCTTGGCGGTCAACTTCTTCTGCGCCTCGACCGCCTTCGGGTGCAGCTTCACCGCATCGGCCAGCACGTCGCCGGGCACGCGGGCAGTCTTGGCGAGTTCGACTCGCTCGTGAGTGCTCCTCAACTCGTCCTCCAGTTCCGGCGGGAGTTTCGCCTGCTCACCATGCCCGCGGACCTTGAGTTCGGTCCACCGCGTGGCGGCTGCTTCGAGTTGCCGCCGCAGGCTTTCGATGTCCTCCGTTCCGATCGTGAGCAGTTGCTTGTCCACCGTGTCGAGCATCTTCTCGATCCGCTCGCGGCGTATGGCGTCGGGGGTTTTGCCTGGACCTGGGGCGGGCGTGCCGACGGCCGCGGCGGTCGCCGGTGGTTTGTCGTCTTTCTTCGTCTCTGGCTGTTTCTCGGCCGTGCCAGTGGTCGGTGTCGACTTGGTCCCCTGTGCCGCTACCAGCCCGAGGCCGGTGCCCAGCCCGGCCAGTACGAACAGCCCAACCGCCGCCGTCACCGTCGTTCGCGTCGTCATCGCCAGAACCTCCAGTGCCAGTTGAACAGGTAAACCCGTGGTGCTTGTTCCGAGTGCGAACGCCACCGCCACTTCCGCGACCGTGCGGCCTGCGTCCGCCGACAACTCCGCCACCGTCGCGACCGCGAGCGCCGCCGTCACCCCGCGGGCGGTCAGCCGCACCGCCAGCCGCTTCTTCGCGTTCGCCAGCCGCGAGAGTACCGTCCCCCGCGGGATACCGAGCTGCGCCGCCGCCTGCTCGGTGCTGTGCCCTTGCAGGTAACACAGGATGACCGGCAGCCGCAGCCACTCGGGTAGTCGGCCGACTTCCTCATCCAGAATGGCCGACCGTTCGGCCGCCTCGGCGGAGTCCGGGTCGGTCTTGTCGGCGGGGTCGGCGTCGAGTGCTACCGGCGGCAGGCGTCGTTTCATCCGCAAACACACCCGCAGGGCCACCCGGTGGAGCCACCCGGCCGCCGACCCGCGGACGGTTCCCGCCTTGCGAGCCAGCACCAGGAACGCGGCCTGGAAGGCGTCTTCGGCGGCGTGGTCGTTCTTCAGCACCCGCCGGCAGGCAGCCAGCACCATCGGCCCGTGCCGCAGACGAGCAACTCGAACGCCGCCTGATCGCGGGATCGGGCGAAGCGATCAAGCAACGCGGCATCCGGCAGCGGGTCGGACACAGACGTCCGCCGACGGAGGAGAGAAGCCAGGAGGTCGCCGAGTCGGGCCATACTCACCCGGAGAGAGGCACGGCGGGCGGTGGCGATGCGCGGAATTCGGTCACTTCTTCTCGGCCGCGGAGGTGTGGTCGGTGGTGATCTTCCACCCGTCCTTGAGCTTCTTCATCGTCAGCGTGTACAGCCCACGGGGTTCGTCGGCGGTCTTCTCGAACTTGAGCGCCCACCGCCCCCGCACGATCGCGTAGTCGGCCGTCACTACCTCCACCGTCACCTCGCTGAAGGTGAGCTGGCCCATCTCCTTGCCGTCGGCCTTGTACCGCTTGTGGTACCGCTCCTTCGTCGCCTTGTAGCCGGTCGTGATGGTGTCACCGGACGCGAACCGCAGGTCGTCGCTCTCCCAGTACCCGGCCATGAACCCGTCGAGGTCGCCCTTGTTCCAGGCGTCCTGTTGGGCAGTGAGCACGGTGCGGATGTCCTTCTCCGGCGACGGATCGGCGGCGAGCAGCAACAGAACGGCAGACGCGGCGAGCATGGCGGAGGCTCCGAGAGGTGGCACGGGGGGCGTTGGGTAGTGTAAACTACCGACATGAGCGCGACACTCACCCCCCTGCGGCCGGCCCCCGTTTCCACTCGGTTGCTCACCGCCGCCGACCTGGCGGCGTTGCCCACCAGTCTGCCGTCCGGCGACGTGCGGTACGAACTCGACGACGGAGTCCTCGTCACCATGCCCCCACCCGGCGACATCCACGCGGTACGTCAAGCGAGCCTGATCTACCACCTCTTCTCCGCCCAACTCGCCGGGTTGGGTGAAGCCCGTGGCGAGGTCGGTATCGTCCTGCGGCGCGACCCGGACCGGGTGGTCGGAGCCGATGCCGCGTTCATCCTCAGCGCCTCGCTGCCCGTTCGCCGCACCCCCGAAGGGTGGCTGGAAACCATCCCCGAAATCGTCATCGAGATCCGAAGCAAGAACGACACCCGGCCGGGCATCGTGAACAAGGCGGACGAGTACTTTCGGGCCGGGGTACGGGAGGTGTGGGTGCTCGACTCCGACGCGACCGCGGTGGAACTGCATGCGGCCGACGGGTCGGTGCGGGTGTTCCGCAGCACCGACACCTTCGCCAGCGATTTACTCCCCGGATGTTCTGTTCCCGTCGCTCGATTGTTCGTGGGCGGCTGACTTCGTCCGCCCCCGCTGGTGATCGCGGGCCACGGTGGCATCTCACCTCACTGCCCCACCGCGGTCCCGCTTCCAGGGCATCACCCCCCCGCTCACACCGGCACTTCTTTCCCCTCGTGGCGCTTCGCCGGAGGGCGTCCATCACCCGCAGGCTCTTCACGGCTTCGTCTGGGTTGGGGTACGGCTCCCGCTTCTCGCGCACGGCGGCGGCGAAGTCGTCGAGCATGTGAACCATCTGGTTCTCGCCCGGCGTCGCGATGACCTCGATCGCCTGCCCGAAGTCGCCGTCCTGCCGGACCACCTCGAACACCGCACGGTCGTCCGGGATCCACATGTTCGGCACCCGCACCACGTGCTCGCTCCCCACGATCTCCACCCACGTCCGTAGCGGGTGGGTGAACCCACAATCGAAGTTGCACGTCCGCCCGTCGGCGAACGTCCAGACCCCGCTCATGGCCACATCCACTCCATTCACCAGAACAGCCCGGGCGAACACGCTCACCGGCTCGGCCTGCATCCACCAGCGGATGGCGTAGGTGGTGTAGCAACCCACATCGAGCAACCCGCCGCCGCCCGCCTGCGGTTGCATGCGGATGTTGCTCGTCGGCAGGCCGGTCAGGTTGAAGGTGAACGCCGCGTTCACCTTCTTCACCTCGCCGATTGCTCCGCTGTCGAGGAACTTCCGTAGCTTGTGCGTCCGCGGGTGGTGCGGCCACATGAACCCATCCATGAGCCGCACACCCTTGCTTCGGGTGTAGGCGATGAGCTTCTCGGCGCTCGTGGCGTCGCAGGTCAGCGGCTTTTCACACAGAATGTGTTTGCCGGCGTCGGCGGCCTTGCGGGTCCATTCGTCGTGCAAATGGTTGGGGAGCGGGTTGTAGATGGCGTCGATGTCGGGGTCGGCGAGGAGTTGCTCGTAGCTGCCGTAGGCCTTCGGTATGCCATCGGCGGTGGCGGCGGCCTGGGCTTTCTCCAGGCTGCGGCTGGCGATCGCCATCACGTTGGCGGTGGAGCTGGCGCGGAAGGCGGGGAGGAGTCGCTGGTTGATGGCGGCAACGCCGAGGATGCCCCAGCGGAGGGGGGAGGTCGTCATGGGATGAAGTCGGTGAGAGGGCCAGGGTGAGGTCGTTGCACACAACCTACGCCGGCCGGCCCCGTCACGTCACCCGGATGACGCTCGAACCGCCCTTCAACCCGCATGCCACCTTCAGCGCATCCACGAACGCCGTGCAGGTCGGGTAGCGGTTCTGGGGGATGGGTGAGAGTGCCCGCACCAGTGGCGGCCGTTCGGCCGGCGTGACGCAACTCAGGTCGGGCGCTGGGCGCAAGAACGATCGCGACAGGTTCTCGACCGGCGGCGGCGGCGGGAAGGGGAAGGTGGTGCTGCGGAGGACGTAGTACGTCACCGCCAAACTAAACTGATCGCTGCTATCGGTGGCGTACCCCTGGATGACCTCAGGGGCAACATATTCGAGAGTGCCGTGGCGGTGGCACGGAGCCTTGCCGGCCGTCACCGGGGTCGCCAGTCCGTAGTCGGCGAGCTTGGCCGTGTCGCCCACGAGCAGAATGTTGTTCGGCTTGATGTCGCCGTGCTGCAGCCCCACCTTCCGCCCTTCCCAGGTGTGGTCGCGGGCGTTCAGGAAGTCGAGGGCCGCGGCGACCTGAGTCATGTACCGCAACAGGCGGTCGGTCTCGATCGGCTTGCCGAATTCGTCGGCATACAAAAGCATTAGGTCGAGCAGCGAAGCCTCGGCCAACTCCATGCCGATCACCAACTGACCCGGGATCGACCACACATCGTAGATGGGCAACAGGTTCGGGTGTTCGAGGGCGGCGAACGCTCGCAGCGCCCGCAGTTCCCGCACGGTACTCGACCCGTTATTGCTCGACATGAACTTGAGGGCCAGCGTCTCCCCGTCCGGGCCGGTCGCCTCCCAAACGGTGGCGAACCCACCACGCCCACGAAGGCGGCACAACTTGTAACCGGGGAACGGCACTGCCCCCGCCTCCGGGCAAAAACCCGGTAGGAGAGCAATGGCCCGCGATTTGGAACTGCGGGAACTCAACACGTCACCCCGGTCGGTCGGCGGTGGGCAGGGGCGTCCGCCCAAACGTCGGGCAACCTTAGCACACCATTCACGAGGTGCCGTCGATTTCACCCCCGACCGTACTTACTCGCCACCCGGTCGGACTCCCATTGAGGTATGGCATGACTCCGTGGAACGGGCGGGCGGCGAAGTCGAACACAAGCGGCAGGAAGAACCGGTCGCCCTCCCACAGAGGCAGGTCGAGCACCCGACCGACCTCCACCCATTCCAGCGGGCCGTCCTCGTTGGTCGCCGGCGGGGTGCCGGTGAACGCGAGCACCCGGAACACGAACCCGAACCAGTCTTCACCATGCTTGCCGAACCCCGGCCACGACACGGTGCCGGCCAGCTCAGCCGACGTGACGCGAATGCCAGCCTCTTCGTTCAGCTCGCGGCACAGGCCGGCGTAGACGTCCTCATCGCGTTCCACCTTGCCGCCGAGGCCGTTGAACTTGCCGTAGTGCGGATCGGTCGGCCCGCGGGCAGTGCGATGGACGAGCAGTACCCGCGAGCGGTCGGGGGAGAAGATGTAGCCGAGGGTGGCCAGGATGGGGGTGTACGGCATGAGGGCAGTTTACTCGACATCGGCCGGGCGGCGGCGGAACCAGATGGGACGGTCGCCCTGGTTGGAGTCCCGGCTTTAGCCGGTCTTCGCCAAACAAGTCCCCAGGGTGTCGCTCGCCTGCGGCTCGCTCGCCCTAGGCTGGGTGAACCACCCCTTCGGGGTGGAAGATGGCCCCGGTGCCGCGAACCCACGCCGGCTAAAGCCGGGACTCCAGCCCCGGTTGGAACGCCGGTTGGAGTCCCGGCTTTAGCCGGTCTTCGCAAAACAAGTCCCCAGGGTGTCGCTCGCCTACGGCTCGCTCGCCCTGGGTTGCCACACGGTCCACCGGCCAGTGGGAGTGGGTTCCCAACGCTCCGATGCCGATACTTCAAACCAGCGCCGGCTAAAGCCGGGACTCCAACAGGGCCAGACCAGCACCGGCTAAAGCCGGGACTCCAGCAGGGTCAGATCAGCACCGCTAATTCCGGGACTCCAACAGGGTCAGACCAGCACCGGCTCAAGCCGGGACTCCCACCAGACCATCCCAGTCGCCGGGAGTCGTTTTCCCCACCCTGGCCTCACTTCTTCGCCTTCGGCACCACCTCTTGCGCCTCGCTGCCGGTGATGGTGGTCTTCACCTCCAGCTTGCTGTCCGGCAGTTTGGCCTTCACCGCGATGCTGACGGTCATTGTGCTCTTGCTGCCCGGTTCGCTGCCGTCGAGCCGAATGGTGATGGTTTCCTTCAGCGTGACCGCGCTGCCAGCCTCCACGTCCACCGTCATGTCGTCGTTCACCGGATACTTCTTCACCGGCACTGTGTGGGTGAACTCGATCGTGCCGTACACCCCGCCGTTCTTCTTCTCCGCCATCACCAGTTTGCCGGTGTGCGTCCCCTTCTCTTCGTTCAGTTCTATTCCCTTGAAGATCACCTTCTTCACGTCGGCCAGCGCCGCCTTCTTGTCCAGGGGCCAGGTGTCGCCCACCTTCACCGGTTTGGCCGGCGTCTGGTTGGCAGTATCTTCGAGTGATTCCTCGGCCGGGAACTCGGTCTCCAGTTCCTCGGCCACGTCGTCGGTTGGCGGCTTACCGCCCACGGTGATCACCTGTTTTTTCCCGGTGCGGTCGACCTCCACCGTTTTGCCCGCCAGCGGGTGGACCGTCTTCTCCCCGTCGACGCCGGTGTCGCTCCACGTGTGGTAGGTGCGGCGGAGTTTGGCGATGCGGGGGGCGTCGGCCGGGTTCGACAGGATTTCCTCGGTGTACGACAATTCGTGATCCTGCTCCTGTTCGTCGGTGACCTTCCGCCGGCCGGAGTCGTACTTCATCGACTGGATTGACTTGGCGGTCACCGTCACCTTCAGCACGTCCCCCTCTTTCCAGCGGTACCACTGGATGGTGTAGGTGTCGTCGGCGAGGGAGGGGAGCGTGGTGGCGAGTACCACGACGACGGCCAACAGTGTGCGGGACATACGGCTTCCTGTGCGAAGAGTCAGGTGTGTGTACGAGCAGTGTAGGCGGCCTCGCGCGAGCAAGAAAAGGGGCAGTCATAATTTCGACGAGATTAATAACGACGATAACCCACGAAAACGTGCCATTCCAGGGGGGGGTATGTGTGTGGCAGGTGGCAGTGTGGCAGAGTGCCCCGGCACCTCCACTTGCCCCCCGGCCGCGCCGCCCCGGTAGCATGTTCGGTTCCGATCGATGTACGCCAGACCTTGCCCCCGCGACGGAACCCAATGCCGCCAAAACCGAAACCGGCCGTCCCGCCCCCCGCCGCCCCGCAGTTCGACCCCACCAACCCGCTCATTGTGCAGTCCGACCGCTCGGTGCTGGTCGAAGTCGATAATCCCAAGTACGCCGCCGCCCGCGACGCCCTCGCCCCGTTCGCCGAGTTGGAGAAAAGCCCCGAGCACATCCACACCTACCGCATCTCTAACCTGAGCGTGTGGAACGCCGCCGCCGCCGGCCTGACCGCCGACGACATGGTGGGCGTGCTACGGCAGTACGCCAAGTTCCCCGTGCCGAACAACCTACCCGCCGACCTGGCCGAAACGGTGAGCCGGTACGGGCGGGTAAAACTCACTCGCCGCGAAGACGGCCAGAGCCTCGCCCTGACCTCCGCCGACGCCCCACTGCTCGCCGAACTCGCTCGCAACAAGAAACTCAAGGAATACCTGGGGGAGAAGCTGCCCGACGGGTTCACCATCGGACCCGGCCCACCCGCGGCTTGGTGAAGCAGTTGCTCATCGGCATCGGCTACCCGGCCGAAGACCTCGCCGGGTACACGGATGGTGCTCCCCTACCGATGGCGCTCCGCACCGTCGCCCGCAGCGGGCTGCCGTTCAATGTGCGAGACTATCAGCGAGAGGCGGCCGATGTGTTCCACGCCGGCGGCGACGTGCGGGGCGGGAGCGGGGTCATCGTGCTGCCATGCGGGGCGGGCAAAACGGTCGTCGGCATCACCGCCATGACCTTGCTGCAAAAGAACACCCTGGTGCTCACCACCAGCATCACGGCGGTGAAGCAGTGGGTACGGGAAATCCTCGACAAGACTGATCTGCCGGACGACATCGTGAAGGAGTACACCGGCGAGATCAAGGAGATCGGCCCGGTGACGGTCGCGACGTACCAGATCGTGACCTACCGCCCCGGCAAAAAGCGGAAGAAGAAGGGAAAGCAACAAGAGACAGAGGAACTGGACGAGGTGGACGACTTCGACCCGGACGCGGCCCTGGCCGAACTGGACGACGAGGACACCGCCCCGGCCGCCGACGACCCCGCCAGCTACCCGCACTTCAAGCTATTCGAACAGCGGGACTGGGGGCTAATCGTGTACGACGAGGTCCACCTGCTGCCCGCCCCGGTGTTCCGCGTGACCGCCCAGATCCAGGCCCGGCGGCGACTCGGCCTGACCGCCACCCTGATCCGCGAGGATGGCCGCGAGGGCGACGTATTCAGCCTGATCGGGCCGAAGAAGTACGACGTGCCGTGGCGGGAGCTGGAAACCAAAGGGTGGATCGCGTCGGCCAGTTGCACCGAGATCCGCGTGGCCCTGCCTGACGACGCCACCCGGATGGAGTACGCCGTCGCCGATTGGCGGCACAAGTACCGAATTGCATCGGAGAACCCAGCCAAGTTGGAGGTCGTGGCCGAACTGCTCGCCCGCTACCACGACCAGCGGGTGATTGTCATCGGCCAGTACCTCGATCAACTCCGACAGATCGCCAAGCGGTTCGACCTGCCGATGATTACCGGCAGCACGGCCAACGCCGAGCGGGAAATGTTGTACGGCAAGTTCCGCACCGGCGAGATCGGGCACATCGTGCTGAGCAAGGTGGGCAACTTCGCCATCGACCTACCAGACGCGAACGTGCTCATCCAGGTGAGCGGGACGTTCGGCAGCCGGCAGGAAGAGGCCCAGCGGCTTGGGCGCATCCTGCGACCGAAGTCGAGCGGGGACGAGAACGCCCACTTCTACACGCTCGTCACCCGCGACACGCGGGAACTCGACTTCGCCCACCACCGCCAGATGTTCCTCACTGAGCAGGGGTACAGCTACGAGATCCTCGACGAGCGGGAGGTGCTGCCGGCGAAGAAGGAGGCGGGATAACCGATCGGGCAGCGCCCTATCATTTCTTGGCCGGCGAGCGGGACTCACTTCTAGCCCCCGCCGCCGGCAGCCCAACCAACTCCGAAGGAGTCTCTCCGATGCGTAAGTTGATCGCGTGCATGGCGGTGTTGTGTGCCGCCGGGTTCGCCCCCGCCGCCGACGAGGTGAAACTCGACACATTCAAAGTGAAGGCGAAAGATGGCGGGACGGAGAACGTCGGGTACAACGACGGCGAGGGGAAGCTGTTCTTCTATGTGGCCGGGATGGCGACCGCCGAGGTGGAGGTGAAAGCCGACGGCACCTACCAGTTCAGCGTCCGAGATGTCCGGCGACCGCGGGAGAAAGACCTGCCGAAGGTGAAGGTGACACTTGGCGGGAAGGAGGTCGAGAAGGAGTTCCTGCTCAAGCAGGCCGAAGCGAAGGTGTACACGTTCAAGGGCGAGCTGAAGAAGGGCAAGAACACGATCGAGTTCGAGTTTCTGAACGACTCGTACAAGGAGAACGAGTACGACTGCAACCTGTACATCCATAGCGTGAAGTTTGAGCCGGCCAAAGCAGACGAGAAGAAAGAAGAGAAGAAAGACAAATAAGGTTCCATGGAGTGAGCCGTGTCCGAAATGGGGTCGGGTGCAGAAACGCCCGACCCTTCACGTTGCTTGGCTCGCCCGTCGATTACTTCGCCCCGTACACCAGGGCCATCAACTCGCTGCGGGTCATCGGGTTTGTCTTGAACAGCCCCCGCATGGCGCTCGTCACCGTGCTGGTGCCCGGCTTCTTCACCCCGCGGATGGTCATGCACATGTGGGTGGCCTCGACGATCACCCCGACCCCACGGGGCTGAAGCTCGGTCATGATCATCTCGGCGATCTCTTCCGTCATCCGCTCCTGCACCTGCGGTCGCTTGGCCACTCCGTCCACCACGCGGGCGAGCTTGCTCAGGCCCACCACCTTCCCGGCCGGCAAATAAGCGATGTGCGCCTTGCCGAGGAACGGCACCAGGTGATGCTCGCAGCAGCTCGCGAACTCAATGTCCTTCACCAGCACCATTTCGTCGTGCTGTTGAGTGAAGGTTTTCTGAAGGTGCGTCCGCGGGTCGGCGTGTAAGCCGGCGAACACTTCAGCGTACATACGGGCCACACGGGCCGGAGTTTCGAGCAAACCCTCCCGATCCGGGTCTTCGCCGACCGCGATCAAGATCTCCCGAACCGCCCGCCGGATGCGTTCTAGATCAACAGGCCCCCTGGCGGGGGTTTCGTCGTCGTCCTCGCAGGTACAGGGGGCATAGCCGGTGGCCACGGCCCGGAACAGTTCCTGGTCGTCGTGGTCGTGGTGTTTGCCGTTGACGGCGGGGATGGCGTTCAAGACCGGCTCCGGGTCGGGCGGTGGGATGGGCGATTCATAGGCGCGAGCCATTAGCCCGGTTCCACCGCCCCGTTGAATTCTATCTCACCTAGTTGGTTAGAATACCAGGTAATCCCCCGCCCCCTCTCCGGGCGGTCTTTCGTTTCCGTTCACTCCGACCGCGGGGACACATGTCATGGCGCTTACGCAAAAACAAATCGACGAACAGAAAAAACAGGTCGAGGAACTACTCGGACCGGAGTTGAACAAACTCGGTTTCGCCAAGTCGCTGTTCTTCGGCGTCGTTCGCGGGGATGTGTTGTTCCCATACCCGCAACTCACCCCCGACCAACAGGCCGCCCGCGACGACATCGCCGCCCGGGTGCAAGCCTTCGCCGATGCCAAGATCGATCACATGAAGATCGACCGCGAGTCTCGCATCCCCGACGAGGTGGTCCGCGGGCTGGGCGATCTCGGCGTGCTTGGCCTGACCATCCCGAAGGAGTACGGCGGCCAGGGGTTCAATCAGCAGCAATACATGAAGACGATGGAGGTCATCGGCGGGCACTGTGCCAGCACGGCGGTGTTCGTCAACGCCCACCACAGTATCGGCTGTCGGGCGTTGGTGCTGTTCGGTACGAAGGAGCAGCAGGCTCGCTGGCTGCCAGGATTGCTCGATGGCTCCAAACTAGCCGCATTCGCCCTCACCGAACCGGAAGCCGGGTCCGACGCCGGCGGGGTTCGCACCACCGCCACGCCGACGGAAGACGGTTCCGCGTATCTGCTGAACGGCATCAAGCACTACATCACCAACGGCGGCATCGCCGACGTGCTGACCGTGATGGCCCGCACCCCGGATGCCAAAGACCCGAAGGGAAAGGTCACCGCATTCCTCGTCACGCCCGACATGCCGGGGTTCGAGGTGCTGGAGGCCCGCGCCGAGAAGTGCGGCATCCGCGGCACCGCCACCGGCAAGATGAAGTTCACCAACGTGCGAGTGCCGAAAGAGAACATCCTCGGGCAGATCGGCCGCGGGTTGCAAGCGGCTCTCACCGTGCTGAACTTCGGCCGCACCACTTTCGGTGCCACCTGCACCGGCCATGCAAAGGTGTGCGTGAAGGCAATGTGCCAGCACGCCAAGACCCGCCGCCAGTTCGACCAGACGCTCGCCGAGTTTCAACTCGTGCAAAAGAAGGTGGCGTTTGCCTCAGCCCACACGTTCGCGATGGAGGCCATGACGACGCAGTGCGCGGCCTTCATCGACCGCGGGGCCGACGACTACATGCTCGAAACGGCAATCCTGAAAGTGTTCGCCACCGAGCACCTCTGGACGATCGTGAACGACACGCTCCAGGTGTACGGCGGCAAAGGGTACTTCTCCGACCAGCCGATCGAACGGTGGATGCGAGACGCCCGCATCAACACGATCGGCGAGGGGGCGAACGACGTGCTCAAGTCGTTCATTTTCGCCGTGGGGGTGAAAGCCCCCGGCGAAAAACTGAAAGGGCTGCGTGACGACCTGCTCGGCGGGCGGTGGAGCCTGGGCAAGCTGTTCAGCGGCATCGGGGCGGGGGCGAAACTGGCCGCCCCGTGGCTGGCCCACACGCCGACGGTACCGGTGGGTCATGCTGACCTGCAGGCCGATGCCCGCACCTACTCGGCCCTGGTCAAGCAACTCGGCACCACACTGCCGCACGTGTTCTTGAAGCTGAAGGATGAAGCGGTCATCCTGCAAGCGCAGTTCGTCCACGAGCGGCTGGCGGACATCGCCATGGACCTCTACGCCGCCGCGTGCGTACTGAGTCGGCTCGACTCGCTACTCACCACCAACGGCAAGCCGCTCACCGACCCGCACGCCGACCCTACCTTCGGCAAGACGTTCCTCAAGATGGCGTATCGCCGCATCAAGAACAACTTCGCCGCCCTGGACGACAACGACGACGACACCTGGCTCGCCGGGGCGAAAGCCACCCTGGCCAAGTGGTGAGCGTCTGGAGTTGGGGTCCGCCCTTCAGGGCGTGCTCTCGCGGGTGCTGGGGTCCGCCCTTCAGGGGTGCTATGAAAAAGCACGCCCTGAAGGGCAGACCCCAACTCCAGGGGCTTCCCCTACTCGCGGACGCCATCCATGCGGAGCGGGCCTATCCAACTGCCGATTCGAGCCGATGCTCTCGAAAAAGCGGGCTACAGCAACGCCGATTCGCTTCCCTGATCCGCCGCCCGGTTCGGCACCTATACTCTCCCATACTCGGCCCGCCGTGGGCCGAGGTGGCGTTGATCCCCCCAGCACACCTCCTGATGTCCACCACATCCGTCCCGCCGGGCGGGCACGCCTCCCTTCTCCCGACCCCGGACCCCATGCCGCCGGCCGACCTGTCGCGGTTGCTCGACGTTCTACGGGAGAACGTCGCCGGCGTGTTTCTCGGCAAGCCCGAGGTCATCCGGTACGCCGTACTCGCCCTGCTCGCCGATGGTCACCTGCTGCTCGAAGACGTGCCCGGCGTCGGCAAAACTCTGCTCGCCAAGGCCATCGCCCGCTCGCTCAACTGCAAGTTCAGCCGTATCCAGTTCACCCCCGATCTGCTCCCCGGCGACCTCATCGGCACCGGCGTGTTCCGCCAGAACATCGGCACCTTTGAGTTCGTGCCGGGGCCGGTGTTCGCGCAAGTGATCGTCGCCGACGAGATCAACCGCGCCACTCCCCGCACGCAGTCGGCCCTGCTCGAAGCAATGAGCGAGCGGCAGGTGACCACCGACGGCGTGACCCGCCAGCTCGGCCCGCCGTTCCTGGTGCTCGCCACCCAGAACCCATACGAGTTCGAGGGCACCTACCCGCTGCCCGAGAGCCAGCTCGACCGCTTCTTGATGAAGGTGAAGATCGGTTACCCGGATCGCGAGGCGGAGCGGCGGATTCTGACGCAACACCGGGTCGGTGAACCGGTCGACAAACTGCAACACGTGCTCAACCCGCCGGAGATCGTGGCCTTGCAACTGGCCGTGCGGAACGTGACCGTCGAACCGCCGGTGGCGGACTACATCCTGGAATTGGTGGAAGCGACGCGGGTGCATCCAGACGTAGCGCTCGGGGTGAGCACGCGGGCGGCGTTGGCCTTCTACCGGGCAGTGCAGGCGAACGCGTTGCTGGCCGGCCGGCGGCACGTCATCCCCGACGACGTGAAGCAACTAGCCGGGCCGGTGCTCGCCCACCGGGTGCTAACGAAGGGGTACGACGCGAGCGGGCGGAGCAACGCCGACGCTGTGGTGGCCGACATCGTGGCGAAGACGCGGGTGCCGGTGTAGGGTGGTCCGCTATCTCCGAGAGCGACTTTCGGCCCCGACTTTTCCAGAGAGTCGGCCACCCTGGCAGACCCACCACGCCGGAGCCTTGCATGACCGACGACACCCGCGACCTGCCGCGGCCGGTGGCGACCAAGGAAGCCGTCCTCTGGTTGGGCGTCAACCTGGTCATCGCTTTCGTCGGGTGGGTGAAGCTCATCAACCTGCTGTCTTTCATCGCCTACCTCGCCCTCGCCCTGCAACTCGTCAACGCGGTCATCGCCTGGCGGATGGCCCGCAAGCTAGTCGCCGCCCGCACGCCCCCGCCGCCGCTGTTCGCCGGCGAGACGGCCACCGTCGTCGGCAAGGGTGCGGAACCGCTCGCGCACGCGGGCCATCGCCGTCGTCCGTGAGGCCGGCGTAACGCTGCCGCGGTCGTGGTTCCTGCCTGCCCTTGCCGCCGGTGAGTCGGCCGAGTTCACCGGTCTCATCGACTACCGCAGTCGTGGGCGGCACAAGCTACCGGCGGTGGAGGCGGTGTCCGGGTACCCGTTCGGGCTGATCCAGTTCCGCCGCCCGCTCGATCCGGGCGGGGAAGTCGTGGTGCTGCCCGCCCTCGGCGGGGTCGATCTGCCGGAACTGCGTCGGTGGCTGCTCCGTAGCACGGCCGCGACGGACGCTTCACGGCGTGTCTTGCGACGAGCAGCGCCGGCCGATGGCGACGTGCGGGGCATCCGCCCGTACCGCCAGGGGGATTCCCCCGGGACGTTCACTGGAAGACATCTGCCCGGCGAGACCAACTGCTCGTCCGCGAGTACGATCGCACCCCGCCGATGGATCTGTTCGTGGTGGTCGATCCGTGGGTGCCGTCGGTGCCGACCGACCGTCTGTCGGCGGGGAAGCTGGAGTGGGCGCTGAGCGTGGCGGTCAGCGTGGCGTGGGCGTGGGTGCATGGCGAGTTGCCGGGGCACGTGACGCTGCTGGTGGGCGGTACGGTGTGGACCATCCGCGGCGGGCCGGGCACGCCAACGTTCGTGCGGGCCGGGTTCGCCCCGCTGGCCGACGCGACCGGGGCGACGACCGTCGGGCCGATCCCGCCGGAACTGCTGCGGGGGGCGTCGCGGGCCAGCCGACTGGTGATCACGACGCGGGCCAACAGCCCGGTGGTAGCGCAACTGCGGGCCAGCGGGGTCAGCGTGGCGGTGGCAGAGCCGAGCCGCCCGCTGCCGTGGTTCACCCCACGGAAGGTAGAGGAGAAGTAGCCGATGCCGACCGACTTCTGGTTCCGGTTCAGTACATACCTGTCGTTGGCGCTGGCCTGCGTCTGCCTGGGGTACGCCGAGTGGCAGTTCCTGCCCGAGGTGACGGCGTTCACCGGGGTGGTGGTGCTGCTGCTGGTGGTGTCGTTCTTCCTCGACCGCCGGTTCGAACTGGGGCTGGGGAAGGCGAACGCCCTGGGATTAGGCATCGGTGTGGCGGCCTTCACGTGGATGGCCTATCACCTGTCGAATCCGCCGAAGGACGGCCCACTCGCCCAGATCGATTGGCCAACCAACATGTTGCCGCTACTCGGCCCGGTGCTCATGACCCTGGTGCCGGCGAAGCTATTTCGGCCGAAGCATGTGGGGGACTGGTGGGCGATGCACGGGGTAGCGGTGGCCGGGGTCGCTCTGGCGTCGAGCATGTCGGATGATGCCTGGTTTGTCGCCCTGCTAGCGGCGTATGCTCTCAGCTCCGGATGGGCGCTGGTGTTGTTCTTCTACCGTCGCAGTGGCGGGTTCATCCCCCCCATCCCGACCCCCCACCGCCCGCCCCCGCCGCAGGCTCAACTCGCCCCCCCCGACCCAGAAGCCCGCCCGCCACGGTGGGTGTTTGCCCGCACCGTGTTATGGCTGAGCGGGGGAGCGGCGGTGGCGGTGGTGCTCTACGTCGTTCTGCCTCGTTCGTCTGGGGCGGAGTGGGTGTTCACCCGCAAGTTCTACGTCACCGGCGATACCACTGGCGACAAGCTGGTGATGAGCAAAGCGGGGGACCTGAAAGAGAGCGACGAGGTGGCGTTCCGGTTCACCACCACTGCCGCCGATGGTACCCCGAAGGAAGACCTCGACCCCGACCTCCACTGGCGGACCAAGGAGTTCGTCAAGTACACCCCTGCCGAGGGAACGCGAGAAGGGGTATGGTCGATCGACCTCGTGCGGCTGTTTTACGCCCAGCCAGGGGTGGCCGACCGCCTCGACCCGACCGACTTTGGCCCCGGCGGGTACACAGTGGATGTCGAACTGGAAGGGAAGCAGGCACCGGTGGCCCCTTGCCCGGTGCGGTGGGTGGCGGGCCGCCCGCTCGGCCGGGCCGTACAGGGGGCAAATCGCGATTGCTCCGACCTTGTTCGTCAACGGGTCCGTCCTCTGGACGTTCCGCCCACAGCGGTACACGCTCATCGCCGGGCCGGGCGATGCTCCCGATCTGGGTACCCAGTTCGAACTGATCGGCGATCCGGCGGCCACACTTGGCCCACTGCGAACAGCCCCACCGCCACTCGTGCAGCGGTATGCCCGTAAGCTCGTGGCCGACCTCATCCAGGCGGGCCGACTGCCCCCAACCGCCCGACTCGACGACCGCGACCAGGTGCCCGACGAACATCACGCGCGAGCTGCAAGGGCGTTCGCCGATCATCTGCGTGACTCGGGTGAGTTCACCTACACCACCACCCTGGAGCCGAAGGACCGCAAGCTCGATCCGCTCGTCGATTTCCTGAAGAACAGCAAGGCTGGGCACTGTGAGTGGTTCGCCGGCTCGCTGGTGCTGCTGCTAAGGGCGGTCGGCATCCCGGCTCAGCTTGTCACCGGGTTCCGTGGGTGGGAACTCGACGAAAAACGGGCGTGGCGTGGTCCGCCAGCGGCACGCTCACGCCTGGGTGGAGGCGATCGTCTCGCGGCCCGCCCCGCCCGACTTCCCGTTTCGCACCCCGCCCCCACCCGGACAGTCCGGCCGGGTGTGGCAATGGCTCACCCTCGACCCCACTCCCGGCGCAGGCCCAACGTCTGCCCAGGAGAAGACCTGGTTGGAGCAAGGAGCGAGCCTGTTCACCGACTTCTTCCTGAGGTTCGACAAAGCCAAGCAAAGAAAAGACGGTGGAAGACCTGAAGCAGACCGGGCTGGCATGGTGGCCGTGGCTGGGGAGTGGGCTGGTGGTGGCTGCTGCCGGATGGCTCGCATGGCGGTGGCGAAAGCGGCAGACCAACGGGACAGCATTCGATGGGCCAGACTGGTACGTCCGTTTGCAAGCGACACTGGCCGCCCGTGGGTTCACCCGCGCCCCCGGCCAGACGCCCCGCGAGTTTGCCGACGTCGTCGCCGCGGCACTGCCGCCAGCCGCTGAGGTAGTGCAGTTCGTCACCTCCAAGCTGTACCGAGTGCGCTACGCCGGCAGCCCGCTCGCCCCGACCGAACTAGCCCTCGTGACCGCCGCACTCGACCGCCTGGAGCAGACGCTCATCGCCCCCGGAGGTTCCACACCATGACCCGGTTGTACGCCGCCGATTCCGTGCTGGTGGTGATCGACGTGCAAGATAAGCTGCTGACGAAGATGCCGACCGCCGCCGCCCTGGTCCACTCCGTCGGCTTCCTGCTCGACACTGCGAACCTGCTCGGCGTGCCCGTGCGAGCCACCGAGCAGTACCCGAAGGGCCTCGGGCCAACCACGCCGGAGATCGCCCGCCGCCTACCGCAGCCGATCCCGGCAAAGACGGCGTTCAGTTGCTGCGGGGCGGACGGGTTCACCGCCGAACTGAAAACGCTGGAGCGAAATGTGGTGGTGTTGGCCGGCATGGAGACGCATGTGTGCATCGCCCAGACGGCGTTCGACCTGCTCGCCGCCGGCTTCCGGGTGCTGCTCCCGGTCGATGCGGTGAGCAGCCGGTTCGAGGTGGATCACTCCACTGCGCTCCGCAGGCTGGAACGGGCCGGGGCGGACCTGACCACCGCCGAAGCTGGGGCGTTCGAGTGGACGCACGACGCTGCCCACCCGAAGTTTAAAGAGGTGAGCAAGCTGGTCGTCGCCCGCCCGCGGGGGTGACCGTGTGCCGTTGAACGATGGACGAGTGGGCCACCTTACAGGAATGCCGACTCCCGCCCCGGCAGCGGGTAAACGCCCATCAGGTGGTATGGCTCCTCACTCAGTCCCAGCTTCGCGTACACCGCCTTCGCCCGCAAGTTGTCGTGCTCCACGTACAGCCGCAGGCCGATGACCGACGGGTCGGCCACCGCCTTCGCCTTCAGGTGCTCGAACAGCGCCCGGAACACCCCTGCCCGCCGCGCGACCGGCGTCACGTACACGCTCTGGACCCACCAGTACCAGCCGTTCCGCCAGTCCGACCACTCCGTCGTCACCATCAGTTGCCCGATCACTTCCCCGCCCGCTTCGGCCATCAGATAGAACCCCTTCGCCGGGTCGGCGAGCACCGCCCTCACCCCTGCCCGCAGGATCGGTTCGTGCAGTGTCTTCCCTTCCGTTTCCAGGGCCATCGCTACGTTGAACGCCACCGCCGCGTCCTCGTCGGCCGACGTTCCCGGTCGGATATGCAATGCCGCCATCGCTCCACCCCATATGAAATGAAGTCATCACGTCATCAAGTCCTCAGGTCGTCAGGTTGGACGCCGCCAGAGACTTGATGACCAGAAGACTGGACGACCTGAGGACTTAGGTATGGACTTCTCCCGTTTCATCCGTGACATCCCCGACTTCCCCAAGCCGGGTATCCTGTTCAAGGACATCACTCCACTGCTGGCCGACCCAACCGCCTTCCGATCGAGTGTCGAGCGGCTGGCCGAGCGGTATGGGGCCAGCCCGGTCGACGCCATCGCCGCCGCCGAGGCCCGCGGGTTCCTGTTCGCCGCCCCCCTCGCCCTCGCCCTCCGTAAGCCGCTCGTGCCCCTCCGAAAGCCGGGCAAATTGCCGTACCGCACCTACAGCCTGAAGTACGACCTGGAGTACGGGCAGGCCGAACTGCACATGCACGTGGACGGCATCTCCCCCGGTCAGCGGGTGCTGATGATCGACGACGTGCTGGCCACCGGCGGCACGATGGCTGCGGGGTGCCGGTTGGTGGAGCAGGCCGGCGGGGTGGTTCACGGGTGCGCCTTTCTGGTCGAACTGGCCGCCCTGAACGGCCGACAGAAACTCACTGGGTACGATCTGTTCAGTCTCCTCACCTACCTGACCTCGGAGGTACACCGTGCCCCGAAACTTCGAGCGCGATGACCGCGATGACCGCAATGACCGCAATGAAGACTACGACGACCGCCCGCGGCGGCGAGAGCCGTCGGCGGGCCCACCTCCTCTCCCACGATGAACTGAAGCGGAAACTTCGGCCACCGGCGATAGCCCTCATCGTCGTTGGGGTGCTCTACCTGGGCATCGCGGTCTGGGGCGGGGTGTCGTTCCTCCTGTCGTTCGACCAGAACTGGGAGGCGGCGATCGCCCAACAGGAGGCACGGCAGGGTGGTAACCCGCAGCAGCGGCAAGCGGCACGTCAGATGATGGACGGGATGAAGGAGGTGATGAAGGTGGCCATTCCGGCTGTGTGTGCGGTCGTCGGGTTCTTGTCCGCGCTAATCATCTTCGGGGCGGTGCGGATGCTCACCGGATCGAGCCACGGGTGGGGGATGGCATCGGCCATTATCGCCATCTTCCCGCTGAACTGTTACGTCTGGGTGCTCGGCATCGGCTTCGGCATCTGGGCCATCGTGGTGTTGAACAATCCGCGGGTGAAAGCGACGTTCGCCGCCCGCGGCCGTGCAGGCAACAGGTACGACGACCGCGATGAGGACTACGACGACCACCGTTGATCGGAGCCACCGATGCCCGTCGCCCACTGCCCCCGGTGCGCCGCCGAGTTGGACCTTGACGCCGACGACGCCGGGCAGTTGGTCGAGTGCCCGGCCTGCCTCACCCGGTTCACCGCCCCCGGCCCCGACCCCCTGCCGCCCGACCCCACCGAGGCCGGCGACACCTACCGAGTGCTGATCGAGTCGGACGACCGCCCGCCCCCAGCCCGCCCCATCCCCCGCGACCCGCCCGGCCCCTCTGGGTACGATTCGCGAGAACACCTGATTCTGCAGGCCAAGGCGGAGTGCTCCGGCCCGGGGAGCGGGATGGTCGTCATCGGCGTACTCACCCTCCTGCACGGCCTCTGGCGGACGGCGGACGGGTTCGCCCGGCTGGACGCTGCCGCCGACGTGTGGGACTACGCCGTCCTCGGGTACGGGGTGTACTCGCTGGCGATGGGGCCGTTCTGGGTGTACGCCGGGGTACAGATGGTACGGGCGCGGCAGTGGGGGGTGTGCCTGATCGGGTGCGCGACCATCCTCCTGCCGGTGGTCAGCCCGTGCTGCCTGCTTGGGTTTGTCTCCGGGGTCAGCGGGTTGAGTAAACTGAGAGACGAGCGGGTGAAGCGCGGGTTCGACGCCAACCGCCCGGGGTTCAACCCGGACGCGCCCACGTGACCCACCCGTTCGGAGGATGATGCCATGCGGAACGCCACGCGAGTCGGGTTGCTCCTCGTCCTCGGATTGCTCACGGCCGGCGTGGGTGGAGCCGACAAGCCAGCCGACAAACCGAAGGACGAGCCAAAACCGCCCACTCGCAAAGAACTGATGGACGCCAAGCTCAAGCACACCCAGACGGTGCTCGAAGGGATCGCGGTGAACGACTTCGACAAGATCGTCACCGCCGCCGACGAACTGGTGCGAGTCTCCCGGGCGAACGACTTCCTCAACGCCTACAAGGGAGAGGAGTACACCTTTCAGGTGAGCACCTTCCGGCGGGCGGCGGCGGCCGTCAGCGACAAGGCGAAGGCAAAGAACATGGACGGGGTGATGGTGGCCTACAACGAACTGACCCTCACCTGCCTGAAGTGCCACCAGGCGATGCGAGACAAAAAGTTCGACGCCCGCCTCCCCCTGCCCGACGCCCCGAAACGCGGAGAGTGACCCGCGGGCGGCCGGCGTGATTCCGCCCGCCGTCGAGCGGCCCCGTGTAATGCCGGGCCGGCCGGCGTGTTCCCCTCCCGAGACGCCCGTCTCGCACCACTCACCACCCGGAGGGGATACCCATGTTCCGCCTGTTCGCCTTCACTGCCGCCCTGCTGATCGCCGCCCCCGCCTTCGCCGACGAGAAGAAGGCCGAGGGCAAAGGCAAGCTCGACAAGAGCAAGATGTTCGAGGTGATGGACGCCGACGGCGATGGCAAGGTAGGCAAGGACGAGTTCAAGAAGGGAATGGAGAAGATGGCCGAGAAGTTGAAGGAGCGGGCCGGCGACAAGGGCGGGAAAGGAGCGGCCGTGCTGGAGAAACTCGGCGACAAGCTGGGCGAAAAACTGTTCGAGAAGCTCGACGCCGACTCCGATGGCAAGCTGACCAAGGAGAGTTCGAGAAGGCCGAAATCGACCCGACCAAATTGCGGGAACTGCTCGGCAAGGGCAAGTGAGCGGTGTAACACCGAGAGGCAAAATTTGCTGCCGGGAACAACACACTTTGGCTGAGAGTCGAGCCTGGAGGTGGGGCGTTCGCCTGCAAGTACCGCCATCCGGACCCAGTGCAAGTCTGGCCCGCACACGGCGATTTCAGGTGAACGCACCACCGTCAGCACCGTTACCACCGGGAAAACTCAACTCATCTTCCCCCACCGGCCGACAATCTCCCTGGTCGCCGGTCGGCGGGATCTTCCGCCCACCCCAGACCCCGCCCCGCCCGTGGAGGTGCCGATGGCCCCGCCGACCCGCTTCCGACCCGCGCTCAACAAACTGAAGACCGCACCACACCGGCGGGCAACATCACTGCCCGGGTGGTGGACGGCACGCTGTTCGTAACCGGCGACGATGCCGACAACGCCGTGGTGGTGGCCGGCACTGGCCGTCAGAGCGTGGCCGTTCGCCCGGGGGATGCAACCACTACCATCAACGGCCTACCGGCTGGGCAGGGATTGTTCATTGGCGATATCACGAAAGGCATCGTCGTACGCACCGAGGGGGGGAACGACTCGGTCACCCTCGAAGGGGTGCGGAACGGGCGGTACGTGGGGGTGTTCGCCGGCGAGGGGAATAACGTGGTCACCCTCAATGGGGTGAATGCCCGTGGGACGGCGGAAGTGGTGACCGAGGACGGAACGGACACGGTGCGCGTGGTCAACAGCACCTTCCGCAGGAGCCTGGCGGCGAACCTGGGGGCCGGGAACGACACTCTGGAAATCACCGGTTCGGATGTCCGCGACCTTACCCGGCTGAACGGGGGCGAGGGGCAAGACGCACTCGGAGCGGCCGGCGGGCAGTTCAAGCGGTCGATCGGGTACACCAACTTCGAGGGTGTGTTCAACGGTCCGATCCGCCGACCCCGCCAGTGCCGCCCCCGCCAATCGCTCCGACTGCCCCCACGGTGACTGCCGCCAGCTCCGCCGGCGAAAGTACGGCTGCCGCTCAGATCCCGTTCAGCTTCACCTTCAGCCAGCCGGTTTCTGGGCTGATCGATACGGCCATCGATGTGAGCAACGGTACGGTGAGCAACCTCACCTCGCCCGACCGCCGCACGTTCACATTCAACGTCACGCCGGCTGCCGACGGGGTGGTGACAGTGAGCCTGCCGGCCAACGCCGTGACGGACGACCAGGGGCGGCAAAACTCGGCGTCCAACACGGTGACCGTGCGCTCGATCCGCACCGACGCCGGGATGGTGCCCCGCGATGCTCCGCCGAACCCGAACGACCCGAACTTCGTGGCCGCATCGAACGGCTGGCAACTTGGGACGTGGTGCCCGGTAGTGGCACGGCGATCACCGGCAACACTACCCGCGTGCAGGCTTTCTACACCGGCTGGCTGACCGATGGCACCAACTTCGACGCCGGCCGCACCACCGGACAGCCGGTGCCGTTCACCCTACCGAACGGAGTGATCCCCGGATTCGCCCAGGGATTGATTGGTATGCAGATAGGCGGTATCCGCCGCATCCGCATCCCGGCGGAATTGGCCTACGCGAACAACCCACCGCCTGGATCGTCCATCCCGCCGAATGCCACCCTGATCTTCGAGGTGAAACTGGTGACGGTCGGCTAACAGCCAGCGGGGGGACTGGCTTACACCAGCCGCTCCCGCCGCCGGACCCACCACTCACACCCGAGCAGCACGGCAATCAGTGCATACAGCAGGGCATGGCTCCACACCTGGAGTAGGGGTGTGGGGTCGTTCAGCGGCACTCGCTCCGCCTCCGGAGATCGTCGATGACCTGATCAGCATCGGCGAGGGTGTAAAACTTACCGCGGCTCTCGGCTGCGGCTCGCGCCAATTCTGCCCGGTCCATCTCTAGGCGATCACGCTCACCCGGTGGCGGCAGCACTCTTGCTTCGGCCCGCGGACGATTGGCTGGCGTCGTCGGCGAACCTTCCACCAGCGTGAACACATACTCCCCTTCCGGAGTGCGGGGCAACAGCGTCTCGTACACCCGCGTCGGGG
Organism: Ottelia alismoides; assembly: GCA_037367405.1. Classification (NCBI taxonomy): domain Eukaryota; kingdom Viridiplantae; phylum Streptophyta; class Magnoliopsida; order Alismatales; family Hydrocharitaceae; genus Ottelia; species Ottelia alismoides. The sequence goes on along the minus strand of JAZKJV010002038.1, from coordinate 1,809 downwards.
CGTCGCCGGCCTTCAGGTCTTTCACCCGCTCAGCGTCACCATGCGAGTCTCGGAGTCGCCGATGGGGGCCGCCCGTCCAGGGAGCAGAATTGGCTTGCGGGCCACCTGCACCTTCACGGCGGTGGCGGCGTCGGGTGGTTTCTGGTCATCGGGGAAGCGCACAGTCACGCGAATCGGTTCGTTCCGGCGGTAGGCGGTCTGCTTGTCCGTCTTCAGTTCGATACGGGTCACCCGACTGCGGGCAGCAGTACGGACGGCCTGCGTCCAGAAGTGGTTGAAGCGTTCCTCGCTGCTCCGCCACCGCCAGCGCCAAGTTTCATCGAAGGCGAAGAACACCACCCGCCCGCTGCCGACGAAGTGCTGAAGCACGACTGGATGGTTTGCACCGCCGTCGCCCGTTTCGGGCAACTTTGTCGGGTGGACGGCCAACACCTCGGCGGAGAGTTTCTTCCGCCAGCCAGTGCTGGCCCAGAAGAACGGTTTCAGCCCTTCCCAGATCTTGGCGTTCTCGTCTTCGTCGGGCACGAAGCGGAACAGCGGGTGGGTACGGCCGAGGGGCGTGAGCTTCGGCAAGTAACCGTCGGCGAGCGGGGTTTCGGCGGGGGTCGGTGGCGGACCGTTCGTCTTGGCGGCGGTCTCGCTTTGGATGATGGGGAGCAACTCGCCAAGCGGGGTGGTGAAGAGCCGGTGTGGAGTGGCGTGTTCGCCGGCCACGAACAGCAAGCCGCCGCCCCTTCATCTTCACGAACTCGACGAGGTCATTGAATAACTGGTTCGCCTTGGGCACCTGGGTCGGGTCAACGTCGCCGAAGATGACCACGTCGTACTCGAACAACTGGTTACGGGTCGGGGCTGCCCCTCGGAGCCGTTCGCCGCTCTTGTCGGAGGTCCAGTGACCGGTGCTAGCGTCGAGGAGCAGCACATCCAGTTCGACTGCCCGCGTGTTCCGGGCTTCTTCCACCTCGCGTTCCAGCAGAGCCTTCACAAAGCGGTACTCGTACCGTGGCTGGCCGTCGATCATCAGGACCCGTAGCCGTTTCGAATCGGTCACCAGCACCACGCGTTCCATGCGGTTATTCAATGTCTCGGCCTCGCCGGGCTGAACCGGCACCTCGATGACGAAGGTTTTTTCGCCGACCTCCTCGGGGGTGTGGATGAGCCGCACTGGTACCGGTTTGCCGTTCGAGTCGATGTTGACCGTTTGTCGGCCGCGTTCGATCCGCTTCTCCCCCTGCCGTTCGTACAGCACCACTGGCACTGCCGACGGCGGGTTTGGCCCCCGCGCAGTCAGCCGGGCTTCGAACACTAGTTGGTCGCCCTTGAGCACCACGTCATCCGCCTTCAAGTCAGACAGCACCAGATCGGGCGGATCAACGCTCTCCCCCACGCCGACGAGGTACAGCGGCACGTTCGACCGCGCCGCCTCGCGGCCGGCACGGGTGAGGTCGTCTCCGGCGGTCACCACTCCGTCGGTGAACGCGACCACCGCCGAGAGCGATCCACCGCGGAACGACTTGAGCACCGCCTCGATCGCGTCGCCGAGTTTGCTACTCTCACCGTCAGCGGCCGCAGCGTTCAGAGCGTGGCGACCGTTCGCCACGTCGGCTCGCTCGTTCAACTCGGCCACTAGCCGGGCCTGATCGGCCATCGTGTAGATGTGCAGCCGCACTTGTCGCCGGGTGAGCAGCGTGTTCAGCCACTCACCATCCTTGCGGGTGAGCAGCGCCTGAGCGAGCCGCAGGCGATCGCCTTCGGGCAGGTCGACCGAGTTCAGCAGTTCGGCCGCCTTCGCCTTCACGGCGGGGTCCA